>JAMPIV010008494.1:0-432329 GCA_024509875.1 Oreohelix idahoensis | reverse complement strand
AGTAATGACTGCTCCTGGGAAAAAACCAAGACTTAAAGAAATTATCCTTATTGAGCCAATTAAAGAAGCGAGTCCTTGTGCTCCAGACAATGAGAAAGTTTCCTCATGGTACAGGGTACAGAGAGGCTGGGTGAGTTACTTAATTGTCCGCTGAGAGTATCAGCAGCCCAGGCAGAAGTAGCTGGCACCAAAAGTAAAACATGTAAGCATGTAGATAATTATAGGGCCCCACAAAACTCAAATAGGTTTAATAATAAAGATCAGGGTAATAAGTTTAAGCCAAATTTTGATAGGCCACGCAATGATAATAAACATAAAAACTCACAGTTCAATGACAGGAAATATGAGGAAAGAAAACCCCTTTATCAAAATAGATACTATTGCAAATGGTGTAAGAAAGAGGGTCATGACACCAAATTTTGTACAAGGAAACCTTCTGGATGTGCTGCGATGAAGTTGGGGAACAAGGAAGAAAAGGTAAAACCTACTGGACAGCAGGAACCTTATCATCCCCCAGTATGTGAGGACGTGGTATGTAATGGAGTCACAATTAGGTGCCTATACGATACCGGTTTGGATTTCGATTCCGTTGTGAGTGCGCACTTGGTGAACCCGGATCAGTATACCACAGAAACAGTGGAGATTCAAGGGGCGACCAAGGACCTACCACTCATGAAACTTCCCACTGCAAAGAGAACAGTGACAACTCGCTATGTGGAAGGGATAATCAGAGCAGCAGTGATAGACGAACCCATTTACCCTCTGATATTGGGATGTCGTTATGTCTTCTTGGGGGCTCCCAAGAGACCTCTGGTCATGGCAACAGTGCAGACGAGATCACAGTCCAGAAAGGAAGAATATGAACCTATAAATACTCATCCAGAGGAGATGAGGAAGGCACAGGCTGAGGATAGGTCACTGAAGCCGTGCTTTCAAAAATTGCGTAACTGCCACACACCTCCAAGCAAAGGGGATTTTTACATGAAGAATAAATTGTTATATAGGAAGGGCGGAACTGGTTCAAATGGTCACGGAAAACTGGTACTTCCCAAGATGTTTAGGGCAGACGTAATACGGAGTTTACATGTTGGAAAAGATGGGGACCACGAGAAAGTAGGTACCATCTGCCAAAAAGTTGCTCAAAATTATTATTGGCCAGATGTAATGGTCATCATTGAGAATTTTGTCGAAGCATGCGGCATATTTCACGAGGGAACACCCACAAGTGGGGACAATAATAATCAGGACCTAGAAACGCCACGGGGCAAACTTAGGCCTGTAAATGGAAAGAAAAATAAATTTAATAATGTAGACAAAGTGGAATGGGAACCCCCTTTTCACACACAGTCTTCACTTGAATGTGTTAGAATGGTAACTCTGCGTCGAGTATAAAGAATGATTTTACCCCAGAATAAGCCGACAATCCCTCGGTCGGAATTATGTGAACTGGGTGAAGATAAAAGAGAGAGAAGATCTCTCACAAGGAATTTAAAGTGGGGAGAAAACCCCAGGAAACGAATAGGTAGTGGTAGATTTTTGTGTGATGACAAAAGGAAGAAACGTCCTAAACACAAGGCTTCTAGTGTTATGAAAAATATGTCAGAAACATTAAAAGTCCATATGTAACTTACTAAGGACGTGGACAGATGAGAAGGCAGCAGAGACTGTTACCTCATCATACCAATATGTGAACGAACTGACCACTCGTTTAAAAACTAGTTGGAAACTGGCAAATGAAAATTTGAGGCAAGCCAGGAAAAAGCATGCTGCTTATTATAACAAAAAAGCGAAGGATAGGGAGCTTGCTCTATGGGGAGAAGGTGCTTCTTCTTTTACCAGGCAGCAACAATAAACTTCAGATCGGATGGCAAGGTCCATATACAGTTTTGGAAAAGGTATCCAGAACAAATTATAAGATAGACAAGAAGGGAAAGGAAAAAGTCTATCATGTGAACCTTTTGAAGAAATATCTGGACAGACAAATCCAGGAAGGAACACACTTAATGGCCTTGTCAATTGCCACCGAAATGAAAAATGAACCTCTCACCTCAGTTGAATATCCACTGAAGCCCGGTGAAACGTTTGAACAGGTGAAAATCAGTATTCACCTGACAAAAGGACAAAGGGAGAGGATTCAAAAGGTCATGGAGGAACATACAGACGTGTTAACGGATAAGCCGGGGCACACAAATTTGTTGGAATATGATATGAAACTACTAGACCCAACACCCATCTGTATGAATCCTTATTCTATTCCGTTCCCTAAGGAAAAAGCTTTGAAAGAGGAGATAGATTATTTGTTACAAGAAAGGATTATTTCTCACAGTGAGTCTCCTTATAGTTCCTGTGTGGTTTTGTTGCGGAAACGATCGGGAGAACATAGACTGTGCATCGATTACAGGAAACTGAATGCTGTCACAGAAGATCAGGTGGATCCATTACCTGATACTACTCAACTTTTTGCCAGGCTGAACAAGGCAAAATATTTTTCTAAGGTGGATCTGAGCAAAGGCTATTATCAAATTCCAGTAAAGCCTGAGGTTCGACCTTACTTAGCATTTAGCACCTCGGAAGGTCATTATGAGTTCAACATGCTACCATTTGGGTTGAAAAATGCCCCGAGTGTGTTTTCTAGGATGATGCGAAAATTGTTGGATCCCCTGAAAAATCCATGTATCTCGAATTTCATGGATGATATCCTCATTGCTACTGAAACTTTTGAGGAACATGTTAACTCTTTGAATATGCTGTTTGATAGACTCAGAGAGGCTAACTTGACCGCTAGACCAACAAAATGTTGTATTGGGTGTAAAGAGTTGGAATTCTTGGGACATACCGTACATCAGGGTAGCATGACCCCTGACCCCAAGAATCTGGAGAAACTGAAAAGAGCACCTAGGCCACAAACAAAGAAAGATGTGCGATCTTTCGTGTCGTTGTGTGGTTTCTACCAAAAGTACATTAAACATTTTAACTCTATATGTGCTCCTCTGACGGATTTAACTCGAAAGGGACAACCTGATACAATAAATTGGTCCGCACAGTGTGAATTGGCTTACCAGGAGTTAAAAGAAAAACTCCCAAGCAGGCCAGTATTGCAATTGCCTGACTTGAATCATGAATTTGTCGTGAGAAGTGACGCAAGCAATGTGGGCCTGGGCGCTACATTGTTGCAAAGGTCCTCCTCACAAGATGGGGAATTGAACCCAGTCGCTTATGCAAGCCGCAAGTTGAACAAGGCGGAAAAAATTATTCAACAAGTGAGAAAGAATGTTTGGCGTTAATATGGGCTATAAAAAATTTCAGATTTATCTATATGGCAGGACATTTGTGGTCCAAACGGATCATTCACCTCTCGTATTCCTGTCACAAGCCAACCATGAAAATTCTAGATTATCAAGATGGTCATTATTATTACAGCCATACTCATTTCTGATAGAATATATTCCCGGCCCTCAGAACGTCGGTGCAGATTTTTTGAGTAGACATCCTTGTGATGAAAATCAGAAGAAAATGTAGGACTTTATTTGTGCTAAGTTATCTCACAGATAGTAACCTGCAATGCATGCATGTTTTAGGACGGGAGGTGTGTAGTAAAATCTGTGAGATAATCGCTTATTACAGTAAGATTTTAGTTCTATGATGAATAAATACCCCATCCCTCAGGTGTCTGACTGGTTTCGTCTTCATCGCCAGTAGGGCGATGCCATTTTGTGCAGTGGGAATGCTAAGAAAATGACCCGCCGTAAAAAATCTAACACGCTTTAGTTTCGGTTTCGAAAACGTAGAAAAAGAAAAAAACCTTTTAACATCTCGCCGATCTGCTGCACGAAACGGGGGAAAAGCTTGTAATTAACAACTTGCCAACTGTGAGACCAGACTGGCATTTGAATTAACGTAATATGTTAACTTTAACACTAACATTTGTAATAATTCGGACATTTCACAGTAGTAAGAACGAGGCGATTGTAAATATTAACGCAAAACACTACCAAAGTTTTGAAAAAACCCCTCTTCGTTCTGCACGCGGTCTCTTTAATATATACACGCTGTGGGCAAAGCCAGCAGAGGCAAACACACAGACAAAATTTTATTTCCTCCTAGCGGTAGTATTCTGACGTCACTCAAACTAGTTGGTTCATTTGAATAGTGAGGAAAATGTTAGAGACAGGGAGGGAAGATGGCCGACTTGTGTAAAATTTATATTTGACGATTGACAGTGACAACATTGAAAATCTAAACCATACTGAAACTGACCATAAAAATCATATGGTAGTGGGGACGCTAGTTTAAAAAAAGAGGCATTGTAGTAATTCAAATTCTATTAGTTGGTATAGGAGTGAAAGGGGAGAGATAGGAAAAATGTAACTAAAAACGAAACATCTTTTTCTATTGGCATAACTAACGCAGACTGTCCAATGGACTAAGAGGCACATAGTTTGTTTGGAATTGTTTTGTTTTTTTCAAACAAAATTTAAAAAGTTGTAGTAGTGCCTTCTTTCATTGGTCGGCTCAAATAGATATTGGCAAAAGCATAGTGGTCTCTTGGCCATTTGACTAGAAAACTTTATTCTAACACTTACGTTGAGATCAGATGTGATAGCTTGTAAAATTAAATACTAATTCACTATCTGGACGAGGCAGAGCAAAACTGAGGCCATATTCTTTGTCAGTCAACGTTATTTGTGACATATTTCTTTGAACTAGTGGTAAGAATGCTTTATGTATTTACATGCTTGATTAAAACAGAAAAAAGTCAGATACTGCTGTGGAAAAGTGAAGGACATGCCGGAAGCAAACATTATTGAGTCCTCACATTGAACTGTATTTGACTGTTGCATATTATTATGATTTTGTATTAATATTTTGTATTGGAAATGTTAGGAAGCCTCTGTGTTCTATGAACACTTTTCAACATGCCTAGAGCATTTATAAGTTAGAAAAGAAAAAGAAAAGAAGAAAATCATATAAAAGGAGATGTGGTTACTCCACGTTATTGCACTGAAGCAAACTATGTAAACGTTCAGTGGCGTATCTGCCATAAGGACCTGTGGTGTGGTCACAGAAGGGTGTGAGTCATAAATTAGGGGCTGATTGTCGTGAAACGAGTGTGTGTAACCACACTACTTTGTTAAATCATTATGTCGGGATACAAATTTGCCCCAGCCAATCAACGCACAGTTGCTGAGCCGGAATAAATTACAAGAAGTTACGCCAGGAAAAACTTAAGCCCTGTTTTTTCGGATGTGGGTCGCGGCCATCTTGTTCACTCAAGATGGCGGAAAAAACAGAATAAAATTAGCCTGTACGAGGCATGAGACCAAACTGCAGAAAACCAATCAGCTTGCCATACCAGGAACCAACCAAAAGCTTTCCTTAAGCATTCATCTGCCTATATAATCGAGCGAGATTTTTTGCAAAAGCACGCAACACCAGACACGAAGCCAGAGACACGACCGACTGAAAAATAGGAGAAGCTGTCACCTTGATATATAGCTTACCTGAGTGCATTGACCTGCAGCCTGCTTCACTAAGTCGAGTCAAAACCTGGCCGGTTTAGAAATCTTAGAGGGTAAATATATTTTTACTATAAACTGGTGGGAAAATAGGCCTTCAGCAGATAATATAATGTTGGTATTTGTTGTGTGTCATTTATACTACCTACACCTGTATATATTTAATATATTTTGGTTCACTATGAATATATCAGGTTACTGATTGTATCTTGGGGCATTAGGTATAATGATTGTATTTCCTAATATGATTGATGAAGACGAAGACTAATAGGACTCATGCTTCAACCTATTGTCTCCTATAACTTCAGTCTATTATCTCAGATAAGACCAACTGAAATATAACCAAAACAGTCCTTGTTAGGACTCAATCTATTGTCTCATCTAACTCCAATCTATTGTCTTCTATAACTCCCACCTGATATATCACCAATCAGTCCTCGTCTCATATACTCCTATCATAAGAACATAACAATATTGTTAGGATATATGTTGCCAGCCAGTATAGCACTTGTCAGAGAGTGCCTGGTATATTATAGGGGGAAGGAAATGGTTGTATCACACCTAGGTGTTCATATTGTTGGATGTATTCATGTATTGAATACATATTATTGGATGTATTCATGTATTGAATTTATATTATTGGATGTATTCATGTATTGAATTTATATTATTGAATGTATCCATGTATTAGTTTATCAGAAAGAATGTTTTGCAAGTAGACACCTGTCTTGTCTCGCTATTGCTAAATCATACTGAGCCATGTTGTCATTCATCCTACATGCAGACACCTGAGACACGCTCATTTCACCCACACTTGAAATAGGTGGGCTCGAGGATAGAAATTAGCCCCTATTTTTCCTTGTTACAGGTTTTATTCGTGTCATCAAAACTGAGATCGTGGGTCGTCAATCCAGCTGCCTGGAACTCCGCAGGAGCATAGAGGTTGCACAGAATCTACATCTTTGGTCCCCCTCAGTCTTGGGTGGGCTAAAGGAACGATTCTCAGCCGGTTTTGTGTCAACCAAACTAAGAAGGACAGAACTTTTGAGAGATGAGTACACATTAGTACCATTTCCGTCGGCAATTGTGAGCAAAAGTTAGTGTCAGTGACGAAAAAGAGATTTAGCGTAGAAAGAGACAAGATTAACAGCATAGCTAATAAATGATATATATATATATATACTTAATTAACAGCACAGCTGATACATGTACTATAATTGAATAACAGCACAGCTGATATAATTTTTGTTCCTATAATTGGAAAACTTGTAATATATTTATATATCTATATAAACATAAATATTTGTAAATCATATGTAAACTTACAAATCCATTACATTCCATTTTTCAACATTCACCCTTCAGCACAAGATTAGATAGTGTATATACTAAATAAATAATAAGGAAATTGTATTTGAAGACATGTCAATTGTATCATTGTTAAGTAAAATCTGTTTCCTTGTCTTACTATCACAGTTAGTTACACAGCAGAGGTGGCAAGTTATGTCGGTCTCCTCTCTACTAATTTTTCGAGATCAGATCATTCACAGCCGTAACTAATTTGTGATACCAGTAGTTCTCTCAGACACTGGGACTTCACCATTTTCTGCAGAAATTCTATTTCTGTAATTGTCAGTAATATACTGATCCAAGAGCCAAATAAAAACCTCACGCCACACTGATGCACATGAATGCACAAGAGGCTGACCCCATATTGTCATGTATAGATAGGGATAAGAAGTTGTGATCAGGTTGAAAAGGCCAGGGTGTCTTTTTATTGCAGAGTTTTTATTTCCTGTTACCATCCGGTGACAGGAAACCTGATGAGTGGGTGTAAAGTCTCCATTAAAAAGTTTAAGCTGTCAGCTGATAGCCTGAAGGAGCTTACGTGTGGGTGCTGATCGACATTGTCTCTACATTGATATACTGACTTATATTCGATCTACGAAGAATCCCAGGTGACATGTTATCAGCTGGGACCTCTGACATTTCATCCTAAGAAAATAGTTCCTATCAAAATAACATTGAATTATATGGGGCTTGATGTAAACAGCAGCTCCTCATAACATATGACAATCACTAACAACTAGTAAAGTTTGATTCTGTGAATACACCTATAGGAACTCTATATTAACATATATTCATAGGACAAAGAGTCCATATTTTAGTTACCACATTATATGTAAATATATTTCCTCATTTTCAAAGACCTGTCCAAAAGAAGTTGGCGGGACAGGCAGATTAAATTGTAAAAAGAAAAAACATTCAAATTTTAAAAGAAAACTTTAACCACCGTCTTATTCATTGTATTATAGTGAGTTAAAGTGTATTGTGTTGATGTACCATCATCTTCATTTCACCCCTTGACACTAGAAACATCATACACCAGCCACTAGAATCAAAATACGGACTGTGTGAGATCTAGGGAGGTAGCGTTAGGTTCCCTGATCAATATATCATCATCATCATCATCATTCCTTTTATAGTCAGGGACCTACATGTGCTTGACCTCACACAGTTAACACAGACACAACTATCTTTCTTGTTAGGTATAACATCTTAACCTCCCCAGCAAAAATTACATTTGCTACACTTGCATACAATAGAAGACTAGAAATTGGATGACAAGATCATCAATGTGGAAATGATGACAAGAACCTGACAAGAGCCAATGGAACAATAGATGAGAAGAAGACGCTCGCGATGGATAGGACACACTTTGACGAAACCTGTTGATACTAGCAATACAAGACAGTCCTTGCTCTGGCACGCCCCCCCCCTTTTTTTTTCCAGGGTAACAGAGGCAGAGGTCGATCAAAATAAAAATGGAGAAGAGAACTGAAGACAGAAGTGAAAATGATGAGGAAGACGTGGACAGAACTTGAGCTGATGGCACGTGACAGGAGGACTTGGCATGTGTTTGTTGATGGCCTATGCTCCTTGGGGAGCTAAGTTGTATTGATTGATTGATTTTATTTATTGATTGATTTTATTGAATGATTGTATTGATTTAATGATTGATTGTATTGATTCAGTGATTGATTTTATTGATAGAATGAATGATTCTATTGATTGAATGATTGATTTTATAGATTGATTGAACAATGCGAGTAACACTGCCCACAATTTTCCTCGGAAGGTGCACAAATGCTCAGGCTAAAACATTCCTATATGAAAGTGATCATTAAGAAACTGCTTGTAAACGTTTTTTCTGCCAGAAACATGACAAGTGCATTCAGCACCAGTTCCGCAGGAGATCAACTTTAATGTGGTTGGAACAAAAATAAAAACTGAATTACCGATAGACATCTCCCGCCTGACACATTTTCCAGCTGCCAGACTTGAATGTGGGCCGGGGGCGTGGGAGCGTGTCCCAGTTCTCACATGTTGACCCATCTTTCAGATATTAGTACTCAGCATCCACTCTGCGATGGATTTATCGATTTTTGTCGATACTAGACGAAGTGTTAGTACGGGTAACTTCATTTCTAGTGAAGACTAACGTACAATTAGTAAAATTATACTTACAAGTAGTAATCACTACCGTACTGCCAAAAGTTTTCTCTGAAAACAGGGCTCTTAAAATTTAGTAATCTCTAATGTCAAGTCAGTCGTATTGTATGGATGTGAAATATGGATAATAACAAAAACAACAATCAAGAAGGTACATACATTCATAAATGAGTGCTTGTGTGGAACATAAGTGAATTAAAATGGTCAAGGTCACCAATGTGGACCTCATGATAAGAACCAGACAAGTGCTAATGGAAAAAAAATACGATGACGCATGAATATTACACACACACTGCGTAAACCTGATGATATCATTGACTTGACTTGACTTGATTTTGATCCACTGTCACTGAGCGTCAGCTCTTGGTGACCTGATGATATCATTGACTTGACTTGATTTTGATCCACTGTCACTGAGCGTCAGCTCTTGGTGACCTGATGCTATCATTACGAGGCAGTCCTTGTTATGGAATTCCTAGGGCAAGAGTGTAGAGGTCAACCGAAAAATACTTGAAGAAGAGAACTGAAGACAGACATTAAAGGGATGAGAAGAATATCTACAGGTATACCTCGCTTTATTGCGCTTCGCTTTATTGCGCTTTTTTCAAATTATTCATGATTATTTATTAGAACGTGCCTTCTTCTTCCGATAGATTCTGGCTCTCTACCAGCAAAAAGATTACGATTCGCTGAAGGCTCAGATGATGAATATTAGCATTTCTTGAGCAATAAAGTTTTTTTAAATTTTACAATACATTTTTTTTTAAGACCTAGCGCTATTGCGTACTTAATAGACATAGTGTAAACATGATTTTAGGCTTTTATTTGCACTAGGAAGCAAAAAAAAAAAAAAATGGGTATGACCCGCTTTATTGCGATATTCGCTTTATTGCGGTGGTCTGGAACCGAACCCGCAATATCTCCGAGGTATACCTGTAAATACGTTATTCTGATAACACGGTTCAGGAAGATTGCCTTTTTTCTTTTAAAGAATAAATATCCCGTTCAACCCTTGACGGGTTACAATCCGGATATATAGTGTAGTTAATTTAAGATTCTAATTTTGATTTCCGATATCAAAATATGGTATCATCTTCTCACTCCACTCAGTCCAACTAGAGTAAATCAAAAATGTAAAATTGTGTGTGCTCTCTCCGTTCCAAAAAAAAACAAAACAAACATACACACACACACACAAAACAACACAACACAACAAACCAAAACAAACACATACAACACAGTCTCTCACACCTGACATGTTGTTAACAAGGGGAATAAGGGTGGGAAAGCCTGAGCTATCCAGGACGGCACCCAATCCACCAATCATCTGCCATCATCAACAAGCATTACGAGACGCCCTCCAGAGTACCACTTGTCCGTCACACTATCACTGACCCTTATTTATTACAGGAATTACTTGGCATGAGTTTTTTTTATTTTTTATTTTTAAGGAATATGCTTCTTGTGGAACTAACGGGTAATTAATGAAAATCTAGTCACCGAGAAACAATTACAAGGATTTTTATTTATTTATTTGTTTTGGACAATCGTGTATTCATGAAAGATAATTACGATAAATCACCTTTACAGTGGGGGAAAGGGGAGGAATAAAATGTATGGAATTTTTTTGGGTAGAACCAGTGGTTTCTAATGATGTCATACTCCCCTCTGATCTCCTGGGTAGTGAGATCGGATGCCTAGCCTTCTCGGACAAAGGCGAAAAATAGGAGGTTCCGTGTGCACGTTGCACACGTTCAAAATCCCTTTTGGAAATCGTTAAAAGTAGACCATTTGGCAAAAATGTCAAAATGAGGAAACCTACCCACCGCAACAATATTTTTTTTAGAATGTGTCAATCCTGTATACACACAATGAGATCCTCGTAGGTGCTACGGAGTTCGTGCACTGGGCTGAGATCCTCCGTGCGGGATCTAAGGGAGGAGATCAGAGCACTGATAAAGATGATCCTTAAAACCAAACATTTTCAGCGGACTACAAACTTAACGGCAAACACACACACGCGCAAACACACTGTCATGAAATATTCTAATCCACATATATAAATTATTAGGTAAATATGAAGCCTAACAAATAAAATTAATAAAGAGAAGAGCAATGGTAAAATAACAGTGCTGTCACAAAGAATGTACTCGAAACCCCCCTTGTTTTCTGCTTCGTCTGCAAATTGTAACGCTTTCACGTTGATATAAAAGCTTACTGTATTATTACCCGCCTTCTTCAATGAAACGTGTGCTGCATTTCTAAGAAAAACATTGAGACGTACTGCGTAATGACCTAAATTAATCCTAACATTAATTATATTACGTTACCAAAACGAACGAACAGATGGACAAAAGGATAGCGAGAAGGGAGAGGCAGAAAGCCGAACATTAAACACGCGTCGCGCGATACACAATTACTACTATCACGCGTGTTAGGCTACAAGCACTAACTTTTTTTTTCAGACGGACAGTGATAAAATACACTACCCTTCCCCAGAGTTAGGTTTTAAAATCATAAAAAACGCTTATTAGGAAAGATAACAATAGATGGGTTTACGGTTGAAAACATAACAGTACCCAGACAGCATATCTTCGAAACAGGAGGTAGAAAATACATATTTTGAACGCAGCCACGTAGCTCTTTTAAAGTGGGAAAATTGGGTTCCTTAGGGCTTGCTGACAAATAATATGTAAAACGTTACGCCAATAGTCCAGGAATTAATAAATTATACCCAAAATAAAATAGTGAGGCTGCCTGACAGCATGAAATCATTTCTGCTCATAAAATTTTTTATAACGTGTTTGAAAAAAACCTTACGTTACATAAATAGCCTACCATGTAAACTCCAAATTGATTGGAGCGCAACAAATGAAAGCCTAACCACGATTGGTCGAACTATAAATACTATCTTTCGTTGTTAGGGGAAACGGGAAAAGGTAACATTTTTTCAAACACTTGTCGAAACGTGGCTCATTGGCCAGTCTCGCTGATATACACACTTGGGAGCGTTAGTTCGAGACCACTTGTTTAAATGATCTTGATAAAGCAGCAGTGCGTTGAAGCCAGCTCATAATTGTGTTAATAAAAGCCTGGAAGATAGGCAGATGGAAATTTGTGCCAGTTTGTGCCAGAATTCATTGCTAATCAACGTATCTGTGTTTATTCGTATGAATTGTGGGACAGTGGTCTTGATGGTACTGAGCAGCACCTGGTCAGAGCTTTGCTGAATCCAGTGTCGGACAGCATACTCCTTGGTCCTTTTAGCTATCAGTGAGGTGTCTCCAGAGTCCAGAGGAGAATTCGAGCAGAGGAGTCCTTTCCTGCCGCCATCACGCCAGATAAGCTAACTTGGCCAGCTGAGCTCAACATTATGTCCCCTCATCTTGAACTGACTTTTTAAAATTAACATTAAGAGGGGAATTTACTTGTCTTAAAATCAGGAACTGTGAACATCTCCAATACTGGTCCCTAAAGACAAACTATTGAAGTCATGATGACAAATACCAACAGAGCTTGAACAAAACAAAACCAGTATTACCTCATTTTACTACTACACAACTGACACACATAGAACATTTGTAATAATATATGTCACTACAATATTCATATTAAATACATTCTGTACATAACTTGTAATTTAAATTGATTGTGATTCCTGGTTCCCTTGTAGTTGAATCAGGACACATATTCATTCATGCCAGTAATGAATACATATTGTTATTCGAAAGTTTATCAGTGACTCTTTTAAGATATCTTTGTAGAGTGTTATATGTATGTGAGTGTCACAGTGTTGTCAAGAGTAGTGGATTAAATTAAATTGTTTATCTGTCTGTTGTTGTGACTTACACTTCACCATACTCATACCCTAGACACATAACGTAGCATCACACTATTCCAGAATAATTCTGACTGAGATATATAGATATGTGGTAGCAAGTAAGGTTATCTATAATACACTACTCTTAATAGATATAGATACCTTCACAGCTGATCTCAGTCAGTACACTAAGTTCCCTATAAGTATTTATAACATCCCACTTCACCACATATATTGGGGGTCTCGCTCTTGGGATTTTGAATCTTTAACTATTAAAAATATTGGGGGTAATTCACTTCAGGGAATATAAGAATTAAAAGGTATCCTTGGGTGGAATTAAATAAGGTTGAGCTCACGGTGCCTGTGTTGTCCATTAGATATATAGTTAGAAATTGAATTGTTTGGGTAGACATTATAAAAATTTACCTGATAGACAATGGCGGACCTGGCCAAATTTCGATCTGCTGCGGTTCAGACTGCAAAAGAGTTAGGATTAGATGGGCAAGTTATGGTTGCCTATGTCACAACGGAATGTGACAAATTTATTGAACGCGAAGAAAGAAGATTAGAAAAAGAAGCCGAAAGAAGGTTAGAGGCTGAAAGGGAAAATAAGAGGTTGCAAGCTGAGGCTGAGACTAAGAGGTTGCAGATTGAGGCTGACAAAGAGGCAAAAGCATTGGAAGCCGAGGAAAGAAGACAGGCTGCAGAAAGAGAAGAGAAGAGATTAGCTGCAGAAAGGGAAGCAGAAAAGGAGGAGAAGAGATTACAAAGGGAACATGAGTTACGACTAAGGGAGTTTGAGTTTCAAGGCCATGCTCCTGAAAATGGTGCCAGTCCCTTTGCCTCTGATGCTACGGTTACTCAAGGAGCCTCAACCTCAGCTATGAATTTTCATTTAGATCATTTTGTTGAGAAAGACGATGATATTGAGAGCTATATAAATAGGTATGAACTATTAGCTACCACGTATGGGTTAGAGAGAGAAAGGTGGAGCTTAAAGTTATCTCAGGGACTTCGTGGGGCAGCTTATGAAGTTTTTGCAAAAATGAGCAGAGGTGATCAGGAAAATTATGACATGCTAAAGCAGGCTCTTTTGTTAAGGTATGAAAAGAATGCAGAATTCTATAGAAAAAAATTTAGGAATGCTAAACTACTGTCAGGTGAAACCTATCACCAGTTCTCTGCACGAATAGAGACATACTTGGAGAAATGGACTTCTCTGGGGAAAACCCAAGATCTTAAGGAAATGGTCCTTATAGAGCAAACTAAGAGAGTCCATGGCTCCAGACCTGAGAAAGTTTCTCATGGAACAAGGTGCAGAGAGGCTGGGTGAGTTGCTAAATGTTGCTGAAAGGTATCAAGCAGCTCAAGCAGAGGTAACAGGTAATAAAAAGAAACAGGTGGACAACTTTAGGGCACCACAGAACTTTAATAAATTTGATCCTAGGGATCAAAATAAAGGTAAGCACCAATTTGATAGGCCACGGTATGACAATAAAAATAAATTCCCACAATTCGATGAAAGGAAATATAATGAAAGAAAATCTTTCAACCAAGGAAAAAGGTGGTGTAAGAATTGTCAGATGGACAATCATGACACTGACCGTTGCAGAAGGAAACCTGTGTATATGGCAACCCTTCAGGTCAGGTCGACCTCAAGACAGGAGGAGGATATTATGTTAGATACCACTCCAGAAGAGATGAGGAAGGCACAGGCTGGGGATAAAACACTCAAGCCTTGTTTCAGAAAATTGTCAACTTGTCATACAACTCCAGGCAAGGGAGATTTTTACATGAAAAACAAGTTGATGTATAGGAAGACTGGAGCTAGATCCAATGGTCACGGACAGCTGGTTCTTCCAAAAAGATACAGGACAGACTTAATAAGGAGCCTACATGTGAAACCAGATGGGGACCATGAGAAGATAGGTACCATCATTCAAAAGGTGGCTCACAATTATTATTGGCCCAAAGCAAGATGGGACATTGAAAATTTTGTAGAAAGGTGTAGCATAGCACATGAGGGAACACCCACAAGTGGGAACATGGATCAGGACCTGGACACGCCCCGGAGCAAAATTAGGCCTGATAATAAAAAGAAAAATAGATTTGATAAAGTGGACCAAATGGAATGGGAAGCCCCTTTTCACGGACAAGCTTCACTTAACTGTTTTACAATGGCCACTATGCGGAGAGTGCAAAAAGATGTCTTACCCCAGGATAAGCCGAAAATCCCTCAATCGGACTTAAACAAACTGGAGGAAGAAGATGTAGAGAGGAAATCTCTCATCAAGAATTTTAAGAGGGGAGACAGCCCCAAAAGAAAAATTGGTAGCGGTCGTTTTGTGAATGATAATTCTGGGAGGAAAAATCATCACTATAAAGCTTCAAGTGGAAGAGACCATACCGGTGCATGGACAAATAGGTCCACACAATTAAAGGTCCATATGTAGCTTTGTTAAGAACGTGGACTGATGAAAAGGCAGAGGAAAACATTACATCTTCATACCAATATGTGAATGAGCTGACCACTCGGTTGAAAACTGGCTGGAAACTTGCCAATGAAAATTTGAAACAAGCCAGGAAAAAACATGCTGCCTATTATAACAGGAAGGCGAAAGACAGAAATTTGGCTGTGGGAGAGAAAGTACTGCTTCTTTTGCCTGGGAGTCAGAATAAGTTACAAATTGGATGGCAGGGTCCATATACAGTTTTAGAGAAGGTGTCTAGAACAAATTATAAGATAGATAAGAAGGGGAAAGAAAAAATCTATCATGTGAATCTCCTGAAGAAATATTTGGAAAGAGAACATCAGGAAGAGACACACTTGTTGACCTTGTCCATCGCCATGGAGATGAAAAAGGAACCACTTTCATCATTTGAATATCCATTACACCCCTGTGAGACAGCAGCACAGGTGAAAATCAGTACACATTTAACGAAAACTCAGAAAGAGAGAGTGCAACAGGTTCTAAATAATCATGCAGAGGTGTTAACAGACCGACCAGGGCATACAAACCTATTGGAATATGATATGAAACTGATAGACCCCACACCTGTCTGTATGAAACCATATTCGATTCCGTTTGCTAAGGAAAAAGCTTTGAAGGAAGAGATAGACTATCTGTTGAAGGAAGGAATTATTTCGCACAGTGAGTCTTCGTATAGTTCCGGTGTTGTACTCTTAAGGAAGCCCTCTGGAGAACATAGACTCTGTATAGATTACAGGAGACTGAATGCTATTACAGAAGGACAGGTGGATCCATTGCCGGATACAAATCAGCTGTTTGCCAGACTAAATAAAGCTAAATATTTCTCAAAAGTGGATCTGAGTAAAGGATACTATCAGATTCCAGTAAAGCCTGAGGTTAGACCATACCTAGCTTTTAGTACCTCAGAAGGACACTATGAGTTTAATAGATTGCCATTTGGATTGAAGAATGCGCCTAGTGTCTTCTCTAGAATGATGAGAAAATTATTGGATCCTCTGAATAATCCCTGTATAACAAATTTTATGGATGATATCCTTATAGCAACAGAAACATTTGAGGAACACATTGACTCTCTGAACATGCTGTTTACTCGACTTAGGGAGGCAAATTTAACAGCCCGACCAACCAAATGTTGCGTTGGATGTAAAGAATTGGAATTTTTGGGACACACAGTTTATCAGGGAAACATGACCCCTGACCCAAAGAACTTAGAGAAACTACAGAAAGCCCCGAGACCACAAACCAAGAAGGACGTGAGATCCTTTGTCTCATTATGTGGTTTCTACCAGAAGTATATCAAGAACTTTAATTCCATATGTGCACCGTTAACTGAATTGACACGTAAAGGACTTCCAGATCGCATTACATGGACACCACAATGTGAAATGACTTACCAAGAATTGAAGGAAAAGCTCACAAGTAAACCCATTTTGAAATTACCTGACTTAAGTCAAGAATTCATAGTAAGGACGGATGCAAGTAATATTGGGCTAGGTGCAACTTTACTACAGAAATCAGATGCATTGGATGGGGAATTAAGCCCAGTGGCATATGCTAGCAGAAAGTTGAATAAAGCTGAAATCAACTACTCAACTAGCGAAAAAGAATGTCTTGCAGTAATATGGGCAATAAAGAAATTCAATATTTATCTATATGGGAAGGCATTTAAGTTGCAAACAGATCACAAACCTTTATCGTTTTTAGCACAGGCTAAGCATGAGAACTCTAGGTTACTCCGATGGTCTTTGCTTCTGGCTCCATATAATTTTAGCATTGAGTATATATCTGGAAAAACCAATTTGGGAGCTGATTTTTTAAGCCGCCATCCGTGTGATGAGAATCACCGTAAACCCCAGAAATAATAATAAATTTCTCTATGTGTATATAGAATAAAGGACTGACATATAATGTCTGTTTTAAGAGGGGAGGTGTCATGAAATATTCTAATCCACATATATAAATTATTAGGTAAATATGAAGCCTAACAAATAAAATTAATAAAGAGAAGAGCAATGGTAAAATAACAGTGCTGTCACAAAGAATGTACTCGAAATCCCCCTTGTTTTCTGCTTCGTCTGCAAATTGTAACGCTTTCACGTTGATATAAAAGCTTACTGTATTATTACCCGCCTTCTTCAATGAAACGTGTGCTGCATTTCTAAGAAAAACATTGAGACGTACTGCGTAATGACCTAAATTAATCCTAACATTAATTATATTACGTTACCAAAACGAACGAACAGATGGACAAAAGGATAGCGAGAAGGGAGAGGCAGAAAGCCGAACATTAAACACGCGTCGCGCGATACACAATTACTACTATCACGCGTGTTAGGCTACAAGCACTAACTTTTTTTTTTTTTTCAGACGGACAGTGATAAAATACACTACCCTTCCCCAGAGTTAGGTTTTAAAATCATAAAAAAACGCTTATTAGGAAAGATAACAATAGATGGGTTTACGGTTGAAAACATAACAGTACCCAGACAGCATATCTTCGAAACAGGAGGTAGAAAATACATATTTTGAACGCAGCCACGTAGCTCTTTTAAAGTGGGAAAATTGGGTTCCTTAGGGCTTGCTGACAAATAATATGTAAAACGTTACGCCAATAGTCCAGGAATTAATAAATTATACCCAAAATAAAATAGTGAGGCTGCCTGACAGCATGAAATCATTTCTGCTCATAAAATTTTTTTATAACGTGTTTGAAAAAAACCTTACGTTACATAAATAGCCTACCATGTAAACTCCAAATTGATTGGAGCGCAACAAATGAAAGCCTAACCACGATTGGTCGAACTATAAATACTATCTTTCGTTGTTAGGGGAAACGGGAAAAGGTAACATTTTTTCAAACACTTGTCGAAACGTGGCTCATTGGCCAGTCTCGCTGATATACACACTTGGGAGCGTTAGTTCGAGACCACTTGTTTAAATGATCTTGATAAAGCAGCAGTGCGTTGAAGCCAGCTCATAATTGTGTTAAATAAAAGCCTGGAAGATAGGCAGATGGAAATTTGTGCCAGTTTGTGCCAGAATTCATTGCTAATCAACGTATCTGTGTTTATTCGTATGAATTGTGGGACAGTGGTCTTGATGGTACTGAGCAGCACCTGGTCAGAGCTTTGCTGAATCCAGTGTCGGACAGCATACTCCTTGGTCCTTTTAGCTATCAGTGAGGTGTCTCCAGAGTCCAGAGGAGAATTCGAGCAGAGGAGTCCTTTCCTGCCGCCATCACGCCAGATAAGCTAACTTGGCCAGCTGAGCTCAACATTATGTCCCCTCATCTTGAACTGACTTTTTAAAATTAACATTAAGAGGGGAATTTACTTGTCTTAAAATCAGGAACTGTGAACATCTCCAATACTGGTCCCTAAAGACAAACTATTGAAGTCATGATGACAAATACCAACAGAGCTTGAACAAAACAAAACCAGTATTACCTCATTTTACTACTACACAACTGACACACATAGAACATTTGTAATAATATATGTCACTACAATATTCATATTAAATACATTCTGTACATAACTTGTAATTTAAATTGATTGTGATTCCTGGTTCCCTTGTAGTTGAATCAGGACACATATTCATTCATGCCAGTAATGAATACATATTGTTATTCGAAAGTTTATCAGTGACTCTTTTAAGATATCTTTGTAGAGTGTTATATGTATGTGAGTGTCACAGTGTTGTCAAGAGTAGTGGATTAAATTAAATTGTTTATCTGTCTGTTGTTGTGACTTACACTTCACCATACTCATACCCTAGACACATAACGTAGCATCACACTATTCCAGAATAATTCTGACTGAGATATATAGATATGTGGTAGCAAGTAAGGTTATCTATAATACACTACTCTTAATAGATATAGATACCTTCACAGCTGATCTCAGTCAGTACACTAAGTTCCCTATAAGTATTTATAACATCCCACTTCACCACACACACACACACACGCAAATACACACGCGCGCAAACACACACACGCAAACACGCACACGCAAACACACACGCGCGCGCAAACACACACACACGCAAACACATACACACGCAAACACACACACACGCAAACACACACACACGCAAACACACACACGCAAACACTACTGATAAATCTGACGACACAGAGACAACAGTAATAACACCATAAACACAAGATAATACAAGAAATCAATTAAGTTCCCTCCCCCCCCTCCCGGGCGGAGAAAGCAAATTTCGGGTGGCCTCATTACCGAACGGAAGGAACCCTCGTCTTTATATTCTTATTCTATCAACCTCCCTTGTGTTTGTTTTAAAAGTCGCAGATAGTATCTATCTATCTATCTATCTATCTATCTATCTATCTATCTATCTATCTATCTATCTATCTATCTATCTATCTATCTATCTATCTATCTATCTATCTATCTATCTATGTCTGTCTGTCTGTCTGTCTGTCTGTCTGTCTGTCTGTCTATCTATCTATCTATCTATCTATCTATCTATCTATCTATCTATCTGTGTGTCCATCTGTCTGTCTATCTATCTGCATGCCTGTCTATATATATATACTGTATATATGATACGTGTGTGTGTAGCCCCTTCCAATGGCCGTGTTGGTCCCCCCCCCCTTTCGTAGGGCCTATATATGGATTGGGGTACTTCTGTACCAGGAGTAAAGTGTACACACATCTATCATCAATATTCTCGGTGAAATGATAAGGGAATGTAGTTAAACCGTGATCTTATGTACAGAATACAGACCATCACAAACGAATGTATCACATTTATATGGAAAACTATACATTTTTATATCAAGATTTTCTTGAATGTTGATACTTGATTCTTTAAAAATGAATTAGCGAGCAAGAATGAAATATAAGACAGACAAACAACATAAAACTGACAGTATAAGGTAAGAATGTATCACTAATGAAGGTATATCAAATATCACATCAAATGAGAGTTAGGTTTAGCAAGCTTTATAGACAGTAAATGACTATCACTGAACACAGAAAGTCCAGAGTGATTGAAAGGTTACTTGCTATTTTTACATTTTTATTTCCTCAGTCCTATTCAAAACATGTATATAATACTAATGCCAAAGTAAAGGCAATTAACTGTTGTTTTATTCGGGGTTGTGGAGTCGGGCAGGAAATATTCCGTCTCCGATTCCAGATATTTTAGGAAGTCCGACTCCGATTACAGTGTTTTACTAGTCAGATGGCATAATACTCGGAGTTGGAGTCCAGATATTTTTTACGGACTCCATTTTAAAAAAAAACGACCTACTCCACAGCCATGGTTTTATTGTATACATTGATATGTTCATTAACATAACAGTTTAATGTGAAATCCAGCCTGTTCAATATGTGACTCCATGGCTGGCAGTATTTATTGCTGTCTCTTTGAACGTCAGTTTATTGTTAAATTTTATATATATTTTTAATTGTTTTTGTTTCTAAAAATAAACAATTTAAAAGTTATTAGCCAAATGACAATTATTGCTCTTTGTTTTAACACTTGATTCGTTCGTGTACATCCAATAGATACAAGTAATGAAATAAACATTTATGAATTTTTTAATCATACTATAGAATCATGAAAGATCGTCAACAAAATATAACTGCTATGGGAAAATGTGGAGAGCGTAGTCTTTATAATTACAATACGGGAATATCAGAAACTTGTAATGTACTTGAAAGATGAAGGTACCGGAAGTCATGAGAAAAGTCATAGCAATTAAAAATGCGTTCATTACTATAAACATTATGACAATTATAATGTTACGCGTTTAAACACTTGTCCAAAAATAAACAGAAATTATATTTTTATAAACACACACACACAAACTGTTGTGTGAATTCCACGGATGACTTACATATAATTGCTGGAGATTATGAAAGCGTTATGACTATAGCACTAAAAATATGTAGTAGATGGTATACAGAAATTATGCTTTAATTCAGTGG
This sequence comes from Oreohelix idahoensis, assembly GCA_024509875.1. Taxonomy (NCBI): domain Eukaryota; kingdom Metazoa; phylum Mollusca; class Gastropoda; order Stylommatophora; family Oreohelicidae; genus Oreohelix; species Oreohelix idahoensis. The sequence continues at coordinate 411,025 of JAMPIV010008494.1, read as the reverse complement.
TTCCCAAACTTTTTTGGGCCGAGGTACTCCCCGGGCAGGTTAGCTAGATCCTCAGATACCCCCTAAGATTATCGTAGGTGTATAGCGATATTGGATAGCATGGTGCTCTCTCTGGCAAACTACATCCCAGGGTAGAAAATGAATGACTAAGTAAGTAAGTAATATATAACGCTAAGAAAAGAATAGTTTAAGGTAGTTTTTAATTTCTACATATAAACTGTATTACAATGGAACCAAGAGGTAATAGCTACTCTTAAAATTGTAAACTGAAAAAAGATGTAAATATTAACCGAGAGCGTCCGATTGGCAGAGTGGTTAGAGCGCTGGTCTCTCGGGGCAAAGATGACGGATTCGAATCTCACGGTATTGACACGCTCCAGTCTACCCAGCTGTAAATGGGTACCTGACTTTGATTTAGGGAAAGAAAAGTCAGTGAGGAAGGGAACTAGTCACCCTCACCTCTCGATGCTGGACCTAGTATAGTGGAGTCTCTAACACTTCACTCCCCTCCGGTAGCATCGACTATGGGACTACCTTTATCTTCTTTTTAAATATCAACCAGACTCTAAATTTAAAAAAAAAATAATCAAATCTATATTTTGTAATTAGATGATAAATATTTTACTGACAGCTAAGCTACAAGAGTATCAACCATTTTGGAAGCAATCTCATAGGTATCCCCTGGTTCTTCCATCAAGGGTAAGCGTTTACCTGGTTGAGAACCACTGGCTCTAATCACATATTATGAGGTAGAGCTAACAATGTACTGACGCTATTGTTGCAGTAACATGATTACATTAATACAGAAAACTTCTGCTGTGGTTGATTCTTTATGGAATGCTAACAGGGGTCGCCCACATATTACGTCATGCAAGACAAAGGTCTAATATTGTGTGGCGAAGTATGACTATTGGGAGGGGGAGGGGTGTTTGAAAAATGCGACATCATCATACACATAAAAATTTAAACTGAGGCTCTCTTCTATCGTTAATGATTACAGAACAAAATAGATTTTGTAACCTCCATTCTCAAAGTCTACATTTGTACATGCAATATTTAACAACTCCGTCGTGGACGACTGTTATTAATAATATAATCTCAGCTGAAATATCGGATAGTTGTTATAACCTTTAACTGTTTTAAATTGTTTTTTTTAATTATACGTTTTTTTATGTAATGTAATACAGACCTTTCCAATAAACGACGCTGATCTGGAAGCAAATGAATTTGGTTCTTTCAATGAAGGAACATCTTACTTTGCCTTGGGATAAATTTAACAAAGAGAAATCACTCTGTGATAACAACTTCAGTCTGCAAACCCTGAATTTTGTGTGAATTTTTTCTCAAGTTTTAAAATGATTTTATGAAACTTTAGCATAAGTAAGAACTAAAGTTACTGATGTGTTTACATTTCATTTATTTTTTATCTTGAAATTAAATTAGGCCAAAATGAGCCATATGTCTTTTTATAAATTATGCAATATTTGACCAGCAAAGCAATTATGACAAAAGCTGGATTAATTAATCACTGTTTTGTTTAAAAGATTATTATTTTGTCTGCAATATTCATCTAATTTACATCCGATTAGATTTTTTTTTTTTTGAAAGTAGTAAAAAAACAAAATTTACAGTAAAAGGGGGAGGGGGTTAAGAGATTTGTGACGTCACATAAGACGGGGTGTGGCCTGGCTTTTTGTGACGATATGTGAAAAGGGGAAGAAGGGGATGAGGGGGTTAAAAATGATAAAAACTGTGTGACGTCATATGTCGGCAACCCCATAAAAGATCTTAATTTTTTTGTCTTAGCGTGGTCTTATGAATACGCTCAAACAGTGTTTCTCAATCTTTACCAGCTAACCTCCATGAGCAGCCATTGTATTTGCCCCGTTAAAGCCATTATAATGAGAACCACTCATAGCTTAAAAAGGAAAGACCTTGCGGCCTGAACTACACGACAAGGCTTTTTCACCCCACCTGTACAGAAAAAAAAAAAAAAAAATCCACCGTTACGTCTCGTATAAGTTATAATTAGAATGGATATTGGCCCGTCATTTCATATAGCATTGTTTTTAGTGCTGAGAAAACTATTTGCTGCCCTGTGTAGCTACAATGGGTAAGACAAATAAGGGGTGTAACTATTGCATCTTCAGGCGACTAATATGAGGTTGTGCATGATCGTGACAACCTCATCCTGCACAACAAACGGCTGCAGAAACCGTGGCTGCGCGAGCAAGTGAATGCTTTGTGTAGACTTCCTACGAGGTGACATGCTGCAGCGGTGACTACATGATCCATTAGGAGCGACAAGGAAAATGATAAAATGTTGAAACTGTTTCCTGGCAACGTCCGCCATTGTCATTTGTTCTAGACTCAAATAAGGGACCGAAGTTGCAGCAAACGAGATGAATGCAGTCAGCGACCCATAGCTTGACTGCTTGCGTCAGCGAACCAGAGCTGACCAAGATCCTACTCCACCTCCAAGAGGTGGTCCTGGAAACAGGCTGCATCACTGCAGTCTGGCCGAGAGAGTAGGAATGGATCGAAAAAGGAAGGCAAACCTGGTCCCAAAAATTCCATACTGAAATCGGATGTGTCGGGCCGAAAGGCGGAAATATCGCAGCTTCGCTGGAAACGCCAGTGAACGGCGACACAACGTAACAAACGTCCTTTTCAGGACGAACGAACAAGAATAATACTCAAATAATGGGAAATGTTGAGCCTCCATACAACAAAGATCTTTTACATTTAAACAATAGAGCTCTAATATAACCAACCGATTTTGAGTCCAGGTTGAAATATACTTGCCTTGCCAAAGCTCTTAATCTGTGTTGTTTCTTCTCAACACTAGCTCCTGGTACTAGCTGTAAATTGGTACATGACTTTGCTCCTGAGTTAGGGAAGGGAACAGACAGCAAGGAAGGGAACTGGTCACCCCACCTCTCGATGCTGGACCTAGTATAGTGAAGTCTGTAACCGTTCACTTCCCTACGGCAGTATATGCAATGGCACAACCTTGACCTTTGACTATCTACCCCATATGGTTCCCTTGTGTCACAGAGAGTGTACGGAGTAAGAATAGGATTAGGCTTAGTGTATTGGTGACAACGATAACTGACAGAAAAGTTGACGGCAAATCAGCATGAGGACAACAGAGCTATAAGGTGGAGGACAGTGCTGTAAGGTGGAGAACAGCGTTATAAGGTGGAGGACAGAGCTATAAGGTGGAGGATAGCCCTATAAGGTAGAGGACTGTGCTATAAGGTGGAGGATAGTGCTATAAGGTGGAGGACCAAGCTATAAGGTGGAGGACAGCGCTATAAGGTGGAGGATAGTGCTATAAGGTGGGGGATAGCGCTATAAGGTGTTGAACAGTGCTATAAGGTGGGGGCAGTGCTATAAGGTGGAGGATAGTGCTATAAGGTGGAGGACAGCGCTATAAGGTTGAGGACAGCGCTATAAGGTGGAGGACCAAGCTATAAGGTGGAGGACATCGCTATAAGGTGGAGGATAGTGCTACAAGGTGGAGGACAGTGCTATAAGGTGGAGGACAGCGCTATAAGGTGGGGCACAGTGCTATACGGTGGAGTACAGCGCTATAAGGTGGAGGACATCGCTATACGGTGGAGGACCAAGCTATAAGGTGGAAAGGTGGAGGATAGTGCTATAAGGTGGAGGATAGCACTATAAGGTGCAGGACAGCGCTATAAATAAGGTGGAGGATAGCGCTATAAGGTAGAGGATAGCGCTATAAGGTGGAGGACAGCGCTATAAGGTGGAGGACAGCGCTATAAGGTGTAGGACAGCGTTATAAGGTGGTCAGAAAATAACTACATCAGATTGTACCATCCAGGCACGAGACAGACAACGTTTGAGATTATTACAGTTTTTTATCGCATGCTTCCTGCATGTGGATCAACTGCTGGTTTGCCCCCCGCCCCCCTTTCCTCCTCCTCCCCCCACGCTTACTTCCGAATACCATCACTGACCAGGAACTGCTTATACGGTGCAGTCAAAAAGATATGCATACCATCATTGTGAGCAGAACGAACGAACGAATGAACTTTATTTTCAAAGGGTTGAGAACTGGGCATGCAGGCCCGTCTGACATTCTGCCCTTACTTTCTCTCATCTTTCTTCCTGAATTCATGTATTCTCACATGCATTTTACTTATCAGTTTAAATGAATTCAGCAGACGCTGGAACTTGGTTGGCCATGTCCTCAGAACAGACCCCCGAGACCATCGCAAGAAATGAGATGCTATGAACCCCAGAAGGAAGGCGAAAGAGAGGCAGGCCAAAGACAACCTGGCGGAGACCTGTGGAGGCTGAGATGCAAAGCATGAACCAGAGATGGGGTGGGGCACGGCATGAAGGTTGACCACCAACCGAGGAAAGTGGAGACAGTTTGTTGCTGCCTTACATGACGCCATTAGGTGTGTTGGCCACCTACTGCTTTGCTAACGTAGCGAAAAAGGAATACTCAGACCAGGGCCGGATTATCCATTAGACTAAGTAGGCTGAAGCCTAGGGGCCCGGAGCTGTTGGGGGCCTGTGCATAAGTTAAAACAATTATGCTAATGGGTTTGAAAAAAATATTAAAATTATTGCTTATTAGTTGAAGGTGGGCCCAAACACCAAAAAGCCTAGAGGACCTTCTTGGCTTAATCCGGCCCTAAGTCAGACTGTATGAAGGAAACCACTAGTTCTAGGACATTCACGATTCTGATTTCAACTGCGATCAATTATTTTGTTCGTTTTGTACCATGGCTATTGATTTTTAAATTCTACTTTGCCCCCAATTTGATTTATAACATTTTACTTGATTATGATGGGCTGTTTTTTTTACGACAATAATCTGTAATGATTTCTACACAAAAATATGTTACTTTTAGAATATGCTGCTAAAAATTTACCATATAGCCTCACTCAGGGGCGGACTGAGCGGTCGGGCCATTGAGCAGTGCCCGAGTGGAAGCCCATTCTTCCCTAGCCTCCATCTAGCTTAATCAGTTGTCACGCATACAATCCTTTATTGCCCTGGGGCCCAGATCACGGTTAGTCCTTTCTTCTTCTTCTTCTTCTTCTTCTTCTTCTTCTTCTTCGTTCGTCCTGAAAAGGACGGTGGTTGCGTTGTGTCTGTTTGCGCCTAAGCTGTGATATCTGCACCTTTCGGTCGACACATCCGACTTCTGCACGGCATTTTTTAAGGACCGGGTTTGCCTTCCCATTTCGATCCATGCTCGCTCAGCCAGCCTGCACTGCTGCAGACTGTTTCCAGGACCACCACGTGGAGGTGGAGCACGGTCTTGACCAGCTCTGGTTCGCTGGTCCTGACGCAGGCAGTCAAGCTATGAGTCGCTGACTGCATTCACTATTGCTGCATCTTGGGGTCCCTACGGTTAGTCCGCCCCTGGTCTAATTAATGACTGAGAAACACTGTCAGGGTGTTCGAAGTGATCTCTTCTTATGGCCATACGGTGTTCAGAAAAGATCTCATGTTGTCACAGAGTATTCAGAAAAAGTGTCGTGTTTTAGTCACTTATGGGGGGGAGGGAAATTGTCCACATATGACGTAAGGCAATTGTTGCTATTTTTAACATCCCCTCCCCCCCACCCATATGTTACACTGTCACAAAACCAAAACCCCCCTCCTGTGTGACGTCACAAAAATCTTACACTCCCCTATTTTTCCCTTTTCTTTTATTGTTATACTAAAATAGAAAGTATGTAATCGTATGTAAATTAGCTAACTGGTGTAGACAAAATAGTTCTTTAAACGTAAAATTGTGTTTTATTAATCAGGCTTTTTTTTTTTTACAAAGATCTTTTCATTTATGTGCCGCGTCACAGCACACGACAGGGCCCAACCTTTGCTGTACTCAACTAAATGCATTTGCCCCACCCCCCCCCCCACACACACACATAATTGTAAATGTTCACACCAGTTGATTCAGCGTGCTAAACGTTTATCTCTTTGATCTCATCACTGTTGTCGGGATGGTGATAACTTCTTACTGTTGTATTTTTAAAAAAATCTAATTTTAATCAACAGTACAGTTTATTTGAGCGTCCGATTGACATAGTAGTTAGAGCGCTGGTCTCTAGCGGCAAAGGTCCGGGTTCGAATCACGGTACCGACACGCTGTAGTCTACCCAGCTGTAAATGGGTACCTGACTCTGCTCTTTAAGTTAGGAAGGAAAGGCAGCGAGGAAGGTAACTGGTCACCCCACCTCTCGATGCTGGACCTAGTATGGTGAAGTCTCTAACACTTTCACTTCCCTTATGGCAGTATCTGCTATGAGACTAAATTCGCCTTTTCTTATAGTTTATTTAGTCTGCATTTTGTTTTATTTTAGAGTGAGTATCCTATACATAAAATCCCATCTTTTTCTGTCAGTGCGTAACGCTAAGGGATGCAACTTTGGTTGAAAGTTAGACATTAATTGTATTGTTTCCCTTATATGTACTCTCCTGAAAATAGTAACACCTACCAAAGAAGAATGCGCATATGACGGTGCCACTAACATCTCTCATACTTTGTACACAATTATTTGGTTCCCTTATATCGGTGTATTTTTTAATGAAAAAAAAAAATATATATTAATAATTAAAGAGTGTAAAACTACATTTTTAGTAAAATTTTACTGGAAGATGCGGAGATCCCTGATTTAAGTTGTACCAGACCTTCTGTCATGTTCAGACTTTTAACATCAGTTGTAAAACAAATACTTTGTTTTTTTTAAAAATACTTTTGAATAAGTAAAATTGCCGTTAGGTATTGGTGCTTTTGAATTTAATTCCCGTCTTATGACGGGCTTTTACACTAGTTACATTATATTAAACAAAAGAAATATATAATTAAAAAAATAATTGATACTATTTATCCGATATGTCAGCTGAGATCATAATATTTATCCGATATGTCAGCTGAGATCATAATATTTATCCGATATGTCAGCTGAGATCATAATATTTATCCGATATGTCAGCTGAGATCATAATATTTATATATCGTCGACTTGGGAGTTGTTAACTACTGCGGATGAAAGTAGGCCACCAGGATGGAGATTACAAAATCTATTTTCTTCCGATATTGTTTATGAAAGAAGCGAGCCTCACTTATGCTTTCTTTTGGCGTGACGCCACATTTTTTTCAATGAGAACAACCCCTAATATTCAGAACGAATCTCACCTTATCGTCAAAGAAAATTCAAAAGAGTTATGTTATCTTTACACAATGTTCAGAAAAAGGTCTCACAGTATGGTCAAAGAATGTACAGAACAAGTCTCAGGGTATGGTCATAGAGTGTTCAGAAGGGTTTTATGTATTTGTCACAAATTGTTCAGAAGACATCACATTTTGACGTCACAAAAAGTTCGTTAGATCTTTCACGTCCCAGTCACATTCTGACGTCTCACCAATGTTCGCAGGAGATCTCAATCAATGTTACATGATGAGAGAGAGAGGAAGGGCAGAATGTCAGACGGGTCTGCGTGCCCAATTCTTAACCCTTTGAAAATAAAGTTCGTTCGTTCGTTCGTTCGTTCACTTTCTGAGGTCACTCAATGTTTGCAGGAGATCTCATTCCCGAGCATAATCGGACGTCACAAAGTGTTCGCAGTATATCTCATGTCCCAATCACAGTGTTCAGAGGAGACGATGTTTACGCCCATCGTCACAGCGTATTCAGCAAGGATTTCATATCATCATCACTAAGAATGGGACAACTCAGATCCAAGCGCAGTGTGTCAAGATCACTGAACTCGTTGAAACAGTTCACAGCTTTTAGATTCACAACACTTGTGGCATAACTGAGAGGTGTATCTATTGTATTGTTGTTATCGTCGCTATGGCAGTTGATGTCCATGTTACTGCTGGTGTGTATATGTTTTAATTTCATTGGTGCTGCAGATAAGGCTTCGGTGACGTATGTGAAAAGCAAGTCCGAGAATTCTGAGACCTTATTTATAGTAACAGCTAATGGCTGCATGTTTGTGGAGACAGAAGTGGATTTGTTTAAAAGATCCCCAAGTGATGATAGCCTTTGGTCGTTTCTAACACTGAACGATGTCTTAGTTGGAGAGATTTGTGTAGTTGAAGGAGATAGCATTGATACGTTGTTGTCCGGAAATTGTGTTAATATTTTGTTGTCTGCTGTGTTGATGGATAAGCTGCTGGAGTTGTATAGTGCTGATTCTTTTGATGTCGTAGGTGATGACGATGAGGATGGCAATGCTGCCAACTGTGGCTGGAGAGGTGAAAGACCAAGTTCATCATCGGCTTCGACTGGTGGTGTGTTAGCTGGCGTGTCATACACAGATGACGGTATGAGCTTATCACAATTGTCTTTGTCTATACTAACACAGGTCATGTCAAAGTTTCCCAGGTCGTCAAAAATAGCACTTACATATGGACTGCCAGTTTCTAATGGACTCAGCTGTCCGAATGCGCTGTGGGCTGATATCTTTGAGTCTGACAGGGTTTTGTTGGCTCCTGTTAGTCTTCTGTCCCCGAGAATTTTCAACGTGAGCATGTCCTTAATGGCGGGTTTTGTAAACGACGTCTCAGTTAGTTGTTCAGAAATCACGACATCAGATGTGGATAAACTATTCATTGCTTTCATACAGGAAACGACTTTTGTCTTCCGAGGGCGGCCACACTTAATGCGCCTGTGGCATAGAGTAGATTCATCAGTCACATGAAGCTTTTCTCGCTTTACACAAGCTCGCATTTTAGCTTTGTTGATAGTTAATTCTTGCTTTTCTTTTGCCTTTTGCACTTTGGATTTTGGTTTGTATTTGTATTCGGGAAATTCCACGTTATGGAATCTCCTAAGTTTGATTTTCTCTTGTTCAAAGTTCTGTTTAAACGCATCGCTCTTCTGTCGCCAGTAGTAACCAAGTGCCTCACTGATAAGAGCATTTTGCATCTTCGGGCAAAGCTCATTGATCAACCGGCGAGCCCCCTGTGCCCATATCATGAAGGCGTTCATTGGTCTGGGTGGTTTATCTCTACCTGACACTTTTTTACAGTCTGCTACGATCGTGTAGCAGCAAGAGATGTCTTCAGGCATTACACACTCCCATCGATAACGCTGAGGAATATTTTGAACGATCTTTGCACAAGCTCTAGCAGAATCTGGGCTCCTCTTATCAAAGTTCAATACGTTTTCTACTGAGAATTCAGTACAGTCACTTTTAGCCAAAATAAACTGTATCTTCTCCCGCTGGTTCAGTTTTGAGCTAGGAACGAATGCAATTTTTTCAAACCGTTCTTCGACAAGTCTCCTAGCATCTGCCTCAGTCATTTGAAATTTGTTAATTACTCGTTTGCTATCATGTCTGCTCAATGAGATGTCTACGACAGCCGTTTTTATGTCGCCATTGCAGCCGTCCCTATCCAATGAGACGTTTGCAACGAAAGTATCACCATATTCGCAATCCTCGATTTCGCTCTTGATCTCAGTTACTGTCGTGTTGCTTCCTATGTCGATTTCTTCCATGTCAATGGAACTGTCCATTTCTCCTGAAGGTGTGTACGGGGAGGCTGAGAACGTATTGTCGTCATCTATTTTGATCGACCTTACGCGTTGACGTTCGTTGGACCACATGGCTGCTGCGTCCGATAGTGCGGAGTTTGGTTCCGGGCTCAGCAAGTCATCCACTGACATGATAAAGCCTGGACAGGAAGAAAATGTTGTAACCAAGGACGGAGCAGGACTAACTGTTGCAAAGGACATTACAGTGAATTTTCCCCAGTCACTGGACAACATAGGGTCATTTCCGCTGTTGGTATTCATGACTGCTGGCGATGTTGAAATTGAGATAAATATCAGACGAGGACACTTGATCAGTTTATCTGGATACCTGAATAAGTTGCTGATACGACGCAGTGGGTGCGGAATCAGTAAAACGTCTAATTTTATTTATTTATATTATTTTGCTTTTGGTCAAGCTTGTTTGAGGAGACCAAGACGGGAAAGCCGTCTAGCAACAATTAGTGCTAAAAAAGTATAATCTTGCCTGGCTAGAGGTTCTGCTTTCATAGTATAAACCATTTCAGCTTTCAGTTAGACAACACAGGTTGCTCCAATGAACCAGACAGAATCTTGGCACTAGTTCGTGAAATCGCTTCTTTATGAAATAACACAGCTGTTGATATGACGAAGTTAACGAACAGGTGAATAGTCTAATTTGTGTTAGGCCTAAGTTTCTGCTGAGTGCGTTAAATCAAGTGCAGACGAAGAGAGCTTACCGGTTAATTTCTGTTCTAGCTTTACGGCAATATCCAACCCTGGAATAATACATAGATGCCAGATGTGGATATCCAGAATACACACAATTAAAATCCAAATTCACACCCAAGCGGGTCGAAAAAGAGCGTTCACAGATATAGGTTATCTCCTTTTAAATTTGTTTCACTAGACTGACAATATGATGCTAGAAAAGCACAAAATAATTGTTTCTACAAAGTCGTGGTGTAGTAATAATAGTACCATGGAGTACAAACGCGAACTGAAAATCCCCGCGACTTCACGCTCTATAAGAATTAATCAATCTGGGTCTAAGAACTACCAAATAAACTCACTGCGCGGAGTTAAGTTTGCCTTCGAAATCAGCTGGTTTTTCTGAAACAGAGCCAAGAGGACGCATGTTTTGACGGCCACGAGGCAGTGTAAATATATTCGTAGGCGGAGTTCGTTTCCACCAATCATAATCGAGTCCATGTAAACATTGTTAAATATGAGGCCCTGTAAAGGTGAACATATATATTAAGGGCGAGAGTCTTCTGTTTGTTAAATTTCAATTCGCTATTCAACACTGCTGTCTAGTTTCATATTCATATTTCTATTTCTTTGATTTGTTTTAAAAATATTTTTCATTTTGAAACTCTAATTTACATTCGTGAACAAAGCAATGCTCCCTGACAATCACCCGGCGTGATTTCTGTGTCACGTAAAATACGTGCATGCTACGTTTTGTTTATATAAAACCATTAATGCTGACATATTTTATATTCTTCACAATTTTATTCATTTACAGTACACAATGCCACGTTTGCGCGTTGTAAAAGGCGGTTCTTTGATATACGTTCGAGTTTAATTAAATGAATCAATTTTGAGCAGTGTAGTTAACAGTTTCGTCTCATGTCTTTGTAAAAGGAATACAGTTTTTAACTGTTCAGTTACTGTTAATTGTAAATAACATTGATTATCAACGTGTAAGGTTAAGCGCGCCCAGCAATCATGTATCGTTCACAAATAAAGAGCTAAACATTACGAACATTTTGATGACTTTATTTTGTTGTTGTTGGTTACAATGGGCGGCAACAAGCGAAATTAATCCAAGTGCGTAGTTTGACTTGAATTGCGTCCCTTGTAGACAGGATTTTGTTTTTAATGTGCGTAATAGTAAAATGTAAAGGTAGTCCCATGACAGATACTGCCGTAGGGGAGTTGACCAGTTCCCATCCTCGCTATCTTTACCTTCCCTAACTAAAAGGCAGCACCAGGTACCTATTTACAGCAAGGTAGACTGAAGAATGGTGCTACCTAGTTTCGCACCCGGTAACTTTTCCTCGTAATAGTAGATAAATAAATAAGGGTAATTATCAGACACTCGCTGGACAGACAGGAGGACACCAGACAACAGAAAAGAAATATAAGTGATAGGCTTACCGGGAATCGAACCCAGGATCATCCAAACTTTCTGTGAAAGTAAATCGTGAAAGGACGCACAGCCAATTTTGCACCCCCAAAAAGTGCATCACTGGGTGAGGTCACTGTCACAACACCCACACAACTATGGTATATAAGACCCGTGACCGACCCAGACAATTTAAAGATGCAATAACTAATATAACTTTCCTATCAGCAAATCTCAGACCAAATAAAGGCCGAAATACTTGGGTCCAGTAATATGTAGTGGAAGACGAACAACACAGAATTGAAGGGTAGGTTAAAGTCACGGATGGGTGAACTCTTAAATAAATAATGAAGGAAACCTGAGTGCTATGAACAGTAAACAAATAAGTAAAATAAATAAATAAAGGCAATTAACAGACGCTCGTTGGACATAAAGGATGACAACAGACAATAAATATAAGTGATAGGCTTACCGGGAATCGTACCGAGGCCACCCAAACGGCGCAATTGCCTTGCTGTGAAAGTTCATCGTGACATATACGCACAGCCAATTTTTCATACCAAAAAGGCAGATGTTAAAACTGAGCATAGATATTTAAGTACAGGCGGCAGATGTTAACACTGAGAATGGTGAGTTCAATGTAGAAGGCAGATGTTAACAGTGAACATAGCGAGTTCAATATAGAAGGTAGATGTTAACAGTGAACACAGAGAGTTCAATGTAGACGGCAGATGTTAACAGTGAACATAGCGGGTTCAACGTAGAAGGCAGATGTTAACAGTGAACATAGCGGGTTCAACGTAGAGGACAGATGTTAACAGTGACCACAGCGAGTTCAATGTAGACGGCAGATGTTAACAGTGAACATAGCGGGTTCAACGTAGAAGACAGATGTTAACAGTGAACATAGCGGGTTCAACGTAGAAGACAGATGTTAACAGTGAACATAGCGGGTTCAAATGTAGAAGACAGATGTTAACAGTGAACTTAGCGGGTTTAATGTAGAAGATAGATGTTAACAGTGAACATAGCGATTTCAGTGTAGAAGACATATGTTAAGACGGTGATTGGTGAGTTTAGTGTAGAAGACATATGTTAACAATCAGCATAGTGAGTTCAATGTAGAAGACATGTGATAACAGTCAGCATAGTGAGTTCAATGTAGAAGACATATGTTAACAGTCAGCATAGCGAGTTCAATATAGAAGGCAGATGTTAACAGTCAGCATAACAAGTTCAATGTAGAAGGCAGATGTTAACACTGTGATGGTGAGTTCAGTGTAGAAGACAGGTGTTCATAGTTAGCTTAAGTTAACGAGTTCAATGTAGAAGACTGATGTTAACAGTGAGCATAGCCAGTTCAATGAAGAAGGCAGATGTTAACAGTGAGCATAGCGAGTTCATGAAGGTGGCGGACATTAATTAACATTGAGAATGGCGAGTTCATTGTATAAGGCAGATGTTAACAGTGTGGTGAGCTCAGCGTAGGAGGTAGATGTAACTGGTGAGATTGTAAAGATGAAATTCTTCGCTTTCTTCGGTACCAATACACTTATTCAATGGGGAATTTCAGAAGGCGAACCTCTTAATAATAATAGTTATAGTCCTCATTCTTGCCTACCGATCTCTAATTTGTTTAGTTCCGTAAGGGTGTCACGGGTTGCCTCCCCTTTGCTCTGCAATGATGGTCCAGCAATGGCCAAAACCTAGAGTATCTAATGTCGGTCTTCAAAGGTATCTACCTTCGCACAAGATTACTCTTAGCAGAGATGCAAATAGAAGGATGATGATGCTTCTACTTTGCGGGAGTATTCACGAGATATTCAGAAATCAAGAACAATGCTGAATGTGTCTTAGCATAGTTCACCTATTATCTGCCCGACAACTTTTGTGAAGAGTTATATTGTATGATTTAGCTCGGTTCAAGCCCTCAACTGATTTAATTCAGTGAAATCTTACTTTAGTAGCTCTGTTTTAAGTGTTTTTAAGGTCACTGGGACATACGGGTGCAGTACACTCAAAAGGATTAAATCAACTATAAATTTGTATATATACAAATAACAAATTTAATATTCAATTATATTTAACAGTGTAAAATGAATAATTCTTTTGAAAAACAGGTAATCATCACAGGGTGATGTTCTGGATATTGAGGGAATTGTCTGACAGTTCACTTGACAGCTTTTAAGTTTGTACTTAGCTGCCAGTAAGTTTGCTGGTTTCTGCTCCAGCCGATGTTTGGTTATTTGCAGGTTATGGACTGACTCACTCGTCAGTGGTCAAGTCTGGAGGTTGTGACACGTTCCAAGAACTATCAGGGAGTAGTCATGAAGCTGGTCCAACGTCTCAAAGACCCGTCTGATGATGATGTCTAGCGCTGACAGCAGGCCACTTATATCACACACTTTCCTCCAGAGATAGCACATGTACCTCAGAAATTTACCCTCTCTGAGCATTAATATTAATCCCAGTGAGCGGAAAACATTCATTACATTTATATTGAATATCTTTACATTTACACTGGTTGAAAAGGTGAATAAAATAATAATTATGTACATCAGTTCTTTCATCATCCACTCCCTGCTCCATATGGATCTTGTGACTACCTCTGCTTTTGGTTCTTTATGAGAAACCCGCATAATGCAGTCACCAGCTCTTGCAGTGGTGGTTCATGAAACCATCATTCTATATGCTGAGATTGCAGCCTCAAATGACTTGGACATCCACTAGCAATTGTCACATGTTAATAAATGCAAAATATAAAAATGTACAACTCACCCCAACATTTCTTTGGGAATACTGACTTCAGGCTCAGGGAAATAGTTAAGGCAACTTGTTTAAGATGCCTCTTACACGCAGTCTAGGGTATTACTTTACACTAGGCTCCCACTCTGTGTTCAGATTCCTAGGATTCCGGCTTTCCATGTTAATGCAGGTAGAGTTTTCCCTGGGATATAAGTCCACAAGATGCTCAAACAGGGTCCAGTCCGATAAATGGAATTCTGATCCTATTCCTAACTCTGGCTAGCTGGCTATCTTTTTGATGAGGTGAATTTTGCAGTGCTCTAAACCGGCGAAAGTGTCAGATTATATTGCAACTTTCGTCCCATGCACGTTGTTGTTACTATCTGACCAGGCTGCAACCAGAAGTGTTGTTTATAACATCTAGAATTGCCCAGCCAATTGTATTAAATCATGCGTGTTATTTATTTATTTATTTTTTTCGTACGCCCGCTAATACTCGAGGCGAAATCTCAGGTTATTATTAATGTCTAACCTGACATTGAATTTACGTGAGTATCCCTTTTTTCTTGTACAGAGACAGGTGTCCCTCGCCATTCAGGCAGATACTCGCCGATTTCGGAGGTACCCATTAGAGCTGGGTCGGCTCAGGAGCCGCCAATCCCTGGTCGACGACACTTCTTCAAATGTCCTCGCCAGGTCTCGAGTTAATCCAGTCCAAATCCCGGTCGACGAAAAATCCTCAAATGCCGTCGCCTGGGTTTGATCCTGAATCACGCGTGTTATGATAGGGTTTATCCCAACAATTTCCGCATAGGAAAATTCTGCGTGATTTTTTAAAGTCACTTTCCATATAAGGAATTGTTATTTCCGTTGATTTTCGGTCCTGTTTACACTCACGAATTCCTACATTATCACAAATAACGTCTTCCCGGAAACTTTTACAACATTCCATCTTTCAGGTGCGTGTCTGTAATAGGGAACCACCTAGATAATTTACAGTACCTGTGCAAACAAACATTCATCGTGTGACCATCTGGGTTGTGTTCTCTCCACGAGATAAATTGGGAAGGTACAATGGCCATATCAGCGAATACCAAGCTCGCAGGGCGATCTTCGTGTTAATCCGGCGCGCCAATGTCTGGTACACGAGAATTTTACCAACATGACTGTCGGTCAATATTACATCACCTGTCTACTCTCTCAGCAGTTCCCTGGAAATAAGTGTGTGGTTTAAGTGGCCTGCTTTCAACGCTGGACACCATCATCAGACGGGTCTTGAAAACGCTGGACCAGCTTCATGATTACTCCCTGATATTTCTTGGAACGTGTCACAACCTCCAGACTTGACCAGTGATGCGAGTGAACCAGTCCATAACCTGCAAAGAACCAACCATCGACTGGAGATAATACCAAACTTACTGGCAGCTAAGAAGAAACTTAAAAGCTACCAAATGAACTTTTTTCATTAAAAAAATAAAACTCCCCTCAATATCTGTAACATCACCATGCGATGATAAACTTTTTAAAAAAAGAGAATTATTCATTTTACACAGTTAAATATAACTGATTATTATTACCCGTATGTCTGTCATCTTAAATAAACTTAAAACAGAGCTACTAAATTAATATTTCACCGAATTAAATCAGTTGGGGGCTTGAACGAGCTAAAGTACATAATAATTCTTCATAACAGATGTCGGGTAGATGCAAAGTTAACAATGCTCAGTCCAATTCAGCATTGTTCTTGATTTCTGAATTATCTTATGAACACTCCCTCGTGGTAGAAGCATCATCATCCTTCTATCTTTATATCTGCCAAGAGTACTCTTGTGCGAAGGTAGATACCTTTGAAGACCTACATTATGTACTCTAGGTTTTGGCCATTGCTGGACCATCCCTGCAGAGCAAAGGGAAGGCAACCCATGACAGAAAGAAAAGTAACAGAAAAACCGGAAAGGCAAAGGGAAAGAAAAGTAATATAGTGAAAACATGGAATACAGGGAAAGAGAAGTAACATGAATAAAACAGGAAAGACAGGGAATGAGAAGTAACACAGAAAAAAACAGGAAAGACATAGGGAAAGAGAAGTAACATCGTGAACACAGGAAAGACAGAAGGAATGCGAAGTAACATCGTGAACACAGGAAAGACAGAAGGAATGAGAAGTAACATCATGAACACAGGAAAGACAGAGGGAAAGAGAAGTAACATCGTGAACACAGGAAAGACAGAAGGAATGAAAAGTAACATCGTGAACACAGGAAAGACAGAGGGAAAGAGAAGTAACATCGTGAACACAGGAAAGACAGAGGGAAAGAGAAGTAACATCGTGAACACAGGAAAGACAGAGGGAAAGAGAAGTAACATCGTGAACACAGGAAAGACAGAGGGAAAGAGAAGTAACATCGTGAAAACAGGAAAGACACAAGGAAAGAGAAGTAACATAGAAAAAACAGGAAAGACAGAGGGAAAGAGAAGTAACATAGTGAAAACAGGAAAGACAGAAGGAATGAAAAGTAACATCGTGAAAACAGGAAAGACAGAGGGAAAGAGAAGTAACATCATGAACACAGGAAAGACAGAAGGAATGAGAAGTAACATCGTGAACACAGGAAAGACAGAAGGAATGAAAAGTAACATCGTGAAAACAGGAAAGACAGAGGGAAAGAGAAGTAACATCGTGAACACAGGAAAGACAGAAGGAATGAGAAGTAACATCGTGAACACAGGAAAGACAGAAGGAATGAGAAGTAATATCGTGAACACAGGAAAGACAGAAGGAATGAGAAGTAACATCATGAACACAGGAAAGACAGAGGGAAAGAGAAGTAACATAGTGAAAACAGGAAAGACACAGGGAAAGAGAAGTAACATAGAAAAAACAGGAAAGACAGCGGGAAAGAGAAGTAACATAGTGAAAACAGGAAAGACAGAGGGAAAGAGAAGTAGCATAGTGAAAACAGGAAAGACAGAGGGAAAGAGAAGTAGCATAGTGAAAACAGGAAAGACAGAGGGAAAGAGAAGTAACATAGTGAAAACAGGAAAGACACATGGGAAGAGAAGTAACATAAAGAAAACAGGAAAGACACAGGGAAAGAGAAGTAGCATAGAAAAAACAGGAACGACAGAGGGAAAGAGAAGTAGCATAGTGAAAACAGGAAAGACAGGGAAAGACAAGTTTAAAAAAAGTAAATATAGTCCTATATCAGATACTGCTGTAGGGGGTGAAGTGTTAGAGACTTCATTATACCGGTACTAGGGTCTGCTTCAAGATGTGAAGTGACCAGTTCCCTTCCCCGCTGCCTTTTCCATCCTTAACTCAAGAGGAAAGTCAGGTACCCATTTACAGCTGCGTAGACTGGAGCACACCGATACCATGAACTGAACCTGGCAACTTTGCTGTGACAGACCTGCGCTCTAACCACTCTTAGTAACAGTGAAAACAGGAAAGATCGAGGGAAAACAGAGTAACATGGTAAAAACTGAAAAGACAGAGAAAAGATAATGTATAGCTTAACACAACGTCACGAGGAGAGAGTAACAGAACTGCAGGAAAATATCAAAGATCTGTGAAGGGACATGCCTCAAGGAACAGTATGTGACTTTCATGTTGTTATTATTGATCCAGCAGCGTTTTGGCTCTTGCAATTCGGCCCATTGCCATGCAGTGATATCTGCATGTTTTCGCAAGTTGTTTTTTTCAATTATCTGGCCGCGGAGGGATGAGCATGTTCCTAACATCATTGAGTGCTGGGATCTCAAAGAGATGGTGGTCAACAGTTTCGTAGGGGTAGTTACATAGCTGGCACTCTGGAGTGTGTTGTGGTAGGTGACTTTAATGTCAGTTTCTGAATACTGTCTACCTAGTGTGTCTTTGCTTCATATTTTTATCTTGTTCCAAGAAATTGTCTAAGAATAATCTTGGGCAATCCATTTCATCTTTATAGAAAGCCATGTCGAATAAGTGTGTGCGTTTTTACTACTGTCAGTAAGTCTTTATATGGCCACAAGATCTTATGTTGTTCCAGACACTATTAATTATGACATGAAATGTGTATGAATCAAGAGCTGCGAACTTGCAGCCACCAAGAAGACATGCGCTCCATCATAGCGGGTAGATGCTGGAATTGGGTTGACCTCATTCTTAGAAGAGACGCTGACACCATCCCCAGAACTGCCATACTATGGACTCCACAAGGAAAGCAAAAGAGATGTCGGCCAAAGGCAACCTGGTGGAGAAATGTGGAAGCAGAGATACAAAGTATGAACCATAGCTGGGGCACCAAATAAAGGATGTCTGCCGACCGAGCAAAGTGTTGACAGTTTGTTGCATACCTACAAGATCCCACCAGGCGTAATGGTCACTAACTGCTTTGTCAGGCAGCAGCCAAGGACCAAAAAAAGAAGAGGAAGTGTATGATATGCTGGGGATCTTTCTGACCTTGTTCCCATTGTGTTTTAAATTCTAGTTTAGTGTTATATAATGCATATAAAAATACAGAAACTAATAACGACTGTAGAAATGTGAAACTGAGGACCTTTTATTGATAACAGTTTTGTTTCTCCAGAATAGTTTCAGTTTAGCCAGCACTGCAGTTACTTGCATCGTTTTTTGACCTAAGTCCTGCTTCTTCACCAATGATTAACATTTCCAAATATCTCAGTCCAGATAAGAAGGGATAAGGTTCACAACCAGACGAAACATCATGGGGCTCAAAATCCAGTCCCTGTAGAGCTGAGTGGAAATAGTCCCAAATGTGATGGCTCAGCCATGTCTGAAGAATGGATGACTGGCTACTAATGACAAACATGGGAAGACAGGAGCCAGGGCCCCAGACATACAGGACAACCCAAATTTCACTGAAAGACTCAGAATTAGATTGGGACCATACCAAAAAGAAGACAGCTGATAGGTTATATGGTCTCTCTCTGGCTAATTTGTACACCCCCGAATATAAGAGGAATGACACAGTAAGCATTTCAACTGAATCATAATTTGTTTTAATTCCATTTGAATGCTTCCATTAATTTATTTATGGTGATGGTTCTTGTGTGATTTATTCATAATATAATTTGCACAGGCGACAGCATAACTCTGACTTTATTATCTGCTATTTCTATAGCATAATTTTTGTGTGATGGTATCAAGTTACCTTAGTTTCTCTAGTTTTTGTTCTGCTCTAGCCACTGAGGCACTTGGATGGGACTCCCCAGTTGAGGTGAGACTTTTTAAGACAGCAAACGGCCCGGGGTCGACCCAGCCTCATGAATTGGGTACCAGAGAAACTCTGGGAAGATTAAGGCGGCCAGTGTGATGCTGACCACATCACCTCTAGTGTGCCGATGATCAAGAAAATATGAGCCTAACATCATATTCCCAATATGCCTCATTGGGTGTGTAATGGGATTCTAGCCACTGCACTGATTTCCCCCAAGAACTGGAGATCGGTGACACCTATTAGACATACAGAAAAGTGTCAGTGGAACAAGAGATGAGAACTGGAGATGGATAGGACACACACGGAGGAAGCCTGCTGATAGCATTACAAGGCAGTGTTGGAATCTCCAGGGTATGAGAAGCAGAGGCAGACACAAAAACACATGCAGCAGAGAAGTGGAAACAGAAATGAAAATGATGAGGAAGACACGGAAAGACCTGTTTTCACAGCGTTTTCTCATCTCTTATTCCATTGGTTGCTTGTCTGTTTTTTTTGTTGTCATCTATTCCACATTAGAAACAGAAGATGGGTCTCATAAATTAATAACAGAATAGCTGAAGCTAAAGCAGAATTCCAGACAATTACAATCCTATGTAATAAATTGTCAGTGCAAGCAAGAAAAAGAGTTCTTCAATAATGCTGCAGAGAACCAAACCTATCATATAGAAGCAAATAAACAAAAAGACATTTAAAAAAAAAAAAAATGTGATGACAAAAATATATATCAAAGCATTTATTAATAGATGTACATCTCATATAAGTAAATATGTACATAATTTAACAAGGAAGCCCATTACATATTCATACATCCCCTACTCTTTGTAAAATAACCACCCTATATTACAAATACAACAGTAAAATCACATAAAGTTAAACAAGAAAAACTAATCAATTTTGCCAGGTTTAATTCTGCTATGAATACCTGATGTCTAAGATTAATAATATCAGAGAACAGTTAAACAGCATGTGAACAGTAACACTTATTACATTATCTTTTATTTACAGATATGGTAGACAAACCACTAATCATCTCCAGATACATAAGACAGGAAAGACCCATTATTCAGCAGACAAATAAAAGGAAAAAAAATAACAGAAAATTAGGCATTTGTTATAACAAACGGAAAAAATGAATATTTCTATACATGTAATCACATAAAAGTGTCAAAAGAATGTTGCATAGCTAAGATGTACATTGAAAAATATGAACATTTTGCTCTTGTAGGTGGGTTGATATGTCCTTATTCCACTCATCACTTAGTATTGCAAGGGCTGCCAATGATATTTCTGGCACAAGGGGCAACTCATACATAAGCACTCTACAGCTCTGGGCATCATTATGCCTAGTCTTTTGATGGCCTGAGATGTCAATTATAGAACTGACCAAAAACAAAATGACACAGCATGGCCTTAAAGTCACAACTAGCATTAATATTTCATAACATTACTAAAATCATTTCACATGTTTAAAGTTTATATATTCTACATATGTTTTTGTATGTGCTTTTAAATCCCTCGGTTATTAATATCTTTTTTACAACCATGAGATGTGACACAACATCACAAGTATTACACACAGCTGATGATTTATAATGCTTAACTACTGGTAAATAACCTCGCCATTAGAGACCAGGAAAAGCCCTACACTATCAGTTAGTGGGAGCTCATTTTAATATCAGTTATGTATTAATGGTCGTCTTTCAGCCTGCCTGTCAGTAAAACTATGGTAGAACAAAAAACTACCGTAACTCAGACTGAATAGCACATTTAACAGGACGCTGAATAGGCAGAAAGATAAAATACGTACATATCACACAGCTGTGTGTGGAATGGAATGCGATACTTTCGGGTGTCTCACACTGTGGGACAGTAAGACTAGAAAGGGTTAAGGGGTCTGATCTCATCTTCATTTTGGTTAATTCTACAAAGTTGCTTTGCCTGAGTCTTCCCCTTCCCAGACCATTTATTCTCTGGTATATTGGATGGTCTGTTAGCCTTGTTAATCTTTGTTTCTAGGCTCTGTTGTTTCTTGTGTCACCTGCTGATGGTATGCATGTAGTCCTTTCCATTTCTTCATGCCTCTTGTTACGATTTTCATGGCTTGGTTCTGGAGCTGGTTAACTTTCTCCAAGCCTGATTTACCTACGGCCGTCCATGCCGCAACGCCAAATTCTAGGACTGGTTTCAAGAGTACCACATAGTTTCTTTAGCACATTCTCGTCTACTCCCTGGTTTGTGCCGGCCAGGTTTTTGATAATTGTCATGCTTAGCCTTCAACTTGTGTCTGAATTTGTGCTGTTATTGTCACATATATCAACAGCAGTTATCTCGGAATTTAAAAAAAATGTACAAGGAATACACAAAAGGGCTTCCAAGTCTATATGTTTAGTACTGACATCTACATATAGATAAAGAAATAGGACACACATTAAAATAATATACAGTAAATGTGGTTTCTAGGAAACTTGTCAACTTGGATAACTTTATAAATTATAGACATACACAGTGTGTAAACCAAAGCCATGTCTCAAATGATCTACATAAACAAAAAATAATGCCATTTCTGGATGTCACAAACTGACCACAGGAAAGGAAACCTAACCCCAACTATGAGCATTTTGCGAGAAAAATAATCTCCCTTGTACAAAATATGATTTGGTATAGAATTTCTGCTTGTTTGTCTGAATAGATATCTAGAAACATGACAAACCGGTTGTTCTAGGTCATGAAACTGCATGCATCTTATGTGACTCAAAAAAAAAAAAGCACCAACAAGTCTCAGCCATTTTGGCCTAATGTTCTGTAGTCCTACTATCATCCTGAGTTTTGTTTTGGCAAAATGCCTGACTGCAAAATGTAAGTTCTAGGGTCAAACGAAATAAGTGAAAGCAGAGTTCACAAGTTCATGGGATGCATTTAAACACACACCAAAAAAAAACCTGAGCCTGAACTAATAACGATACTACAGGCAACACACCTCACACTTAATGAGTAATTAAAAAATGGAACCATAGAGTTATTAATAAAATATATACTGTCCATATACTGAAATCCAACAGTATAATTCTGATGAGACTTATTATATAATATAAAAATTCTAATTACCCAAACAAAAACAAAACAAAAAAAAGGTGATGCTTGTGTGTGTGAGCAGGTATGGTTGTATGTGTGATGTCTGGGAATAATTTTAAAACAGGTTTTATGTGGTATCAACATACTGAGACTGTATGCATACAACATATTTACAAGCTACATATAAAGATTATTCATCCAGATAAAAGAATTAATGAAAGAATAGAAATTTGGAGTTAACAATTACAGCAGAGATCTAAGGTACTAGGTGACAGTACATAGAAAGATTTCTTTACTACAAGCATCAGAATCAGTAGTACACCTGGACTACACCATAGGTGCAAAAAATGTTACTATTCTGTAAAAGGTAGGTAAAGGTTGTCCCATAGGGAATGCTGCTGGGGATTGAAGCGTTAGAAAGATATTTTCACATTCATATGTTTAAAATGTATATATTCTACATATGTTTAAAATGTATATATTCTACATATGTTTAAAATATATATATTCTACATATGTTTAAAATGTATATATTCTACATGTTTAAAATGTATATATTCTACATATGTTTAAAATGTATATATTCTACATATGTTTAAAATGTATATATTCTACATATGTTTAAAATGTATATATTCTACATATGTCTTTGTATGTGCCTTTAAATTACTATACTAGGTCCAGCTTTATAAGGTGGGGGTGACAAGTTCCCTTCTTAATGCCTTTGCCTTCCCTAACTCAAGCAGAGTAAGATACTGATTTACAGCTAAGTAGACTGGAGTGTGGTGCTACGACATTCTGATCTAGAAACCTGATAACTTTGCCATGAGAGGCGCGCACTCTGCTTATCCTATCGCAGCAGACATACACAAAAATGCTACTGTTCAGCAGACCTACACACACTCAAAATGCTGCTATTCGGCCTGACATATACAAAAGCCCTACTAATCAGTAGACATACATACAAGAAAATAATCACAATGACAAGAGGAACAAATTCAAAACAAGTCACCAAATACTCAGCCTGGGACATAAAATCCAGAAGACACAAACACACATTCCAGGTCATCATTAAGACAAGTATTATCTTGTATTCTAGAAAGATATCAATCAAAAAGGGACTTCCTGTACAAGTACCAATTTGCTGGAGTTCTCTCAGTTGTAAGAATACTGACAGTCTCATTGGCATTAACAATTTCTCAAAGGGTTATGTTGTAACAATAGATTACCATAAATTGCAGCATATAAGTTGACTTTTTACGCCAGAAAAAATCTCTCCAAATCAGCAGTTGACTTATATTATGAGTATAAAATGTGAACCTTAACTTAAATTTTAACTCCAAGACAGAATTTGCTTCAAAGTTATATTTTATTGAAAATGAAAGCATGTATGACATTCTAAAATCCTTCAAAGTCTGGCTGTAAATGCTGTTCAATATTTGACATCAAGAGCATACATGCCACACCTCAGACATGAAAAACCTGTACAAAAAATCCAAAAACCCTGTACAAAGACCTGCAAAACCTGTACAAAGACTGAAAAACGTAACAAAAGAGTTAATTCATGTAAAAAATATATTCAATTAGATGGTTCTGCACCATCATAGTGACATGCGCCCTTTGCCTTTTTAAGCATGTCTTCACTTGCTTTAAAACCTAAACAACAGGAGTTAGAATTTATTTTGCATTGTAGAAATGCAGTAACTGTATCATCATTTAGTCTATTTCTGCAAAAAAAATTAATACAATTTATGGTGGAAATGAAAAACAGTTTGGTGTCTGTTCTATAGTGCCTAATAAAAGTATAGTTCTAAAGAGACCAGTAATAAGCGTTTTGGGTTAGGTTTACTAATCTTAAATCATATATGTATATATATATATATATATATATATATTTTTTTTTTTAAAAGCTAGCAATGAAAATATAAACTGGCGCAACTAATCTCTATCAAACTTCAATAATTGGAATAGTCGTTAGGCCTATAGCCCAACTGGTAGCTTTAAATAGACCTACCCATACGACTTTTAGTGTCAATCAAACATTGATAGTAATTAATTATTTAATAAATATAGGCCTAGCCTAAATCATTAGTTGACCGTAATGATGATCACCCAAGGCAAAATCGCATTGTTCTTTAAAGAAACGAAATTAAAACTAAGACGAGAAGTAGGCCTAGGCCTAACTCCAAATAGGCTAAACTTTTCTCTGATCGGGTTAAGATGCAAATTTGCCTTGCTTTTGTGTGTGTGTGTTTTTTTTCTTCAGTTTCATAATTTGGTAATATCGGACGCCGAACGCTTTGCATGTATTTTCGTACCATTTAGATTTAAGGTTAGTGTTACTAGCCTAAATGGTACGAAAATACATGCAGATCGTTCGGCGACCGTCATTTGTATTGTATTATTATTCAAATTTACATTTCTTACGCACTTTCTACAAATTTTAGTGAAATCAAATAATATGAAGTGGTATCCGCCTTTTTTTTAAGCAGCCGTAAATAATAAATTAGGCTATGCTAAATCTTACGGGGAAAAAAAGCATAGCCTAGGCCTAAGTTATCTGACAGTTAAAACTAACTTCATCTAAACAATGTTATTGTAATACTTTTTAAAAAAATGAATTACTTACCAATACTAAACTAGAAATTAATCCTAAACAATAGGCTCGACTCAGTGCTGCGTAATCGTTCAAATAAACAGTAACCTTGCGCTAGCTTTAGCGAAAAATTGTGAATGAACACGCCACGCACATCCCGCGGCAATTGAAAAATATGCAGCTTGATTTTCATTGGTTATTTTTTTTTTTTAATCCACTTGGCTTAAAATCTCGCCGAATCTCATGACGCAAATTACGGAAAATTGTGTAGTGGCACAAAACGGTTGATTTATATGTATATTTAATAATTAGGCGAAAAAACCCGTACAGACGGTATGTATGGGCCGTACACATCTGAAAACACAAACACCCCGTACAGATTATGGGTATACCATAGCGTGTGGCATGTATGCAAGAGGTCTGTACATGGGCCTGAATTACTGGAAGTACCAGCTCTGTCTTTGATATTTTCACTGTCATCCTTCTCTTGTCACTACCATATAAAATATTCACATTTCAGTTCTAGACTACCGTATCTTTGGGGGTCGAATTACATGGTGAATATAGGCTTAACCCATAATTTTGAGCTAAAAATCAACTTATACGCGGCAATGTACAGTACTCATGAAGAATTTAAAAATCTGACCACTGTACTAGCAGAGAAGATTAATGACAGCAGGAGAGGAATCCAAAAGATATAGTCTAATAATTTAAGAAAGCGGGCACAGAAATGTAGACAAAGCTCTACATTTTTAAACAGTCTGGAATGTAGATTCTCAT
Source organism: Oreohelix idahoensis (assembly GCA_024509875.1). Lineage (NCBI taxonomy): Eukaryota > Metazoa > Mollusca > Gastropoda > Stylommatophora > Oreohelicidae > Oreohelix > Oreohelix idahoensis. The sequence goes on along the minus strand of JAMPIV010008494.1, from coordinate 384,966 downwards.
TAGCCAATGTCCAGAAGATAGAATTACACAATATAACTTGATGGGTTTTGTTTGTGTCCATAATAAGAGCATGACTGAAACAGAATGTAGTAAAGAAGAAAATCTAGGAGTAATATTAAATACAGGAAGGTACAAATCAGTTTTAAGAATATAATCACAAAACAAATAAAATGTGTGTGTACAAATATTAAAAAAAACCCAATGAAAATGAAGAAATAATAAAATCATAACATGGGATTGTTGTTGTTTAACTAGGGCTACTGAGCTTCTCACTCTTTTGCAGTCAATATCAAATTGAAGACTCCTTGGTATTATCTACACTGTAAATCTAGGCTTTTCCTGTGGCTTTTCTGACATTCCGAAACTTGCTGAGTTGAGGTCATGACCTCCAGTTTCTTCATTTAAAGGATCATGACATCTGGTCCCAAGCTAGGTGTAATGAAGCGTGTGGCTTACTGTGCATTCCCAGCCATCCAAGGGGGCTCTCCAACTGTGCAGAGCTAAAATAGCTTGCTCTGGTTCTGGGCTCTCCCAAGGAATCATCACATCCTGCACAGAGCCACCTCTCAGCTTCCCCTGCCCATCACTGGGTCCATAGTGAGATCCTCCTGCATGCAGTCAACTAGGTCAAAGCCAAAGAATCACATCTGGGGCTCAAGTGACTTCTCCAAGCTTAGTGTGCAATGCTGGGTTCTCAACAAGTTTCACCACAGGGGAAATCCCTGTAAGTGTGTGGATGATTTCAAGAGTATATGGGGGTATAATTAGCGTCACAGACAGGGATTCACTTCCACATATGTAGCACTGTGCATAGCTGGTGGTCATATAAAGATGACTCCAGATATGCCTCCATGCTTATAACTTGGTATAAAACTAACCATAAAGCTTATTATTTTATTAGGATCTTCTTCACTTTTTCTCTTGCTAGTTTTTGTGCAGGCTAAAAAGTGTTTGTGCTCACAAGTCATACCATTTTTTGAATGCATTAAAAAGCTGATATACTTCATGCCAGACATAATCCAGCTTGCTGTAATGTGAATTTGCTTAAAATGTGATCAGTTGTTAAGATACCATTGTGTTTTTTGTTGTTGTTGCTGAATTTACTAACACTGCATAAACTTGATGCAACATGGCACTCAATAACATTCAAACACCTTGGACCCAACCAATGACCATTTTATATTGGATCTACAGTGAACTTACTTATTTCTCTCACACTGTACATAAGTCATTAGTGCACTAGATCAAGTGATGGTGAAATTACTTAAAAGACCTTGATTTATGTTATTCTGTATGCATATAAACTCATTAAGTGGTACACATAACAGTTTCTGGCAACAGTACATACGTCATCATTGACATTTTTTTATCTTCATGGAGCATAGACCACCACTGTAGCTGACCCCCTTGCAGGAAAGCCTGCACAAAACACTCCCATGCTCTTACAATGGTTATTTATGAAGCAATTTGTTTTAATAATGAGGTTGCCAACCTCATCCATATTATTATTAGTCACCTTGTACAACCTGCCTAAGGAAGTAGTAGTCATATTCTTTCATTGTCACCCACCCCCCACCCCAGGAACTACACAGGGAAAAAGTACATACAGGAATTTCTCAATAACCTACACATTTTTATGGAGTACCTGCTTAAAGCATAAACCAGTTGGGTTATGATTAATTTTCTGTTATAATTTATTATATATTATTACTGCATGTCTTTAAAATGAATTACTGTAGAGATCTTCTTCTCCAAGTATCATGCCTGATGGCGTAGGTGATCACATCTATTACTGTTCTGTTTTATCAACTCTGTTGTTGACTTCTTTTCCATGCCAGGATGTCAAACTGTCCATAAAGATCTATAATTCATTTTTAATACCTCATCTATAGCATCGCAGCCAGATTCACAATATACAGATGCCTGTTTATTCTTTCTCCACAGCAGTACATATTTTTTATGAGAATAAATGAAATGCTACCTTGAATTTTTGCTTTGTTTTGGTGTGTTTAATGTAAAAATGTACAGCCGTTTCTCTACAACAATTTTTTTTTCTATTTAACTGGCTAAAACATTATGCTAACACAGAAGCTATTGTCATAGAGTGACTGGGATCTCTTTATTGCAAGACTGAAAACAAAGCAAAGAAAATCAGAAGAAAGTAAGAAAACACATTATATGAAAATAGTTCTAATATTTCTATAATAAAAATAGTTCTAATTTTTCTATAATGAAAACAGTTCTAATTGTTCTAACAGGGCTATGAATTAACTCAGATTGAATTATTTTAATTACAGGCCTGTATCCTTTTATCCGAACACCTGAAAACTGAAATATTCTGAAAATCGAAAGTTTCTTTCGGCAAATTTCAAACACATTTTAGGCGACTGAGTGATTTTAGAACACATTTTGGGCTACTTTTCAAACACGATTTGGGCAACATCTAAATACCCCCAAAAAATCTGGTTTCTAAACCAAGGATGTCCCAGAGGATTTAGAATATAGACCTGTACCAATTATATTGTAACATGGCAGTCTAGTAACAAACACACTGAGATATGCAGCTTTACAAGAGCTGAACCCACAGACAAATAGTAGAACGAATTAATGTTAGGTCACATCACATCATCCAATCATTACTCATCAGCTCCCTATGGAGAACAGGCACTCAACAAACACATGCCAAGTCCTCCTGTCACATGCCAAGTCCTCCTGTCACATGCCAAGTCCTCCTGTCAATGCCATGTCCTCCTGTCACATGCCAAGTCCTCTTGTCACATGCCAAGTCCTCCTGTCACATGCCATGTCCTCCTGTCACATGCCAAGTCCTCCTGTCACATGCCAAGTCCTCCTGTCACATGCCATCAGCTTAAGGCCTTTCCGAACCTTCCTGATCATTTTCATGTCAGTCTCCAGTTCTCTTCCCCCACGTGTCCCATAATTGTGTTTGTTGGAGTCTTTATGGCTTCATGTTTCTAAGGGATGGGGTAGCCAGTCCAACCCTCCTTAGTTGCATTTTATGACATGCATGGTAGGTTGTGGTGTTACTATTCTTTTCTCCCCCTTTGGGCTCCTGTTAACTTGTATGGGACAAGACAATTTGTCTCAGTTGACCCAGTAAAACTACACTCTAAGATTATAATTATATAACTATGAATGTAATCTTTCACAGCACCCACAACTCTTCTCAAGCTTGTTGGGTGAGGGTTACAAATTTATATCCATGTTTCTAGTGTTAAGTTCATCAAGCCTCCATATCCTCTCTGGGTGAGTGAGTGTTACAGAAATGTTATCACTGTTTCTAGTGTTAACTCTTCAAGGGTGAGAGGTCAATATTTGGGGCAGATTTTTGTAGGAACTTATGACAGTAGGCAAGTTTTCAGAGACCAGTATATTTCAACAACATTTTTGTTTCATGTTATCCCAGTTTTAAATTTTATTAATCCTTATTCAATTTTCTTTACAACTATGTATATAACACTGCCATACTTTCAAAATAAACTTGGAAAGAACCATACGTTAAACTTTAATACTACTTGAAAAGTCAAAGTGACAGACAACTCATTGCGTCAAACTTGAGATAAACAAACATCAAGCCCTTTAAGAATAAAGTTCATAGATGGAAATGTTAAAAACACATTGTACCACCGTTCCAGTTAAGTCAGTTAAGTTCTCCAGTTAACTAAGCGGCCGACTGACAGAGTGTTTAGAGCGCTGGTCTCTCACGGCAAAGGTGACAGGTTCGAATCATGGTACCGACACGCTCCAGTCTACTCAGCTGTAAATGGGTACCTGACTCTGCTCATTGATTTAGGGAAACAAAAAAAACAGCGAGGAAGGTCACTGGTCACCTCACCTCTTGATGCTGGACCTAGAATGATGAGATCTCTAACACTTCACTCCCTTACAGCAGTATCTGCTATAGGACTACCTTGACCACCTTTCACAACCGACAACTGTTGTTTAATCTCCTTACTGTAGCAAGCGTATTATTCTTCTTCTTTTCTCTCACTAAGGATCACAGTACCACTACTGCAGCAGGCCTCTTACATAACACCTGCATCCAAGCACTCTTGTAGTGGGTAGTTTCTCTACCACTTGTTTTACATGGTGAGGTTGCCAGTGCCATGTCAATCAATACCCTTTAGCTCCTCGAGGAGCATAGGCCTTCAACAAACACATGCCAAGTCTTCCTGTCCTGTGTCATCCGCTCAAGTTCTTTCCATGTTTTCCTCATCATTTTCACCTCTGTCTCCATGTCAGTCCCATGTGCAACCTCATATTTGTTGCCTCTTTCAACAGACATGCCTGATGGAGAACTAGTGCTATTCTTTCTTTGCTTCCTTAGACAGCCCCAGGGAAATACATAGGGCAGGGTACTGGACTGACATAAATTAGGCTGTGGCATGCTGCTACTAAACATCTGAAGTCAATCGGCATTCCCTACACAAACTGGTACCAGCCAGTGGACTATAAAACATGATGCTTTGTAAAGTTTCATAACCCTGTCATTAACTACAAACACTACATTTGTGTAGAAGGCAAGCAGTGTTGTAAAATGCTGGATCAAATCAGCCCTGACTTGTTCCTCCTCTCATAGTGTGGACTCCGAGGGTGGTATCTGCCTCACCATTGAGTGTAATTGCTGCAATATGAGAAACCAGTAAAACACATCATACATCGTGAAGTAAGTGAAACCTGTTAACTACAGTAATGAAAATGATTATAACTTTTTTTTTACTTAAATCTTGTTGGTTAAGAATAACTATCAGAGAGATTTAACTGGACCATTTACTCTAAAATACTTTTCAGAGAGACTTAACTGGGCCAATTAGTCAAAAAGTACTTCGGAGAGAGACTTAACTGGACCATTTAGCCAAAAAATATTTCTCAAGAGAGACTTAACTGAATGTGTGACAAAAACATATTTCCCAGAGAGACTAACTGGACCATTAGTAAACAAAATACTTCACAAAAAGGCTAACTGGACTGTCAGTCATTAATGCAGAGCATCAATCAAGAAATTTTCATTCACGTAGTTTGCCCACCAAAGGAAGCATGTGTATTTAATACAACTTTATATAAACAATGATATTAAAAAATATATATTCCCTGAACAAAAAAAGTACACCTTGATTTGTACATCAATTTCTTATCTATTATATATTTGCATCAATCAGAAAACATAGAAGAGAAGCGAGAGCTGAATTATAAATATATGATGTATATATATTTTTTTGTTTTTACCAAATTAAACATATATCAATTTTCTTACTAAATTAAATATATAATTCTAGAAGCTAATGTACCTTGTGTTATAATATTCAAATGGTGTACGAAAATATTCATGTAATAGAAAAGGAAAACTCAAAAGTTAAAATCAAACCAGTAATTGAACCACTTTTCCTCTTGATGCTGAAAAGCAACAAAACCAGCAACATAAAATAACATGCTGAAACGAACCTTACCTACCTTTATTTCAAACTGATTTAAAGCCCCTGTGTTTAATACAACATTATAGTACAACATTATCACAATAAGCAAGCAAATTTCCATCCCATGGTTACTACACAAGCAAAATTCCACCCCTGGTTATGACAGCAGTTCCCACACCAGGGTTACCATGCAAGCAAATTTCAAGCCAACATTACCGGATAACAAGCCTACTGCCTACAAAATAAACAAGTTTTACTGGGTTTTATAATTAAACTTAACAATGACAAAAGACAAAAATAAAGCTGTGATAAAAAAAAATACACCTTTAAGCAAAAACATACATAGTAAGGGCTCTGACGGGGACCCAACAGTTTTATCATTTTAACCCAAATAGTTTATATCTGCGGGTCTCAACATGGGTCATTTGGGGCCTTGCAATATTTCTAGGGGGCCACAGTAAGATGGTAAAATACCTTTTTTCCAACTAACAGTGACTGGGGGGGGGGGGGGGGGGGGGAGGAGGAAGATAAAGACAGAGGTAATTGAGGATATGGGGGGTGAGCACAAAAATATTTAGAATCCCTGGTTTACATAATCATGTCAAACTAAATTTTATAATAGAAATTACGCAACAGAGAATAACTGCGAAAATGAGTATTTTCATTATATGTTTCTTAAGGGGAACAGGATCTCCACTTACAGGTGTCTGTCACCCTTGCATGAAGGCAGCATCAAAGCATGTCAAATGTTACTTGCAGTGGGGGTTTATTCATCACCACCAATCAGCTGGTCCAAGGAGCATAGACCTTTAAACAAACTTACACCAAGTCTTCCTGTCCTGGCACGATCAGCTCAAGGTTATTTCCATGGTCTTCTTCATGTCTATCTCCAGGTCTCTTCTCCATGTGTTCCTTGATTCCTCTCTACCTCTCTTTACTTGGGGACAAGGACTGTCTGGTAATAACTACCAACAGGCTGTCTCAATGTGTTCCTTGATTCCTCTCTACCTCTCTTTACTTGGGGGACAAGGACTGTCTGGTAATACTACCAACAGGCTGTCTCAATGTGTTCCTTGATTCCTCTCTACCTCTCTTTACTTGGGGGACAAGGACTGTCTGGTAATACTACCAACAGGCTGTCTCAATGTGTTCCTTGATTCCTCTCTACCTCTCTTTACTTGGGGGACAAGGACTGTCTGGTAATACTACCAACAGGCTGTCTCAATGTGTTCCTTGATTCCTCTCTACCTCTCTTTACTTGGGGGACAAGGACTGTCTGGTAATAACTACCAACAGGCTGTCTCAATGTGTTCCTTGATTCCTCTCTACCTCTCTTTACTTGGGGGACAAGGACTGTCTGGTAATACTACCAACAGGCTGTCTCAATGTGTTCCTTGATTCCTCTCTACCTCTCTTTACTTGGGGGACAAGGACTGTCTGGTAATAACTACCAACAGGCTTTCTCAATGTGTTCCTTGATTCCTCTCTACCTCTCTTTACTTGGGGGACAAGGACTGTCTGGTAATAACTACCAACAGGCTGTCTCAATGTGTTCCTTGATTCCTCTCTACCTCTCTTTACTTGGGGGACAAGGACTGTCTGGTAATAACTACCAACAGGCTTTCTCAATGTGTGTCCTAATAATCTCCAGTCTTCTTGTTATCTTTTGTTCCACTGGCACTTGTCTGGTTCTTGTGATCAGTTCTTCTTCTTCTTCCTTGTTCACCCTCAGACTTCTACATCAATAACTCTAATAAAGGTAATAGTCAGCTCAGGGTGCCTGACAACTCCAAACAGTTTTTTCGTGGAGAGAAGTGGGTTGTTGCCATATGCTACTCCGTTCACTACTGTATGTTCGGCAGGACTGCAGCAGATGTTCGGCTGTCATGGGGCTGGTTCCACAAGTGCAAAGATCTGTTGTACCAATCCTATACTTGTGGTATAGATGGAATCTAAACCTTTGCTTAAGCAGGAAATGATGAACTGGTCTCGCCTAGAAAGCTGGCGATAGGCATCATATTTTATATGGCCTGGGTGTTCTTTTTCTCGTTTGGACTTGACTGTGGCTTCAATTCCACATTAATGATTTTCTTTCTATTTTGTAGCAATTTGCTTGTCATGAGGAGGTTGCTGTCCCCATGTATAAACTTATATTAGTCACCTTTTATGACATGCCTGAGGCATCACTGGTCCTATTCTTTGTCTTGTCAGAGAATCCAGGAAACCGTGATATTTTTTTACTCTCTCTCTCTCTTTGTTCCTCTCGCTCACACACAGATGTAATTGTTGTGTGTGCACGTGCATGCATGTGCGTATATATTTACATGAGGTTTTCTGTAACTTGAAACATTGTGATTAAAATACACCAACGCTCTTAAATAAAACACTACAACAAAATAAGCATATGTTCTGCCTTCAAAATGAGTGCACTGACTCATTAAATAATAAATAATTATTTACAAGAAATATCTCAGAAGTTACTATCAGAAACCTCTTTTGAAGATATTATGGTATGGATAAAGTCTGGGATCTAATGATTTGAAACTCTCTTAGAAGAAATTTGAAATATTTCTTCTTGTTGAATTTTTGTCATTCTCTTAGCAAATGTTTCTAAATAATGTAGACAGACTATATCTGTGCTTTGATACGGTGTGATGAGAAAGTGGGGCTCTGGAGAGGGTCTCGTCATGCTTGCTGATGATGGCGGTTGATTGGGTGTCATCCCAGACACACCAGCTTTCCCATCAGTCTTCCCCTTGTTAACAATGTGGCAGTTGTGAGTTTTTTGTATTTGTTTTTGTTTTTTATGGAAAAGGGAGGGGACAGACACATACATTCACATAATTTTACATTTTTGATTTACTCTATTTGGACTGAGTGAAGTGGGCAGATGACGCCATATTTTGATGTAAGAAATCATTATTATCTTGAGTTAACCACACGGCATATCCTAATTATAACCCATCAAGGGTTAAACGAATATTTTTTTCTTAAAAAAAACAAACTCTCATGATACTTTAAAAATAAATTAAACATAATGTACTGAACAACTGTGTAAACAAATATAAATGTGAAACATCCAGTAGAAACACACATGACAACATTCTTAATACCACAGATCAGTTCTTCTGCAAGGTTTATTTTGTCAAACTGTTTCCCTTCTAATCTTAATTTCTGTTCATCTGTATCAGTCATAATTTTTATTTTCTTTCACACCTATTTTGCTGTATTTTGAGATCTATATATTTTAGTGCTTCTACTTAATCCTTCATACTAATAAATAAGCGATTCATGCTTTCTAAAGGCATTTCTCTCTCCAAAACTGAAAAAACTGTTGGCATACTGTATAGGGCAGGGGTACTCAACACAGTGCAGTGGGGTAAAAAAGCTTAAATCTAAAACACGAACAGTAAGTTAGAAAAATTAATAATACAAGCTCTCATGACTCTGATAAAAAATGTAGTAGAAACTTAGGACTGTGTGCCCTCTGAAAACGAAATAACTATTTGGGAATTCATTGATCTATATGTAACTTAATGTTGTTTAGTCTTCACAGATTTCTAATTGTTGGTGTGTTCTTAATGTCAGTATACTGAGTAATAGATGACATATAATATAAATGCAAAGGTATGTGAATATATATAAACTCATAATGAAAGAATAATAATAATAATAATAATAATAGCCCCTTCAGTCATAACTGACTATGGAAATGCGCCCCTGAGGTGACAGCCCTCAGCTGCTTATTTTCCTGGTGCTCCTTTCGAAGTTTTCTCCTCTCCTCTGCTTGTTGTGTGAGCCTCTTTTCGCCCAATCTGAGGTGGCACCGCAAATAGCATCGCCACTTAGTGCGATCGGCAGCTTCATCCTCCCATGTTGCTGGATCCATGTCCAGTGCCCTCATATCTCTCTTGCACACATCTTTGAACCTCATCTGTGGTCGGCCAACTGTTCTCTTGCCATCTGCTAATTGTCCGTAGAAGATATCTTTTGGGATGCGACCATCTTCCACGCGGCGGACATGGCCAAGCCAGCGTAGTCTGCGCTGTCTAAGCAGTATATACATACTTTGAAGGCCAGCACGTGACAACAATTTTATCTTTATCACTTTATCTTTCCACGAGATGCCGAGGATGTGGCGTAGACACCATAAATGGAAGGTATTGAGCCTTCTTTCTTGCTCAGCATAGGTCGTCCAGGTCTCACTGCCATATAGGAGTGTGCTGGTGACGCAGGCATTATATACTGCAGCTTTGGTCTTCGTTGTGAGTTTGGAGTTTCCCCAAACACGCGATGTGAGGCGGGCAAAGGTAGCTGCAGCTTTGCCAATGCGGCTGTCAATTTCTGTGTCCAGTGAGAGTTTGTCATTGATGGTAGACCCTAGGTGTGTGAAGTGGTGCATCACTGCCAATTCATAGTTATCGATAGTGATAACTGGTGCAGCACCCACATCCTGACTCAGCACATTTGTGCCGACACCTGTATGGTGAAGCTGGAGTGTCCTCTCCAGGGTGCGAGCTTGGGCACAGTTATATGAAGATAAAGCTGTTGCCCATGCAGCATGTTCCCCCTCTCCACGCAGCCGGTAGATCCAAAGGAACGGCAGTAGCCGTTACAGTTTGGTACCAGCCACGTCGCAGAAGTTGCCAGAATAATGTCGAATGAAAGAAGTACATTATCCAAACAGCACTTTTCTCATCACACCAACAATTTTTTTTTTTGCAAAACAAACTGTCTTTTTTCCTTTCAATTCCTTAACTTTCATCTTTTGTTTTTTCTGTAAGTTTCCATCTGATGGTCATATGAGGTGTTTTATATATTCTTCAACTCCTGCGACTATCAGAAGACCACTTAAGGCATAAGTTTTAAGCATTCTTCTACATTCTGTGACCTTCTACCTGATGACCATATAAGGCACCGGTTGGTAACAAGGGGTAGCTTACCTTGTCAGAGGTAATAACGAGTTTTCTGGGGGTAAAGCTAATAAAAGATGGGCAGTACCATTAGACTAGCTAGGATTAGAATTAGATTCTGTAGTTTTAGCCAGTTTGTCTGGTATATAAAACAACCTAGTTTTTCTTTAATTTAAATTTTTTTGTATATTCATCAACATAACAAGCAATTCCTATGGGCTTGGGTAGGGCATCAAACTTTTGACGGTACAGGGTATGGATCAAACCAAGATGCCAACGACTGATATAAGGTATCTTATTTTATGTAATCTTATTCATCCTATGACCTAACCATTCCTACCTTCCCTGACTTAACCCCAATGTCAAACAAAGACATATGATGGGCTTCAACCAATTAAATAATTTGCTGCCTTAAAGCCCAAGATGAGTTTTGAACACAAAGAGAAAATGACAAAGAAAATGTCATCTGCAATCAGAAACCTCCTACTGCTCTATACCTGTTAACACTACCTTAATGACATGAGCCCAAATATTAAAACAATTGTTCCACTAAAATGATTTGACAAAAGTACATTCCATGTCTGGCCCTCTAGACAATATCAATTCTAGCACCACAACACACAATTTCAAATCACTGAGAACCCAAGCAAACAGACAATGAAAAGTGAAGATCAAGTTTACCTCAGAGTTGGGGAATTGGAACTTCTTCTCTTCTTGTGGCCTGCCTACAGACAAAATAAATCAAGAGATCCATGCAGCAGTTACATACATAAACAATTAAAAAAAAAAAAAACCAATTCAGCTTGAAAGCAAACCAGTTTTCAAACCACATTCAAATTATATCTACTTGATATTGAATGAAACAATGTAACATAACAATCCTTATTAAATCTGTGTTCAACAACTGCAAACACCTTAATTTTAAAAAGCATCAGCGAGGATCTATTTTTGTAATAAAATGTTGATAGAAGCCTTGCATTTTCGATGCACTTTTTAAGACCAGCAACACATTTTTATGTCTGCTTTTAGCAAGATAAGATCTATTTCTTTTAAAACTAATAACAAATCATTGCTGAATTAAAGTAAAATTAGAAAGATAAAATTTCCCCCAGCCCATAGGCCTACATCCATTTTATTTATAGTACCGTTAAGAGGCTCTCTCCGGGTTGGACACACCACAATATTTATTTGTCACAGATAAATTACCATTTGATGTCAATATTTTTGTATTATTTAAAAAATTCTGATTTCATATTTTTAAAATTTTAAATAAAATAAAATTATGTGAACTATTTGATATTTAGAAATTAAGCTGAAGAATGTTATTACTATACCTACCATTCATTATTTCTGGTGATCTTATTTTCTCACCTTTACTCCATTCATTTAAAATCTAATCTAAGTTTCTTATTATCAGTTTCTGTGTAAAATAACACCACTAATAAAAAAAATATTGATTTCACTTCAGCAAATTCAATAAGAAAAATGTAGGCCTACTTAGCCTACACTGTAGAGATCGACAAAGTTTAAATGAGAAACCATTATGTTCCTTTCGCTAGGTAGCTACAAATGAAATGAGGGTGGAATAAACACGAAGGTCTTGGTAGGTCATGTGCAATGAAACTTCCACTTTTAAAATCATGGGTTGGTGGGATTTGGTAGGTTTTTTCTTCTTCAGAAAACACTTTTTACAAATGTTGGGGCTTGGGACAAAATATGTACTTAAAAAACACCTGTACAAACTGCTTGTACAGCTGTACACTGACAACAATAAAAAATGTATGTACAGATTATTCCTTTCCTATACAAGCTGACAAGTATGTAAGACATGTTCCACATATTTTAAAGCACTGTCACTAATTATACTTACTTACTTAGTCGTTCCCTTCTACCGTGAGGTGTAGAGGTTTGGGAGAGAGAGCGCCAGACTATCCTATCGGCTGTCTTCCTCCTGGCCTGGTTCCATTCTAGTCCTCGGTCCTTCAAAGATTGTCTAATGTTGTCCTCCCAGCGGACTCTGGGTTGTCCTGTAGGTCTGGATCCCTGGCTCTTAGTTTCCCATGCTTGTCGTGGTAGCCGATCTTCTCCCATTCTGCAGACATGGCCAAACCATCTTAGTTGGGACTGACTAATTGTTACGTCCTTTTTGGGTCCTTAACAGTATTAAAGTAGACACGGGTCTTACTTCTGTTAAGAGGGTATACATCAACAAATGTGGTAAGAATATATTTGTAAATTAAATTCATCGTGCACGGAAGCGCACATATTTGTGCGTGGGTATTTTTTGCGTTTTGTTGCTAAACACTAGATGACGCAGTGACCTCAGAGAGAGATGTCATGGCTGGGATGAAAGTCAGACGTTGGTCTGTTTATTCGAACCCCATATTGCAGGTATACTACTGTTAATGTCTATGTTATACGGCCTTCCATGTGGAAGCTATCACCGTGAGAATTTCACAGTAAGTTTTTTCATTGAAGCTAATGAAAATAAATATTTATATTGCGGGTTTCGCCATGTTGAATCTAGTCAGCACATTCAATGGGGAATTATTGATCCTTCATTAGGATGTACTGAAATGGATCAAAGATAAAGTGAAGTTAGTGGATCCAGTCGAATATTTTCAAGTACGTGCCGCTTGGAAGAAGTATATCACAAACGTGAATATAAATATAAAGTATATTTTCGCAGATGATGAGAGGTCAGTCAAATTCATGACTTAGGAATATATATGTATTGTTTACTTTGATGCCTCAAATAGGATATTCAGATATGCCAGATATATTGTTTACAAGGCCAGTTAAAGATGGGACAATCTTTGATGTATCACATACCCTTGGTCATAATGGGTATGTCTGCCCTTGAGAGGTCGGCCGTTATAATAATAGATGTCATTCAAGCTCATGATCTAAATTGTTTAATCATATATGAACACTGAGGCTTTACTTACGATGTCCTGTCGTATTGTTCATTACTATGACTATCATGAGACTATCCGATCTGAACATTAATAATATATTGACATTTTCCCCATGTGTATTACTATGCAAATCGTAAATTGTCAGAGGATGTATACTCTGCCCGTCTTATCATACGTCAAAAGTGATTCTCTAATAAACTGTATAAATCAATACAAGAGTTCCAGTATGCTTCATTTGGCACTGGCATTTGTTGACGTGCACTGTTGATATTCCTGTTTGCCTGATCGCCACATAACCAAATAACATTCGCGTTATCAGCACCAGTAGTCAACTAGTCATCATACCAAATAACGACTACAACAAAACGACTACAACACTAATCATACTTTAGGAATGGAAATGGTTTCTTTTCGCAACTATATTTTGAAAATTGACAAAGTCTTTTGCCCCAATAATTATCATTATCGGATACTATTTGCACTTTTGCTAGCCTCAAAACCTTTTAAAATTACAAATGGTTTATAATACTATTTCTTTGAATAAACTATTGAAGCTATTCTGCACATCACTAGTCATAATTTATCCAGTTTTAAATATTAGTGGACTTAATTATAACCAGGTTTTTATTTTAGATTATTTTTGTTATTCATTATTTTCCTTCAAAATCTTTTTTCTTTTTAGTGGAAAAAAAGTATTTTGTAAGAGCTTGTATGCTTAGTGAGTATAAAAGGACCCCCAATTACTCAATGTAAGAATTTAATGAAAGACATATTTTTAGGGAACCAATTAATCTCATTGGTGAGAAGTCCGTGTACAGTATTTTAATTCACCTTAGCACTGATTTCACTTACATCGTGAAAGAGACAGAAGGTCAAGACATCTAATTGGGAATAAGGTAGACCCAGAGATAGTGAGGCAGACATGTGAAACAAACCTAAAAGAAATGCAAAATGGGAGATAATGGGTAAAATATAGGGCTGAATTTAACTGAAAATGTTTACCTCTGTCCCATGTGCCTTCAGACAAGAGAAGTGCTTATTATTATGAGCCATATACATGCTGATTACTTTATTTTCAGCTTTAAATGTTTTACTGACATTGTCAAGTGACTGGTTTTACTGTCAGTGTCTTGAGCATAACCTGGTTTTACTTTCAGTGTCAAATGTAACCAAGCTTTACTTTCAGTGTCAAGCAAACACTGCTTTTACATTCAGTGTCCAGAATAACTTGGTTTTACTTTCAGTGTCAAGCAAAACCTGGTTTTACATTCAGTGTCCAGAATAACCTGGTTTTACATTCAGTGTCTCAAGCATAACAGTGTCAAGAATAACCTGATTTTACTTTCAGTGTCAAGCAAAACCTGATTTTACATTCAGTGTCAAGAATAACCTGGTTTAACTTTCAGTGTCAAGTATACCTGGTTTAACTTTCAGTGTCAAGTATACCTGGTTTAGCTTTCAGTGTCAAGTATACCTAGTTTTACTTTCAGTGTCAAGTATACCTGGTTTTACTTTCAGTGTCAAGTATAACTGGTTATACTTTCAGTGTCTACCATAACCTGGTTTTACATTCAGTGACATGCATAACCTTGCTTCAAGTTCAGTTGTGTCATGGAATAACCCTGATCTATACTGAGTGTCATGAATAACCCTGATTAACTTTCAATATAAAGCTCAATCCTACTGTATCTGTAGTGTCAAACCCTTCAATTATATTGGTAAACATATTATTATTAAATCGCTAAACACATCTATCCCATCATCTGTTGAAAAGCATCCTTTAAGTTTTAATCTCAGCATTGAGTAAATCCGGTCAATTTTACTATCTGCATCAAATACAACCTGTCTTACAATCTATCAGCATTAACAGCAACAAACACATCCTTACTATTTTCTCACAACTACAACCCCTATAAGCGAACGCTTCCCTCAGAAGATTGTGCATGGTGCTCCCGGTGACGAGCCCTCCCACTTCAAATGATAGGACAGAGCTACGTGTGTGTTCGGACGGCGTCTTTG
Organism: Oreohelix idahoensis; assembly: GCA_024509875.1. NCBI lineage: Eukaryota > Metazoa > Mollusca > Gastropoda > Stylommatophora > Oreohelicidae > Oreohelix > Oreohelix idahoensis. The sequence goes on along the minus strand of JAMPIV010008494.1, from coordinate 369,681 downwards.
GGCAGGGCGGTAGTGACTGTGCCACCGCCTCGGGTGATGATAGAGTCCCCCTCCACAATGACAACCTTGCAGGGTAGAGAACCGTCTTTCTCATGGCATTGCACACACGCCAATTAGTGGGTCTGGTGTGACCTCCACCAGCTGTGCCTGCTGAGTTGGGGAAGTTCTCTGGGGTTACAAGAAAGCCCAACACGACTCCCCCAAATTGCTGCAAGGGTAAAAGCGTGAATAACTCGAATCCCTGGGGTCAGACAACAACAACAACACAACTATGACTTACTGCTTTAATAAATGTTCTGACCTAGAAAGGATCAAGCAAAATTATCTGTTAAAGAAAAGACTATCTTAGTTAGTGTCTGTGTTAAAGATGCTACTCAAAAGTAGCATCACTTTCTGGTCATTATGTTAAGGTCACATTACAAAATACTAACACGTATAAAGAAAACTACTACTCACAAAAAAGAACAAAATAATAATTACTGACAAGTGAAGCACGGGAGCCCAGCACAAAAAAGGTTTTTTTAATTTTAAATCATGCAATTAAAGGTTAAATTATGGCCATGCGTGGCATGCAGCATTCCATTTCAGAAAATGAACATACAGCAAACTAAAATGTAACATACTTTCTAAAATTATATTAACCCAATTATAACTCAGAGGTTGAACATATTTTCTTCATTTATTTAAAGATATGCTTAAAAAAATAGTTCTCATTATGAACATGAGATTTTGTACCATTTTCAGATAGTCTGAAATATGTGCTTGTAGTCTGCTCTGGTTTGGTTTAAAGTACCATCTTCATTGCACATGGACAACTCCATCAGTGCTCCAATCTCCTCCTTTACTTCACACATGGAGGATTTCAGCACAGTACATGAAACTCTGTAGCACTAGCGAGAATCCCAATGTATGTATATAGAAATCACACTCTCTATACATATTTCTGTGGTAGGTAAGTTTGCTCAGTTATGTTGTAATCTGTAGTTTCTCCCTACTGTTATATATCACAGTGTGCATAATTGAATTATAAGTCCAAACAATATTTTCTTGCTTTTTATGAGTGTGAATTCATGAACAACGTTAGGAAAATGAAAATCATAAACAAAGAAGATTGTGGACATGAGTATCCCACAAAATGAAAAAAATAAGTATGGCTAGAATAAATGATCAAATTTTATTCTACAAGACCACTTCTGTAACACTATGTAGTTTTCTAGACAGTCCAGCAATGACTAATTGGTTGACAGTTGTTATTAAACTGACATAGTGCGGTGGTTTTTTTTAGGAAAAAATATTTTGTTTGAAAAATCTACTCATCAAATGATAGATAATGTCAAACTTCTTCTTCTTGAATCCTTAGCCCCTGACTGACAAAACAGTCAGTGGCTCTCTAACGTAGTGGCGTCTTGTAGCGCAGCAACAAACTGTTAATGTCAAATTCTATCATTATTTTTGTTATACTCAATAAGCACCTGCAAGCAAGTTTAATATACATATTTGAAGCATCATTTTTCATCCTTAAAGCAATATCTTTTTTGCATTAGTGATGACAGTGACAAAAAAATTCTTAAAAAATCTTGATATTCCTAAAGCTTGTGATATTTTGTGACTCTGAAAGGCAACATCTACCAGAACGGAAACATTATATAGTATCACACACTTTATACCTAATAGTTCCCTTTCTTTCAGTCTTGGTAGTTTGACTGCACAGCTTGCAGTTCCTTCGGGTGCTAATAATCTCAGGGTCCATGGAATGCCGAGAAAAAACTGTTGGCACTGAAGAAAGTGGCACATCATTGTACCATGTTTCCCAGGTCATTGGTTATTTCTTTCATTAAATCTAGCTGATCTTTTCAGTGTAATTAGATCAGGTTTATTCTTTTGCCAGTCTTGAAATAAAATGTATGCACTGACTCTAGCAAGGTCCAATGCAGTGAGGCCCCGCTTTTCGACGTTCCACTAATACGGCGGTTTTCAATTATATACATGCTCATTATGTTCGCACTTGTTCAGCTCTTTCGGCATTTTTTGGAATGACATGCTCACCAGCTAAGTCCGAGAATGGCTTCGGGCTCCATTTTATTGTCAGTAATTCCGTCTGTTTACATTTGTTTTATTATTCTAAGTGAAAGGAGATGGCAGCCCAGGAGGCAAAGTTCATTGCTTTCCTACGTTAAATAAGCACCATCGCAACCTTCGAGAGCAACAGCTAGCCTTGAACAACCTTCAACGTCAACAGCAACACAAACCCCTGCAAGAGCTTTATCCAAGTCTTGTAAAGTTACTAAAAAAAGATATATATTTAGCCATACTGTAAACTGTAAAGTTACTGTACCAAAAAAAATATTTAGCCATATTAAAAACCGCACAGTTACTGTACAAAAAGAATATATTTAGCCATACTGTACAATGTAAAGTTAATGTAACAAATAAAATATTTAGCCATATTAAAAACTGTAAAGCTACTGCACAGAAGAATATATTTAGCCACATTAAAAACTGTTAAGTTACTGTACAGAAGAATATATTTAGCCATACTGTACACTGTAAAGCTAATGTAACAAAGAATATATTTACCTATATTAAAAACGGTAAAGCTACTGCACAGAAGAATATATTTACCCATATTAAAAACGGTAAAGCTACTGCACAGAAGAATATATTTAGCCATATTAAAAACTGTTTAATTAAGTTACTTTATAAAAGATTATATTTAGGTATTTTAAAAATTGTGGTTACTACCCAAAAGAATGTATTCAGCCATACAGTAAACTGTAAAGTCACTGCACAAAAGAATATATTTTGCCATATTAAAAACTGTATCGATACTGTACAAAACACAATTTTTCGATATATTAAAAACTGTAAAGTTACTGTACAAAAGAATATATTTAGCCATACTGTAAACTGAAAAGTTAAAGTGCAAAAGAATATATTAAGCCATACTGTAAACTATAACGTTACAATAAAAAAAATATATATTTAGCCATATTAAAAACTTTAAAGTCACTGTACAAAAGAATATATTTAGCTGTATTAAGAACTGTAAAGTTATTGTATAAAAGAATATATTTTGCTATTTTAAAAATTGTAGTTACTAAACAAAAGAACATATTCAGCCATAATGCAAAATTACTTAAAAAAAGAATATATACTACTGGACAAAAGTTAAGGGCCACCATTCAGTTTAGACAAGGTTTATATAATTGATTGGCAAACTGTAAAGACAAGTGAAAATGTCATTAAAACTGAGCTCAGAGAAATGTGTATACATTTCTGTGTGCACTAGGTTAATTTTTTTTTAAATGTCCAAAAACTGGGTCACTTTAACAAGCACGTGAAAACTGCCATTGTTGCTGCAAAAACTCGTGGTTTTTGCAATACGCCCCACTAGTTCAAAAAGTGAGTTGAATTTGAATTCACGTGGAAAATGATCATCGGTAAAGAGTGTTCACCGTTGGTATGCAATAAATCAGTATGACAAGTGGTCGAAATGATCACTGCATTAGCCATGCCACCAAGGAGAAGTCTCAGCACTGTAGACCATGGTCGAGCCATGGCATGGATTCAGGATGGTCAATCTGTTCGTCATGTTGCAAGACGTTTAGCAGTGTCCCACTCTACCATTCAGAGACTTCTTGAGAGATTTCAAGCTACCGGACATTTGGAAAATCGACCCTGCTCACGAAGAATTATATAAACCTTGTCTAAACTGAATGGCGGCCCTTAACTTTTGTCCAGTAGTATATTTAACCATACTGTAAACTGTAAGGTTCTTACACAAAAGAATATATTTAGCCCTACAATAAAGTCATATTAAATAACATTTTGGCATCAGTTCAGTCACTTAAATAAAAAACAGTATTTAAAAAAAATCAGCTTATTCAGTTTACACACAACCCACTGTATGTTGATTTCTTAATGCCATGCTTCATATATACCCTCCGTAAATTGTTAAGCGTGTTTTTTTTTGTCCATAAAAATAAATAAAATGTAGCAGTGGTGTTAGCAACTAGCCATAATAATTATCCTTAGACAACTATTTTAGCTGTCTTGAGCGATATTTTCACATTCTGTCTGGTCAATAGATGCCCTGTAGTAAGTGTCAGAGTTCATTTCTTCTAGGGTCTAGTGACAAATCTTGATTCCAGAACATTCAAGGTGGCGGCTGAAATGCAATATCTGTTTAAATTCCCACCTCCCCATTTCATTTCACAGTGAAAACAGATATAAACTTGAAATTTTTTGTTCTCTAAGAATTCATTGTTTATTTGCATTAGCAAAGTAATATGCGATTTTGAATTCGTAATCAACAAAGAAATGCATTTTTCAAACCAGCAAATGCACTGCGCCAAAAGGAACAGCATTTTATTTTTATTACCCACTCGAAAAGTGTTGAATAAACCAGAAAAAACAGCAGACAACAAATAAAATTAAAATAAATAATAAAAGGAAATTGACAAACTTAAAAACACTTACAGGAGAGGAGGCTTTTGAGAAATTGAGATGTTTGTACAAGACCACACCCACATCTTTGTGGCCTGCCTCCATGGCTATAGATAGGGCTGTGCTATTTTCCTGCATTTGATGGAAAGGTAGATTTTAAACACAAAAAAAGAGACACACACAATGGGGAATGGTTAAATAAAGCACACAGCAAAATATTCATCAGTGTGCAGCAACCTCTCATCAATGAATGAATGAGGCTAACTTCTTGTTCTTGCAGTGGACACAAATCTAGTGATGACCGAAATAAAACAAATCTGCTAAACAAGCAAAAACATCATCTAGAAATTCAACATAATTATCTCAAAAATGCACAGCAATACTGTTAACATGTTACTGACTTGAGACAAACAGAATGATGATGGTTAAGGCAGAACACACTACATGCTTGCAAAATGACACCTTATTTTAAAAAAACAAAACACATACCAAGCTGACAACACGATAGCGAGCATATAAAAAAAAAGTACATCCAAACTTACTGTCATCCGGAGATTAACTAAGGTCCAAAATAAAACATAATTTTTAATTACATTTCCTGCCACACTATACTAAAAAAAAACATAAATATGAGTGGAAGAGTACTTAAAAATAATAATTTTAAAAAGCAGACATTTAAGCACTAAGTTACGGAAATTAAACATGGGTTTAAAAAGTTGCCACGTGCTCATATTACTGGAAATATTGATGTGGATAGGCCTCCTCAGGGGAAGAGAGGTAATGGGAGACCAAGGAACAGTTGGAGAAGAGAACTGAAGACAGATATGAAGGGGATGAAGGAGACATGGAAACAGTAAATAAATAATAGACAAAAGTTTGTTTGAGGCACTCGTGAGAAATAAACAAGTAGAAGACTAGACAATAGAAAAACAACAGAAGTGATGAGCTTACCGGGAATCGAACCCAGGACCTTCTGAACGACACCACCGCTTTAGCTAGGCAGTGGTGTCATTCAGAGTGTCCTGGTAAGCCCATAACTTCTGTTGTTTTTCTATTGTCTAGTCTTCTACTTCTTTATTTCTCACGAGTGCCTGAAACATACTTTTTGTGTATTATTTATTTACTGTTTACAGGCCTCGGGTTTCCCCTCCTTAATTTGTTTAGAATGGAAAGACCTTGAGCTGATGGCACGTGACAGGAAAACATGGCATACGATTGTTGAAAGCCTATATGCCTTAGGGATTTGAAGGGTGATAATGAATTAATAGACCTCTCATATTATTATTGTTGTAGCCTACAGTTTATTTCCTTACAGCTTAATGATTAAACATTGCTTTAAAGAAATGTGTGTGCTTTAAAAAAATACAATTTCTTAAATGACATTTATTTTCAACTGAATACATGTTAAATATTTACAACTAAATGCATAAGCCTATCTCATACTGTTTAGAATTAGCACAGCAATAATTCTAAATAACCTTTAACAACTCCCAAATCTGAAAAATAAGGCTCAACTATAACCAGCACAGCATTAGATGTTTTAGCATTTATAATACCATAATTTCATGAACGATAAATGGGCACTACTTTATATAAGCACTGTATAAAATGGTATATGGAAATACAAACTCAAATAGGTAGACTTATGCATTTTGTCAGCCTGACTTACATTGTCTGTGATGTCTGCATTAATACCAGGCTGTGCCAGCAGAAAGTTGACAATATCCAAATAACCATGTTCACATGCACACATGAGGGCTGTTGAGCCATCTTCATCCTGTAAGTTGATATCAGCACCTTCCTCAACAAGAAGCTTGACCATTTCAGTTCTGCCATGGCTGGCTGCCAACATAAGAGCTGTCTGCTGGGTCTACAGATACACAATTTGACTTTGAAAAAAAATTATCAAGAATAAGTCTGCAAAAATACTAAAAATGCACAAAAGGAAAAGGACACATATAAATTAATAGTAAAGTTTAAAATACAGATATGAAATGCCAGACTTCTTCTTATATCTATTGCCAATGTGGGCTTATTTTCTTTTAGCTACTGCTTATGCTATGAAGAATTGGAGGTAGGTTTTCTAGTCTCTGATCCAATGCACAGACTGTGGTCTGCTATAATGTCATGATATGCTTCTTTAAGGTATCTTGTCACCTATTTGATCCACCTTCTTCTGAGTCATCATCTACTTTTGGTTGCTTTTATTTTGAGGTAATATGCCTGTGCTGCTGGTTTCTGGGATTCATCTTTGTAAGATAAACAAACAAACTCATTTTCTGTTTTCTTTACAACTGTTCCAACGAAGGGCATGATCTCACCGTTTCTCTCTAGATCTCTTCATTTTTTATTAGCAGCCTTTCTCAGACAATTCATTTCACAAGTGGTGATCTGTTTTCTCCTGGTTTTATAGCTAGTTCTTGTAGTGTTGGTTTCTTCTTCTTCTGATACTTTCATACGCCAACTTCAATTTTTTAAAAGCAGCGGTCAGTCTGAGGTAGTTGGTATCTCCACTGAGTCTGTACAGGAATGGTACTGGCAGCAGTACATATGTTCTTTCTCTGTTTCTCATATGTTGGGAACCTTTGCAGCAGATGTTCAGCAGTCATTTTACTGAAGCCACAGTTACACTCAACAGTAGTTCTTATCTTTAGCTTGTTGAATAGATGGTATCTCAATCTAGTGTGGCCTGTGCTCAGTATGAAGATTACCACTTGTTCACTTCTGTTGAACTGGTAATATGCATCATTTTTCTAATTGCCTGGATGCCCAGTTTCCCACTTATTCCTCTACTTCTGATAAAACTCTTGTCCTCTTCATGAGTTATGCTTGTCTATCAAGTTGAGGTAGCTTTCCACCTTCCTTTGCCAGTCTCTCACCTTCTTCATTGCCCAGTAGTATTTGTAGGTGATTCTGGCTGAACAGACTGCAATAAAGAAGCTAGCTATTTTGAAACTACAAAAGAACAAACTGGAACTAGATGGCAAAAGAAGTTTCCAGTACAAGCGACTGAGTATCAGTATACAATATATCAAACTACTAGACTTGACAGATCCTTATTAATCCTATTGGATTTTCACTGTACAATAATGAACTTTGGTAAACATTTCTAACCTACAACTGTGGGAGATTATTCAAAAGATGCCATTTTATTGTGGTTGTTAATGAAGTTAAGACATTATTAATTAAGACATTATTCTGGCAACTCCTGCGATGTGGTTGGTACCAAACTGCATTGGCTACTGCCATTCCTTTGGACCTACTTGCTTTGTGGAGAGTGGGAACATGCTGCATGGACAACAGCTTGATCTCCATATAACTGTGCCCTGGAGAGGATACTCCAGCTTCACCCTATGGTGTCAGCACAAGATGGGAAGTAGCAGTTACCGGTTATAATTAAGTAGTTTTCTACCCAAGGTAGAAGAAGAACAACTAAGTAAGTATCTGAATGTCCCAAGAATCACAAGATGTAAAATGATATAACCATGACAAGAACCAAAGACATACATAACATGATAATACAAATGGATCTTCTAGAACCCAACACTCTAAATGCAACCAAAATGTGAATGACAATCCTCATTTGAATACCAGGCAAAGTAAACAAAAGTAGGTGATATGTCTTTCCGTGGTGCCTTAGGTAGGCTTAACCCTTTGAGCCCGCTGCAAAAATTTCACCCATACACTCTCACCGTGCCTCCTGAGACTGTTAAACCACTGCTCTGTTATTACACTGAGCAGGACAGCAGGGATTAGGAATAGCTGAACATGCTGCTACATTGGGACAAAGGGTTCAAGGGGTTAAGCAAGAATCTGGTAACTATAAAATTAATTTCTCACTTTAATTCACTTGAGAAATTCAATTATATCTAATATACAAAAACAAAATGTCTTAAATTCTGTCTTGTCTGGTATTCATCATTAGTAATACATGAGAAAAAGCTTATGCAGGTTACACAACTCTGCATACAAATTACAGTACATCAGTGATGCCCCTTGCTCCCTTTTCATTAATCATCAACTGATTTATTAAAATAATAACATCAAACATTATAAAAGAATTTTAAGAGCTATAAAGAAAAAGCTTAATGATGGAAGAAAAACTTAGGGAAGAATATAACCCGAAACAAAAAAATAAAAAAAGCCACAATTATTTACCGATGTCGCTCTTGCATTGACATCACCCATAGACAGAAGCCTTCTGGCAACCTCCCATTGTTCAGGGTTTTGTAAAGTGGCTAGTCCCGCCAACATGATGGGGGTGTAGCCAGCCTTGTTCTGTTTGTTGATGTCACAAACCTCAGAGTCCAACAACAGACTAGCTATCTCGAACTTGCAATGTGAGACACAGTAATGGATGGCTGTGTTGCCCTGGAAATGTTCAAATGATGTCTCCATTATTCCAGAATAAATTATCACATTCTTAACATCAGCAATAAATGAGAAGATGAACAAAGAACACATGGAAAAAAAACAAGAACATAATGAATCAATCAATAAATACCCCCCCGGAGCATAGGCCTTCAACAAACACATGCAAAGTCCTCCTGTCATGTGCCATCTGCTCAAGTTCTTTCCATGTTATCCTAATAATTTTCACCTCAGTATCCAGTTCTCTTCTCCGTGTGTTTTTTGGTCTACCTCTGCCTCTCTTTCCCTGGGGATTCCAGAACAAGGACTGCCTTGAAATGCTATCAACAGGTTTCCTCATTGTCTGTCTTATCCATCGCCAGCATCCAGCATCTTCTTCTCAACTCTTGTTCCACTGGCACTTGTCATCAGTTCCACATTTGTGACTTTGTCATACCATTTCAATGCTTCTATTCTACGCAAGCACCCATTTATGAAATTCTATAACTTTTTGGTTGTTGTTTTTTTGTTGTTCTCCATGTTTCAGAGCCATACAATAGGAATGACTTGACATATAAGTTGAAGATTCCTATTTTCGAAGAACAGAATACATAAAACATAAAGGCTAGCACTGATACAGCTGAAAGCTACAGAAATCAAAAGGTACAAAATAAGGCTGGTACTGTATAAAAGAAAATAAAGCTCAGTCTAGATCGACTGAAATGAGGTGACTAACATAAAAAAGACACTCAAATGAAAGACATGTGATGTAAAAACTATTTTCTTGTACAGGTAAAGTTATCTGGTTCTGGGTTTGAAACCTGGTAGCAACATGCTCCAGTCTACCCAGCTGTAAATGGGTACCTGACTGCTCTTGAGTTAGGGAAGACAAAGGCAGCGAGGAAGGGAACTGGTTATTCTCTCTCCCCCCCCCCCCCCCCCCCATAAAGCTGGACCCAGTATAAATAACTTTATCACTTCATTCCCCTAAGGCAGTGAGCATCTGCTATGGGGCTTCATTTTAATTTTTTGTTTTTGTTTTATATTCCTTCAAATTCCTTTGAATACTTTAATATATTAATATAATCAAGAATTTTCCAAAAACAATTTATAATTCACACAACAAGAGAAAATACAAGTAAACTTTGATAAAGTAAAAAATAAATAAAGTAGACACTCACATTTGCATCTGTCATGTTGATAATATATTCAAGAAGTCTTTTTGAAATCTCATTGACAGATGAGAGGAAGTCTTCAACCTGGTGAGCCATTGACAGTTTATGGCTGGACACTTGAAACCACTCTTGCTGGACAATGTTCTGGCAAGCATTCTAGTGGGGTAAACATGGCAAGCAGACCAGATGATTATAATATTGATGCAAACCTCTCAGTTAGAAGAATGAATAAGGTTCTGCAATTATTTTATATATGTGTGTGTGGGTTTCATGAAGGAGAAAAAGAGGTGTTTGCAAATATAAACTAAAAATGTTAACTCTTAAAGCATGAGAGCTTTATTCCTTGAATTCTCCAGACCTAAAGGTCTTTTATATTTGGACATGCACCAGATATAACCGACTAGGTTGAACGGGACGCACCTCGCCAAAACAAGGCAAAGTTTTATTTATTTATTTTTTAAAATGAGAGGCCAGTATTCGGGGCCTATTTTCCTAGGCGCTCGTTATGGGAGGTCAGTTTTCTTCTAACTTCTTCACCTTTCAACACCCAAAGGAACATAGGCCCTCAATAAACTTATGCCCAGTCTTCCTGTCCTGTGCCATCAGTCTTCTTCATCCCTCCAGTTCTCTTTTCCATGTACTCTTTAGTCTTCCTCTACCCCTCTTACCCTGGGGATTCCAGAACAGGGATTGTCTGGTAATGCTACCAACAGGTTTTCTTAATATGTGTCCTGTTAATCTCCAGCATCTTCTTCTCAATTTATTGTTCCACTGGTGCTGGTCTAGTTCTTGTCATCAGTTCCATGTTAGTGACCTTGTCATACCACTTCAGTTCTCCTGTTCTACACAAGCATCCATTTATGAAAGTCTGTAGCTTTTTTTTAGGGCCTGTTTAAGGGGGCCAGTATATGTGAACTAAGTTTTTTTTTGTTTTGTGTTGTCCCAATTTTTTATTAATCTTCATTAAATTTCCTTCAAAACTCTGAATAACGTTACAGTACTTTTAAATAACCTACACAGAACCAACCCTTAAACTTTAACATTATATAAAAACTTGAAGTGACAGAAAATTCCTATTGTGTCAAACATGGGAAATACTGCCACGTCCTTTAAGAGTTAATGAGCTGACACTAAGTCTGGTAACTGTGAACCGTGAGGTAAGTGAAAACAGGTAATACAAGCCGTGCTAGGACAAAGAAACTGATTATGTTAGACCACAAGGTCTACATCAGGGACAAACAAACCAAAAACAGTAAAGGTAGTGAGAGATAAGCACCATCACCAATCAGCTCCCCAAGAAGCATAGGCCTTCAACCACTTCATACCAAGTCCTCCTGTCTTGTGCGATCCATTCAAGGTCTTACCATGTCTTCTGTTCCCCCCCCCCCCTATTTCTGTTTCCAGTATTCATCTGCATGTGTGTTTCAGCCTTCCACTACCTCTTACCCTGGATATTCTAGAACACAGACTGCCTTGCAATGCTATTAAAAATTTCCTCACTGTCCATCATATCCATCACCAGCGTATTCTCAGTTAAATATATTTAAAAACATGTTAACAGCCTTAATCAATCAAAACCTTGTAGCTCCCCAAGGAGCAGATGCTTTCAACAAACACACGCCAAGTCCTCCTGTCACCTGGAATCAGCTCAAGCTCTTTCCAAGTTTTCCTGCCACATGGAATCAGCTCAAGCTCTTTCCAAGTTTTCCTGCCACATGGAATCAGCTCAAACTCTTTCCAAGTTTTCCTGTCACATGGAATCAGCTCAAGCTCTTTCCAAGTTTTCCTGTCACATGGAATCAGCTCAAGCTCTTTCCAAGTTTTCCTGTCACATGGAATCAGCTCAAACTCTTTCCAAGTTTTCCTGTCACATGGAATCAGCTCAAACTCTTTCCAAGTTTTCCTGTCACATGGAATCCGCTCAAGCTCTTTCCAAGTTTTCCTCTCATTTTCACTCCTGTCTCCAATTGTCTCCTCCATGTGTTGCTTGGTCTACCTCTGCCTCTCTTACCCTGGGGGTTCCAGAACAGAATAGCCATACTGCAGTCCTTCTATTTGCTTACTGTTTAACTGCAAACCAAAATTACAGAGTTGAATGTAATCTGGTAACTGTAAATTAGAATTACTGTCTGAATTTTTTTTTAAATGAAAGCGCAAATTAAGGTCTTACTTACTTTACTTAGACGTTCCTCTTCTACCGTGAGCTGTAGAGGTTTGGAAGAGAGAGCGCCATACTGTCCTATCGGCTGTCTTCCTCCTGGGCTGGTTCCATTCTAATCATGTTTTAAGGCAAAAAGGTGATTGGCCTGTTGTGCCTTTGCATGACAGAGGTCCTTACAGCCTCCATGCAGGCCGCCCTCCTCCTTTTTCAGCCGGGCTTGGGACTGGCCTAGGCAGAGTTGCATATTAAAGGTCACTGATTATAATTCTTTAACTGCAAATTAAATTGACTAATCTGAGGGTAACAATAGCAAAACTTCAATCTTTCAGAAAGTCATGAGGTTAGTTAAATCGCTACTGTGCAAAAGATGCAGAAATAGCTGAGACAGAAGTAGTTATTGAGATTAGCATTTTCACTGTGAAAATATAAGAAATTAACTCACCAGTTGCTTGGTCTGTATGGAAGTGGAGTCCACCAGGTATGTAGCCAAAACATTACATGCTTCTCTCACCTCATAGGGCAGCTCATAGCTAAGAACAACAAACAAATTTCTCGTACACGTCTAATAGCAAATTTGTAGCAAACAAGAATCTTCTTGAACACCAGTGTCAAGCCAGTTGATAAAAGTTTTATGCTAAATTACCTTAAAATAAATATATATTTTTTTAAAGTTCCTGGACTGAAATTAGAAATATGAAAAAGATTAATATCTTACAATTAAAATATGTTGGTAAAAATACCAGAAGAAATTTTAGTTTACAACAAAAATGAAGGCTGAAGACATGAGCAGTACAGTGTGGCAAATAAATGGGAAGGGTAGAAACAAATTTAGAGATGACCAAATTGTCTCTTAGAGAATGAAGATTCATCACAGCAAACGTGTGATACAGAGAAGACAACTGACCCCATAAAAATAAAACACAACCTGTTAGTTGTTTTTAATGTATTGCGCTCATTTGTAAAACTGACTCGGATAACATTTTTCATTTTTTTAAACAGCCTGTTCCAGACTGCCACATTGCCAGCGGGAGAATCGATGCAGCTGGTAATAAGAAGTAAATCAAAAGCACAGGTTTAAAAGTTTTGAAGTGCGAAAAACCAGATCTCAAACATCAGCCCAAAACAGTGAAAAGGAACAAACAAAACATCAAGAAGACAGAGATATTAGATCTATTAGCAAGATGATTAATTAAAGTAAAATTGATTTGAACTAATTAAACTTTTTGCCAATTTAGAGAAGCATCGACAAAGGAGGAGAAAAATTCAAGACGCCAATGCCAGGATTAACAAGGTCAGACTTGTCTTCAGCCCTCTCTGACCAATACGGAACATCTTAAGATGAATTTACAATTTGGCTGTAACAGAAATACAAAATTTGCCCTATTCTGTGCAGCAAAAACATAGCGTGTTACCAAGAATATCATGTCTAAACTGCAGACAGGAAAGAAAAGAATGGAACCCACAGGGAAATTGAAGAATGGAAATCTCAGGGAAAGAGCAGAGTGTAACCCACAGCGAAAGAGCAGAGTGTAACCCACAGGGAAAGAGCAGAGTGTAACCCACAGGGAAAGAGAAGAGTGTAGCCCACAGGGAAAGAGAAGAGTGTAACTCACAGGGAAAGATTACAGTGTAAACCACAGGGAAAGATTAGAGTGGAACCCACAGGGAAAGAAAATAGTGGAACCCACAGGGAAATAGACAAGTGTAACCCACAGGGAAAGATTAGAGTGTAAACCACAGGGAAAGAGCAGAGTGTAACCCACAAGGAAAGATTAGAGTGGAACCCACAGGGAAAGAAAATAGTGGAACCCACAGGGAAATAGACAAGTGTAACCCACAGGGAAAGATAAGAATGAAACCTACAGGGAATGAGAACAATAGAACCCTGAGGAAAGGAGGAGAATGGAACCCACAGGGAAAGAGAATAATGGGAAAACCAAAAAAGGAGGGAGGGAGGGAGGGAGGGAGGGAGGGAGGGAGGGAGAGGGAGAGGGAGAGGGAGAGAGAGAGAGAGAGAGAGAGAGAGAGAGAGAGAGAGAGAGAGAGAGAGAGAGAGAGAGAGAGAGAGAGAGAGAGAGAGAGAGAGAGAGAGAGAGAGAGAGAGAGAGAGAGAGAGAGAGAGAGAGAGATTTCAAACAAGGTAATGAAAAACGTGCAAGAATGCCCGACTAACTTACATCTCCCGTATATTCTGATCAAACATCTGTGCCCCTGGCAGACCTTGAGCTATTGCCTCATCATCTTTGCAGTAATAAATAACCTCCCCCTGCTGCCCATCATAAGAGCCCTCTTCGAAACTTGCGGTAGAATCAGAATCTGAAGTATTCCCATCCTCTTCTTGTGAGCTTGAGCCAGTACTGAAACATGGCAGTAAAATTGTTTTATTTATCTGTTTTTATGTCAGACATTCTAACAAAATTAACAGGGAAATACAAACACAATAACAAAATCACTAACTAAATGCAGAATATCATTTTATTTAGTCATCAAGCTTGCAAAATCTCGTGAAATCACTGGCAATGAAGAGGTTGACAGATTGGCAAAGGAAGGTGGAAAGCTACCTCAGCCTGATGCAAGCGTAACTTTCGAGGAGGCAAAGAATTTTATCAGAATCAGATACATAAATAAATAGGATGCAGAGCATCCAGGTCACAGACAAAATGATGCACACTGCCAGCTCAACAGAAGAGAACAAGTGGTAATCTTCAGACTCCGCACGGGCCACAACAGATTGGGATGCCATCTATTCAACAAGCTAAGGACAGGAACTCCGATGAGTGAACTGGCACTGATAAAATGACTGCTGAACATCTGCTTCAAAGATGCTCAACATTTGGAACAGAGAAAACACATGTGGCTGACACCAGTACCATTCGTGGAAAAGCTCTACAGAGATGCAAACAGCCTCAAGCTGCTACTGCATACTTTGAACACATTCAAGTAGACATCTGAGACTGTACAAAGAAGAAGAAGAAAGAAGGTTACAAAAAATATTAGGCAAAGTCAAAAACTCTTTCAGTTCTTCTATCTCTGGTTGTGCCTTTCAATTGACACTAGAGATTTGCTTCAAAGATGAATTTCCTCATGTTCCTGGGTCTACATTGTCCTCTATGTCCCTATGGAGTCAAGCCCATTTAATGTCTTGACTGTTAGTCTATTTTTCATGCATAGTACATGACAGACCAACTGTATCCACCTCATTTCATCTCAAGCCTCATCCTTCATTGCCTTTTTTTTTCTTTTACTTAGATCAGCTGCCATATTCACATCAAAGGTCAGCTGCAAGGATTGCCAATGTCTTGTTTCTTCTCTTAATGGTACACTCTGCACAGACTCATCCTGCCTATGTCTTGATGTTATTTTCTCACCTACAGCACTGTCTTCCTCTTGCACATCTGCCTTCAACTCTTCCTTTCAATATGGTTTCAGCAAGGTATTATGTATTTTTTTTACATATTTTTATATAAACAACTGTCGTTAGTTTTTTTTTTTTTTTTGAATTAGTTTTTTTTTTGAATTTTTTAAGGTTTTTTTTTTGCAAAGGGAGGGCACACAAACGTACATTCACACAATTTTACAGTTTTGATTTACTGTATTTGGACTGAGTGAAGGGGGAGAATACACTATATTTAGATATCGGAAACTAGACTTTATTATCTTGAATTTACTACATTATATATCCTAATTATAACCCATCAAGAGTTGAATGGGATACTTTGTCTTTAAACCCCAAAAAAAAAGAGAGGGGGGGGGGGACATTGATGTGCCCATATAAATACGCCTCACACTTGTGACAATGCAAACACACTGCATTTTGTAAGCACTGTGCATTACAATTTAACATTTGTAAATTAAATTTTTACTGCTTTCAGTATTATGTCTGGAGAGTAAAAAAATAAACTAATTTATTATGCACTTAAAAAGTGAGTACAATAATGTTATAAGAGAAGAAAACTAATATAATAAAATGCCACGATGAAAATTGATTAAAAACACAAAGCAGACGTTGCTTGATCTTTGGTATGAACAACGGCAGCTGTTATTTAGGAGAAGAAATAATCATCATTTAATATACCATCGTCATTATTCCCCTTGTCAGTCTTCATGAAGCAGGGGAGTCACCACTGCAGCTGGTTCTGTTGCAGGCAGCCTGTGCCATACAGTCACATGCTCTTATAGTGGTGGTTTCTGTAGCAATTTGTTTTACATGATAAGTTTGCCAACCTCATAACAACCTCTTATTAGTCGCGTTGTACTTCATGCTTCATATGCAGCAAAAGGGAAAATAAATGAATGAATGTCTAAAGTCTTCTTAATATATCACTTACACATCTAAAGTCTTCTTAATATATCACTTACACGTCTAAAGTCTTTTTAATATATCACTTACACATCTAAAGTCTTCTTAATATATCACTTACACATCTAAAGTCTTCTTAATATATCACTTACACGTCTAAAGTCTTCTTAATATATCCCTTACAAGTCTAAAGTCTTCTTAATATATCACTTACACATCTAAAGTCTTCTTAATATATCACTTACACGTCTAAAGTCTTCTTAATATATCACTTACACGTCTAGTCTTCTTAATATATCACTTACAAGTCTAAAGTCTTCTTAATATATCACTTACACGTCTAAAGTCTTCTTAATATATCACTTACACATCTAAAGTCTTCTTAATATATCACTTACACATCTAAAGTCTTCTTAATATATCACTTACACATCTAAAGTCTTCTTAATATATCACTTACACGTCTAAAGTCTTCTTAATATATCACTTACACGTCTAAAGTCTTCTTAATATATCACTTACACGTCTAAAGTCTTCTTAATATATCACTTACACGTCTAAAGTCTTCTTAATATATCACTTACACATCTAAAGTCTTCTTAATATATCACTTACACATCTAAAGTCTTCTTAATATATCACTTACACGTCTAAAGTCTTCTTAATATATCACTTACACGTCTAAAGTCTTCTTAATATATCACTTACACATCTAAAGTCTTCTTAATATATCACTTACACGTCTAAAGTCTTCTTAATATATCACTTACACATCTAAAGTCTTCTTAATATATCACTTACACATCTAGTCTTCTTAATATATCACTTACACATCTAAAGTCTTCTTAATATCTCACTTACACATCTAAAGTCTTCTTAATATATCACTTACACGTCTAAAGTCTTCTTAATATATCACTTACACATCTAAAGTCTTCTTAATATATCACTTACACATCTAAAGTCTTCTTAATATATCACTTACACATCTAAAGTCTTCTTAATATATCACTTACACATCTAAAGTCTTCTTAATATATCAGTCACACATCTAAAGTCACCTCTGTGTTACTGGAGCTTGAAAGGAAAGTAAGGAATTGTAACACTGCACCTAAAAACATGTTATAAAAGATGACTATGGAGGGTTGGGCACAGGGCTGGATAAACCATCGTGTATAAACTTTAACTGCCATCAATGGTACCTATACCTTGTAGCAGTATGGCAGCTTGTGTACCCTGACAATCCCCAGAGCTATGCCAGTGGGAGTTTTACTCCTGGTAGGTTCAACCAAGCTGGACTGGTCTGCGTGGGTAGGGGTCAGACAAAAGCTGGTACCCTGGTCCTCCAGGTTGGGGGTTTTAGCACAGGGCCGACACCCCTGTCTGTGTAAAAAAATTGCACGTTACGGAAACAGCAATAAATGAAAAAACTTTGATGCGGGACGGACATCCGGAGTCTCAGGCTCGTATGACTGACAGTGGTGAAAGCCGAAAGGAAGCCACTGGCATGAAAACGGATGCCCAGACCGCAAAACACGAAACCAGAATTGGTTTTTGGAATGTCAGAACTATGAATGAGGCAGGAAAGCTGAGACAGATCACAGCAGAGATGAGGAATTACAAACTACATATCCTGGGAATAAGCGAGAGCAGATGGACAGGGATGGGGAGAATAAAAACAGCTACAGGGGAAACAGTACTTTATTCTGGTAGAGAGGATGGTCAGCACAACGAAGGTGTAGCCATTATCCTTAAGAAAGGAATGGAAAGGTCTCTACTGGAATGGAAACCCATTAACAACAGACTAATAAGAGCAAGACTGAGAGGGAGATTCACCAACACCACAATTATACAATGCTATGCACCAACAAACGACAGAGATGAAGAGATCAAGGACGAGTTCTATCAACAGGTACAAAAGGAAATGGAAACTGTACCCAGGTATGATCTTATTATGGTAATGGGAGACCTAAATGCGAAAGTTGGAAAACAATAATTATAACGAAAGAGTAATGGGGAAATGCGGCAGTGGAACAGTAAATGAGAATGAGGACAAATTAATAAGCTTCTGCAGTATTAACAACCTGGTCATTGGAGGAACACTTTTTCAACACAAAGACGTGCACAAGTTAACATGGGAATCATCAAACGGACGAGACAAAAACCAGATAGATCACATAATGATCAATGGCAGATGGAGACATGCACTACAAGACGTGAAAGTAAGAAGAGGCGCAGATGTGGGAAGTGATCATCACCTAGTAGTAGCAAGACTGAAGGTGAAACTCAGAGCTGCTGGACCAGTTGCAGTCAAACAGAAAAGATATAACATCACGAAACTTAAGGACCCCCTCACCAGAAAAGCGTTCGTGGTCGACATAAAGAGACGATATCTGATTACCAAAAGCCAGGAAAGAACAGAGACCAACAATGTCGACCAGAAATTCAACACCATCTCAACAATATACAAAGAAAGCAGCAAGTCATGCTTGGGATTCCAGGAAAGAAAGAGCCAAGACTGGATAACACCAGAAACACTAAACACCATAGCGAAGAGAAAGGAAATGAAAAGAAAGAAAACAGAAGCTAAGTCTCCCAGGTTAAAGGCAATATATAGTGAACAGTACAGTCAGCTGGACAAGGAAGTAAAACGTCAAACCCGTGCTAACAAAAGGACATTTCTGGATGACCTTGCAAGACAGGCAGAAGAGGCAGCACTGAGAAATGAACAAAGCACAGTTTATAAAATAACTAAAGCTATCAGTGGAAAACGAGGTGCAAACAACATAACGTTAGTAAGAGACAAGCAAGGAAATCTCATCACCACAGAACAGGGGCAGGAAACAAGATGGGCAGAGCACTTCAGAGAAACACTGAATAAGGAACCACCAGAGACTCAGCTGAATGTTCCTGAGACTGAAAGCGACTTAGACGTAAATACAGACATTCCCCGAAAAGAAGAAATTATCACAGCTATCAAAGGGCTAAAAATGGAAAAGCGCCTGGTCACGACAATCTAAATGCTGAGCTATTCAAGACAGACCCTGAACTAGCAGCAGAACTATTAGAACCACTATTTGCACAAGTCTGGGAAACTGAGACAACACCAACAGAGTGGAGTAAAGGAATAATTGTCAAATTGCCCAAGAACGGCGACCTTGCAGACTGCAACAACTGGAGAGGAATTACCCTCCTCTCAGTTCCCAGCAAAATACTAGGCAGGATAATCATCCAGAGAATTTCAAAAGCAGTTGACCATAAACTGAGGAAAGAACAAGCGGGCTTCAGAAAGAACAGAAGATGTGCAGATCATATATTTGCCCTCAGGAACATTATAGAGCAGTGCTCAGAATGGCAGAGACAGCTGTACATTAACTTTGTTGATTTTGAAAAGGCTTTCGACAGCATACACAGGGACAGCCTATGGAAAATTCTGAGGGCTTATGGAATTCCCAGCCGCATTGTTTCCATTATAAAAAGCCTCTATTCTAACTTTACGTGCAGTGTTGGATCGAGTAATGTAACTTTCGAAGTGAAAACAGGAGTACGACAGGGATGCCCCTTATCAACAACATTATTTTTGACAGTCATAGATTGGGCGATGCGCCAGACAACAGAGGGCAGTCCAAGAGGAATTAGATGGACAAAGTTTTCTACGCTGGAAGATTTGGAATATGCAGATGACATTGCACTACTTGCGCATTCACATCAACACATTCAAGACAAAACCAATAGACTGAATAAGTACGGCCAGCAGGTTGGCCTGAACATCAATTTGAAGAAGACAGAGGTCATGACACTAAATGTGGGCAATCCTGAGCCAATAACAGTAAGGAACCAGAAGTTAGAACAGACAGACACATTTACTTACCTAGGAAGCATAGTAACACCTGACGGCGGAAAAAGCAAGGACATTAACAACAGAATGAATAAAGCGAGAACAGCCTTTGCTGTTCTCAACAATATTTGGAAGTCTTCCCAGTACAGCCCAAACACCAAATTAAGACTGTATGAGAGCTGTGTACTTTCTGTGCTTCTCTATGGTGCGGAATGTTGGAGAGTAACAGAGAAGGAAATGTCGAAACTGTCCTCCTTCCACACAATCTGCCTAAGGAAAATTCTCCGAATCTTTTGGCCAAACACCATCAGCAACCAAGAACTACTTATTCGGAGTAACCAGGAGGACATGCACACCATCATAGCTGGCAGACGCTGGAGTTGGGTTGGCCACGTCCTCAGAAGGGACCCTGATACCATCACAAGAACAGCCATGCTATGGACCCCCGAGGGAAAGCGAAAGAGAGGCCGACCAAAAACAACTTGGCGGAGAACTGTGGAAGCTGAGATGCAAAGAATGAACCACAGTTGGGGCACTGTACGAAGGATGGCCGCCGACCGAGCAAAGTGGAATCAATTTGTTGCTGCCCTACAATACGCCACCAGGCGTGATGGCCGCTGACTGCTTTGACGGTTGGTGGTTATGCATCAAAGAAGAAGAAGAAGATAAACTTCAAGCTAAAAAAAACTTGAAAAACATGAACAAGTCATCCACAGCAAGTAAGATAACTCAGCTTGGTCATCCAATATAGCAGAATGTCATATATTAATTAGATTCATTATGCAGTCCAAAGACAGCCAAAAGAAGTCTGGACTGTTGACTAGTACTAGGAAGAACTCCAAATTTGGACACCTGGAATATCTGAAACCTAATCTAACAAGATAGTATAAAACTGCACAGGTTACAGTAGAAATAAAATATAAAAGGGACTGTGGGAAACAAGATGGACTGGGACAGAAAGGGCAAAAATAACCACTGCAGAAATGGTGCTGTCTTCTGGACTTAAAGAACTATACCATTATGCTCTAAATTTTGTCACAGGAATTGCAGAAGCCACTGATAAAATGGGAAGCTATGGTACCCAGACTAATATCAGCAACACTGCCATAAGGAAAATAAAGATAAATATCCATTGTTATGCATCAACTAATAATAAAGAAGAACCCATTAAGAAAAAATGTATACCATTCGTCAGCATATCATGGATAAAATAAGAAATAAAGACATTAACATCTTAATGATGACCTAAATGCAAAGAAGGAAACACAAAACAGCGGCTTTGAGTTGATCATGTGAATATCAGATTCTAATGAAGGCCCAAACGTTCTCAGATCAGAAGTAGAGAATGCAATAAATATGACTAAAAAGAAATTCAGCAGGTATGGACATCAAAATTGAAACAATAGAAGCCCTGGAGATCTTTGGTATAGATACAATCACAGATCTGTGCAACGAAATGCGCAAAACAGGGTATATACCACATGACATGAAAACATCAGTCTTTATAACACTGCCCAAAAAACATAATACAACACAATATTGAGACTTTAGAACAATCAGCCTGATAATTCACACAATTAAAATACTGCTCAAAATCATACAGGAGAGAATAAAAAGTAAGGCAGATAACGAAGTCCAAGAAGAGTAGTTTGGTTTTAGACAGAACAGCAGAAACAAGAGAAGCAATATTTTGTCTAAGAATGTTAGCAAAAAAAAATATATAGAGATATAAAAAAGTATTTACATGTGCTTTATTGACTAAAGAAGGCTTTTGACAGTCCACTATGAGAAAATAATTCAATGCCTCGAAGATATAAGTACTGATGGAAAAGACATAAGAATACTCAGCAACCTTTATTGGGGACAAACTGCTACAGTAGGATCTGGCAGGAATTACTCCCCATAAACAGGCATAAAAAAAAAAGGTGTCAGACAAGGCTGCATACTGTCCCCCACCTATTTAATTTATACACATAAAAAATTTGCAAACATATACAGGAAATGCCAGGACTGAACATCAGTGGAAGGTCAATAAACAACCTCAGATATGCAGATGATACCATTTGGAGAAGTTTGTGGGGAAAAAAGAAAGAACCAGAACAAAGCATGAAACCAACAATAAGATACAGGAAAAAAAATCTGAGAAAGCAGATTTCAACAGCAAGTAAAACAAAAAGTTCCAGAGCCAACTAAATGGAGAAGCAAACAATGAAGAAATATCACAGTAAACAAGAGCAGATATATTAACAAGTTGGCACAAGAAGCTGAGGAAATATGAAGCATCTGTTTGGTTTGGTTTGGTTTGGTTTGGTTTTTAAGGATTATCTTTATTGCACATGGACAACTTCTTCAGTGCTCTGATCTCCTCCCTTAGATCACACAAGGAGGATCTCAGCAAAGTGCACAAACTTCATACCACCGGCAAGAATCCCAATGTGTGAATACAGGAATCACACATTTCTATAAATATTTATCTGTATAACAGTACAAAGAAGCTGAGAAGGAAATGTAAACAATCCAAAGGACTTGTGGACAAGACTGGAAAATTACTTTGCAGCATAAAAGAGTAAAAGTAGATGAGTACATTTCAAGTAACTTCTAAACAGACCTGCTCCTCAGGATTCTCCTGATATCGAACCAGCAGAAAAGGAACAAGTTATCTGTGAAAAACCAAACAAGGAGGAAACAGAAAGTCATAAAGCTTCTAGGGCAGTGGGACAAAAGAAGGGAAGAAGATGCTGATGATGGAAAGGACACACATTGAGGAAATCTGCTTACAGCATTACTAGGCAGTCCTTGTTCTGCAATTCTCAGGGTAAGAAAGGTAGAGGGAGACCAAAAAAAAAAAACACATGAAGAAGAGAACTGACGACGGACATGCAGGGGATGAAGAAGACATGGAAAGACCTTGAGCAGACGGCACGGGACAGGAAGACCTGGCAAGAGTTTGTTAAATGCCTATGCTCCATGCATGGCTAAAGGGTGATGAATGAATAAAGCTTCTAAGAGGTGGAAAAACTGCTGGCACAGGCATAATTCCAGCAAATTCCATAGAAGTAGAAACTGAAATATTATAGAAATTATCTGGTAAAATCTGAGAGATGAGGAACACCACCAGTCTTAGACAGACTGCACACTTTATGACAGAAACAGATGTGGGTTATGTGAGAGCGAAGAAAAAAACAAAAAACAGGAGACTATGGAGAGGAGAGAATTAGGATACTCACAGAAACAATGTGAAGAATATAAATGGATATTATTAAAAAAAAAGAGGTGAAAGTAGTCCCATGGCAAATACTGCCATAGGGGAGTGAAGTGTTAGAGACTTCACTATACAAGGTCCAGCATCGAGAGGTGGGTGTACCAGGTGTTACCAGTTCTTTTACAATTTCATTCATTCTGTGAAGCATTGACTTTCAAAGGTTATGCTCAGTTTGAGGACATTCCATATCTTCTCTATCCCTTTCATGTCTCCTCAATTCCCTTCTTCATCCATTTTTCAGTTTTGCTTTTCATGATGTTGAAGAAAACTGTTCATGATGACCAGATGATGAGGCATGCTGCTAGCAGCACAGAGCAGCTAAAACATATTCCACAGGAATGTCCACTGATACCATTTCCACCTTCAGTGTTGGTATGAATACTACAGAAAAGGTCTCTGATCTTTTTCGAGTCATCTGAACAGAAAAGTGTTGTTAAGACAAAGTAACTCAAGTCCATACTGAAGAAACCAAAGACTGTAGACTGTGGTGTGGGTGATGGCAGGATAGAAGGTGTTCACATTGTTTTGTTATTTATTTTGCTTTTTTTCTACAGGATGGGCAGCCAGTCCCATTTCCAATCATTTTTAGTTACCTTCTTCAACATGCCTGGTAGGATACAGTTACTATTCATTGCCTTCCCTTTAGGACCTAAGTTTTGATGAAATCTGACCAGATGACACATATATGCTTATAAGCATCATCATTTTCCATTGCGCTCTTTATGGAGCATGGAGCCACCACAACAGCTGGTCCACTTGCAGGAAGAAGCTTAAACCAAGCAGTCCCATGCTCTTGCAGCAGTGGTTTCTGTGGCAATTGGTTTCACATGATGAGGTCACCAGCCACCAGTTCACATTAGTCTGCTTGTACAACAAGCCTGAGGGTACAGTCCCATTCTTTCATTGTCTCTTCAGAAAACCCCGGGGACTAACTTATACTGCCTGCTGTAAAATGACAGGCCTAATTTTAAAAAAATCAGTTTCGAACACAAGAATATAGGGTAAATTTGCCAACTTACAATTCTGGCACAGCAAAACATCTTGCCAACAAAGAAAGTCATATATTAACCCATCATTCAAAGAACACACACTAAAACTCATAAACCTACATTTTACACAATGTGAAAATGTAAAAACACATTCTGCTAAACAATAAAACACATCCATTTTCAACACAGTGAAAGTTATCAACAAGTAGCATATATAGAAAATATTAAAACACATATACACAACACATAGATAAATAAACATTTACATGAATACATGGCACACACACACACACACACACACACATGCAAACAAAGACAGAAAGAAAAGAAGAGATAAGAGGAAGTGTAGCAATTTCAACTCTGCAGCACAATAAACTCATTATTCTCAAGTCCAAACTGGCAACATTTTCTGATACACTTATGAACACAGGAAAATATCTTAATTCAGTCTGTCACAGTACAGTTTAATTCAGGACAACTCACCCTCCAGTCACAGACTCTGCAAATGTAATACCCTTCCTGCTGCTTATCTGTGGTGTATCTGATGATCTGCGTTTCATGATAGACTTCAATTTCCCAGTCTTTCTGTCTAAGGATCCATAGCTTCCTACATCACTTCTCAATTCGTCAACACTGCCACCAACTGCTGTCATGGTTGTCTCACTAAAACTCTTGGTGCCACTTGCAGGGAAGCTACCTCTTTCTGCAAACCCATGCTCATCTGTGATACTGAAAGACAGATTAGAATCTGAAGCACACTGACTAATAAATCTGCTGGAGGAATATGTGACTGGGGCCAAGGAAGCAGTTTCTGATTCACCCTGACTTGATGATGACATGGGGTATTGGCTAAAACTGGTCCCACCTTCCTGCTCTGTCTTCCCATCGTCTGTTGTTTCTGTGACAACAGTAACTACCTGACCATCTGGTCCTTTAACTGACTTTGTCTCTTGCACCACAACCTTATCCCCTTTTTTGGTTGTGCATTTTGTTGTGACAGTTTTTGATGTTCTAATACTTCTCATTCCATCAGTGGTTGATGCAGCACCTTCAACTGATGAGGCTGGTTGTGATGACGACAATTCTTCTGAGAATCTCTGAATCAAATCTTCACCAAAGCCAGAGTCTTTGGATGCACTGGGATCTATAGACATATATTTTCGAATATCATCAGGCATGAAGTCTTCAACTGATCCTGTTCTTCGCATATCATAAACAGTATCACTTGAACTTGCTTTCTCTATCTGAGATGATTTTTTCTCTCTATTTTCCCTGTATAAATTATCTTCACTGGCTGTTTTGGAAATGTGATGCACTCCTAAGCCATTATCCAGCTCAGAATCTAAGATGGATGAAACCTCTGCCAAATTTTCCACAGTCATGTATGGGTTATTGATCACACTAGCATAGCTTTTCTCTACCATCGAACCTTGGCTAGAACTCTTGTGCAAAGGCAGCTTTGGTCATCTTCTTGGCTAGAACTCTTGTGCAAGAGCTCATCTCGACTGCCACTAAAGCTGTGAGTTATTGGTGTAGAGCGAGTGGAGATTTCTGAACTGGCAAAATTATTTTTTCCATTATCAGATCTATGTGACTTTTCATTGTATGCTGAATGACTGAGGAATGGACCCCCTTGATGTCCAGTTAATGAAGCCTGGACATTTCTAGAGGATTCTGAAGCATCACTCAGCATGTGAACACTTTCTATCCTGCCATCACCCACACCAGAGTCTACAGTCTTTGGTTTCTTCAGTATGGACTTAAGTTCCTTTGTCTTAACAACACTTTTCTGTTCAGGTGACTCTCGAAAAAGATCAGAGACCTTTTCTGCAGTGTTCACACCAACACTGAAAGTGGGAATGATATCAGTGGACATTCCTGTGGAATATGTTTTAGCCTGCTCTGTGTTGCTAGCAGCATGCCTCACCTGGTCAAGGCTCAAGAGCATTTTATATTCTGTCTGGCATGATACAGGGTGAGAAGGAACTGGTTCAGTGTTTGTTGATGCAAACATTTGCTTCTGCTTGTCAGTCATAACAGACTTGTGGTACATGTCTACCTGGTAGGTGTTGGTGCTGGCATCAAGCACCCATCCTGCCTCTGTGCTGACACATTTATGCCCTGTTTCTGGTTTTGCAGCCACTGCTACAGATTTCTTCACAGTTGCAGGCCTGATCTCTACATCCAACCTGTGGTCCTCATCACCACAGCCGACATTAATACCGGTGTATTGATCCGTAACACAACCAGTTTCAATAGTAGCTGGTTTAAAATTACAGTTAGTTCCAACACTTCGCACATTCCTCTGCAGAACATCCTTCAGTGCCATGCGAAGTTCAGTTTCTCCTTTGAAATCCAGTGAAGTGAGAATGCCGCTCGTGTCATAGTTGACATTTACACCAACGGTTCTTGTTTCGGGCTTCTCCTCATCACACTTGAATAATACACCCACATCCCTTGT
The DNA here is from genome assembly GCA_024509875.1 of Oreohelix idahoensis. NCBI lineage: Eukaryota > Metazoa > Mollusca > Gastropoda > Stylommatophora > Oreohelicidae > Oreohelix > Oreohelix idahoensis. The sequence continues at coordinate 342,699 of JAMPIV010008494.1, read as the reverse complement.
TGGGACACGACATTGAATGCCAACGTTTCTCTTAGCTACACCATTGTTCTGTCCAATAATAACAGTTCTCAACTCCTTTTCATGAACATGCAGTTCAGAACCCTCTAACACATTTCCATCTCCTGTGCCAACAGTCCTTGTTAGAGCTTTAGGAGTGCTCCTCTGAATCTGGTTAATAATGAACTGTGGCTGATTGGAATCTGGCACTGTTTGAACTGAGGATGGTGTCTTAAGTTCTCTGTTCAGTGTGTCAAAGCCTGGAGAATGCTGGAATGACAGATTCAATGATGGAATATTGATTCTGTTCAAGGGTGAACTCATTTGCTCTAGTACTGTTCTCGAATGTATTTCAAATGTTGTCTCATTTTCTCGAACAGTGTATCCAGTAGGCAGATCTGGTTGGAGATTGTAGGGCTCAGTAACACTGCGATCACCCACACCCACTGAGAATGTTCTTACAGGCTTTGGTAATGTCAATGGTGGGCTTTTAACCAATGGCGATTTTTGAGCTGGAGGTGTAGCATCTGTGAAGTAAGATTTTGGGAATTCAAAAGCTCGAGGTGAAATTACGGAGTGTTCCATTTTTTCTATAATGGCCACCCTATCATCACCTACTCCAACAGAACTGGTAAGAGGCTTAGCACTAGCTTTGCTGGCCTTCAGCTGAAGGTTCAGAAGACGTTTTTCCTCTTTCAGTACAGATATACGCACCTGGTGAATAAAAAAATGTACATTACAAATAGTTTCCTGAATGCTTTTGAATACAACCCGAATATGTGCAATGCACTCATAAAATTTTGTTAAAACAATACAAATCCAAAAATATAAAGCCTAACTTAAGAACAAAAATAAACGTCAGATTCAGATTTAAAATGTATTAACTCATTCATTCCAGAGTTATTTTGCACGCTGTGCCAGACTTTTTTTGTGGGCAGAATTTTATAGAGTGAAGTGTTCATCTTTCAGTCTAAATTTGTTTGTGAATTTTCCTTTGAACATGTACTTATTATATACCAAACTGTAGGGAAATGGATAGAGAATTCAAATATATAATGTCTGTGGTAGTATTAACACAAGTATGTTCGGTATAATTTAATCATTTTGCATGTAAAATTGAAAAACGCTAAAAAGTTGACTGTAGAATACGATCTTACCAAAGACAAATTACTGTCGTAGACAATAAAACTTTCTTTTTAGTCTTCAAACGTCAAGTTAATCCATATACAAAGTAAAAAAAACATGCTTATGGCCAAAATTAGTACATTTAGTGTTATTCGCATCAGTTTTTCCGTGGTTCTTTGTAAGAAAAAAATAAATTATGCAATCGTGCATTACGTAATTTTCAAACAAATAAATAAGAATAACGTCATATAAATACTTTTTTACTCTTGTTTAATGTTTTAATAGTATCCCTAGCTTCATCTTCTACCAAGAACTAGTGATTAGATGTTACGGTAGGTCTAGTTTTGTTGCTTTTTGATCGGCCAGAATATGACTACGCCCACTCATCAACTAAATCTAGTGTGTCTAGCTTTTCTGCATATATTTCGTATTTTGACAACAAACTGTGACTACCAAACAATCATCATCAATGTCAGCAATGTTTCAAAGTAGTTTGACACAATTATTTGCTTAGGAGACTTAGGAAATGTAAATATAAAGTGTGACATATTTCTCTAGCAAAAACAACGAAAAACGTAAACACGCGAATCTTCACAAAAATTGTGATAATAACATCAAAACACGCACATGTGCTGATTAACTAAAGTCAAATTAGTTGTTTAAATAGTAGCGGAAGTCATTCTACGAGTTTTAATATATGAACTGCATTAAGCGGATGATTGTTAGGGTTTATTCGTGATAAACTAAAAACCACGCCCTGAGCGTTGCTCTGGCATGGCGTGTTGAATTTTGCAACGCTCAGAGCGTTGGTCTGGAGTCAAAGAGTTAACAAAAATGATGGAGACCACCAACTTACATTTCTAAGACAATATGATCCAAAAGTTACTATGTACAGGTACTGATAACACCACTGCCATATTCTTGGTATTAACTTATTGTTGCATACACCTTATTAAAGTTCAGAGGTCAACTCACCTCTTTACACTGGATTTGTGGACTATAAAACAAACTTCATACACTTCCAGACGTCAACTTGAATATGTTTAAAGAAAGCAGTGGTGAGTCTGAGGTTGTTGGTATCTCTATCAAGTTTGTCCAGGAATGGTAATGGCCATTTGGGCTTTCTGTGTTTCTCACATGTTCTGCATTTTCGCAGCAGATGCTCACAGGTCATTTCGTTGGTGCCACAGTTAACTGCACTTATGATCTTCAGCTTGCTGAATAGATGGTATCTCAATCTGTTGTAGCCTGCACAGACTCTAAAGATCATCACTTGTTCACTTCTGCTGAGCTGGTGATATGGATCATTTTTCTGGTGATCTGGATATTCTGCTTCCCATTTGTTCCTGTATCTGCTTCTGATAAAGCTCTTGGCCTCTTCATAAGCTTATGCTTGTATCAGGCTGAGGCAGCTTTCCACCTTCCTTTGCCAATCTGTCAGCCTCTTCACTGCCAGGGATGTTGGTGTGTGATAGGATCTATTGTATCACAACTCTTTTGAATCACTGACATAGTTTGTAGGGTACTACTCTTAGATTACTTAGGTCTGCATCATTGTCACTCCTCACTGCTGCAACCACTGACTGCGCCATTGTGAATAAAACTAATTGTCTCTCAGTGCTTTCCTCTACCATTTGTACTTCTGCTGCAGTTTTCAAGACCTCTACCTCTGCTCTGAAGTTACTTGAGAATGTTCATGTTGCTACTGACAGCTCTTTTTTCCTTCCTCTGTAATTTGCGAACTCTTGTAAATCTTCCTTCTTAGGCTATTTGACCAGACATCTTTCCTTCCATTCTGCTGGTATTTTTCTCTCTCCCAGACTTTACCAAGTAATTTGTATAATATCTCAGAGAAGTGTCAACATCTGCTTTGATGGCTTCTGCTGGAATGTCATCTGGGCCAGTAGCTTTGTCATCTTTTACAAGTTTTATGGCTTTCTTTATTTCTTCTTTATTTGGTCTTTCATGGCTACTAGAAAAACAATGCCAATTACAAGCTCAATAGAAAAAAAATTAGTAAAAATTTCCAGATTCCTCACAAGCCAAAATAGACTGAGCTACCATCTGCTACAGACAGGAACCACTGATGAGTGTACCTTGGAACTGATAAAATGATTGCTCAGCATCTGCTGGAGTGCACAATATGTGTGAAACGGAGAAAGTGCCACTGCTAGCCTCCCCAAAAAATCTATGAAAAAGTCAGCAAATCAAGGCGAACCACTGCTGTCTTTAAGCATTTTAAAAAAAAATTCATTTTATAAACAAGAATAATCAGCTCAACCTCTGATGGGTTATGTTAGGATATATATAGTGTCTCTAACTCCAGATAATGTGTTCAAGTGCAGATACCTGATCATGGTATCATTTATTCTTTCCAATTATGGTATGCCAAGATGTCCACAAGTTCTTACATATTTCTTTAAGCACATTTAACTTAAGCAGCACATGTGCGTGTTTTGATGTTATTATCACAATTTGTGTGACGATTTGCGTGTTTGCATTTTTCGTTCTTATTGCTAGAGAAATATGTCACACTTTATATTTACATTTTCTAAGTCTCCTAAGCAAATAATTGTGTCAAACTACTTTGGAACATTGCTGACATTGATGATGATTGTCTGGTAGTCACAGTTTGTTGTCAAAATACGGAATTGGTGCAGAAAAGCTAAACACATTAGATTTAGTTGATGAGTGGGCGTAGTCATATTCTGGCCGATCAAAAAGCAACAAAACTAGACCTACCGTAACATCTAATCACTAGTCCTAGGTAGAAGATGAAGCTAGGGATACTATTAAAACATTAAACAAGTATAAAAAAGTTTTATATGACATTATTCTTCTTTATTTGTTTGAAAATTACGTAATGCACGATTGCATAATTTATTTTTTTCTTACAAGGGACCACAGTAAAAACTGGTGTGAATAACACTAAATGTACTAATTGTGGCCATAATCAATGTTTTTTTTTTACTTTGTAAATGGATTAACCTGATGTTTGAAGACTAAAAAGAAAGTTTTATTGTCTACAACAGTAATTTGTCTTTGGTAAGATTGTATTCTACAGTTAACTTTTTAGTGTTTTTCAATTTTACATGGAAAATGTTTTCAGTATACTGAACACACTTGTGTTAATACTACCAAAGACGTTATATATTACAATTCTTTATCCATTTCCCTACAGTTTGGTAATAAGTATGATGCGTGATGCCATATGAAGATGGATGGTATCCGCATGTCTGGTTTTGTGTAGTGTGCAGATGTGTTCAGTCAAACAATGTTCATACAAAAATAACAGGGCAATCCACATAGGACGTCAGTAAACTCACGACGTATAAAGTCAATGATTCTTGTAACAGCCGTTGACGTTTTTCTTCATTATTTATTGTGGACGCCACAGTGACAAAATGGTTACGCGAATATGTAGGCACATCAAACAGTCATTATCACAGCAACATTCAATACAGCAATAGACGGTAGACAGCATTACAATGATGAGTCAGATGCATGTTATATTTCATAGTGCTGTAAATGTAGTCAGGTGAAAAACTCCATCCTTTTCTATAACAGCCAGGAGATAACCAGATGTATGAGATCAGTTCACTCTCCTTAGTCTGACTTCAGCAAGACAGACACGTCTGCCGAAGTATAAATAATGTCCTCAAAAATATCCTCTAGATAATAAAGGTTTTCCAAACCTAGTTCATTTAACAAAGTAGCAAGTAATGGTCCTTGGAACATGCATCAACCGATGCAGTACAATACAGCGACATGTGAGCTGGGAAAACATCTCGTGACGACGACTTTCGAAGACAGGCTATGAATCGAAATCGCTCACGACCCAAAATCGATAGAGTTAATGAAAAAGTCAATTTACCTTGCTTTCAGGAAATGCACAGAAATATCACGCCTCCCGACATGTGGGAAACACTAGAGGTATTATCTCGAATAAACGAAATATCCATTAAGAGGACTACACATCCCTGACAGAACAAAAAATAGCGGAGATCCCCTCTTCAACGAGGCATCTCTTTCGCCATTCAAATCGCTCACTCCACTAGTGGTGGGCGGAAACCGATCGACCAAAAAACAAGACCAGTCATGCGCAGTCCAGCGCAAAAAGACCACAGCTCAAAACTTAACTGCATTCAATACCAACGCGAGAAGACAAATGCTTACCGAGAAAAGTGACTATAAATTTCAAGCAGTTGTTGCCCTTGCGTTATAAAATAGATATTGTATTAAAACGATGTTGCGAGAATTTATCACGCAACATATCACCACCTCCTCCCGATAAAAAAAAAATGTGGAACATATTTTTTTTTTTTTTAATATCAAAGAGCATGCGATAAGCGGCTCAAAACGCACGAATTATGCGCTGATAATTAATTAAATTGCCTAACATGAGGCTAAATATAGAGTGTCTGGTGAGGATATACCTCAACAGAAAAATAAATATGTCTCAAAAAATATTCACATCGGGGAGGTGTCACCAACACACATCACGTTAGCATGTAAACACAATATACGTATGCAAGTTACCATAATCATCATTAAACAGCATACTCTAATATTGTCTTTAAAAATGGATGTACAAATCTGATAGGAAAATTTAAATAGTACATTCTTTGACATGTAATGACATAAGTACATAGTAAAGTTAAACTACATGACGATCCAGGACATATGCTCTGGTATTCCGAGGGTAAGTACACAATCTAGAACTCGTCATGCTTGATACTAGTAAGGTAAGTCCTCAGCTCAACAATGACATTCTGAGAAAGTACAAGCAATATAATGCTAATTAATAACTAATATGCTTCATAAGGTACAATACATTATTAATAATTGTGGCTGTTTAGTAAACTAACGGCCCTTATATTAACTACTCAGTCCTCCTCTATCATCTTAAAAAACGAACAGAAGAAGATGACAACAAAGCACGATAGTGTGTACATATAAAGTAAGTACAGATGTGCTAATCTATTGTAGAAATATAGGTGTGTTATGACTCTGTAATATATGGAAATATAGGACAGAAGTATTAGTTGGAGTCATGTGGGCATCTAGACAAAATGTCAGCCATCACATTATCCGCACCACGGATAGCTCGTACCGTGAAGTGAAAAGGTTGAAGAGCTATAGCATATCGAGTGGATCTCGAACTCTTCAAATTCTTAGTCTGAATAGCTGTAAGAGCTTTCTGATCAGTCTCTAGAATGAAATGTGCGCCCAGGAGGAATCTTTGTAGCTTTAGAATTGACCAAACCATCGCTAACAACTCACGGTCTAAAACCGAGTAGTTCCTCTCTGCCGCATTTAGTTTTCTAGAAATGTACATAACAGGATGCAGAGTATTTGCATATTCTTGCATCAGTGCTGCTCCAATCCCAGTGGATGAAGCATCACTCCGAAGAACAAAAGTCCTATCAAGAGTAGGTAATCTTAAGATGGGAGGAGAAGAAAATATATTCTTGATTTGGTCTAGTGAAGATTGGCATTCTTCAGACCAACGGACCAGATTAGGCGAACCTTTCTTCAACAATGTTGAGAGAGGTGCCATGATCGAAGATAAATTTGGAATAAATCTCCCATAAAATTGAATTAAACCTAAGAGACTCCTAACTTGTTTCTTCGTTTTAGGAACAGAGATGTTCAGTATTTTGGAAGTATTGTGGTCTTCTGTCTTCAAGAGACCATGACCAACACGATGACCCAGGAAAGAGATTTCACCAAAACCAACAAAAGCTTTAGAAGGTTTCGCTGTCAAATTATTCTCACGTAGAGTGGACAGTAAGTCATATAACCCTAAATAGTGATCTTCCCAGGTATCACTGAAGAGACAGATGTCATCTAAGTATGCGATGACATCCGAACGATGTGACAGAATTCGACGCATCATGCGAACGAAAGTGGCAGGGGCGTTCATGAGACCAAAAGGCATAACATTCCATTGAAATAGACCCCTAGGTGTAGAAAAAAGCAGTAAGAGGTTTGGCATGCTCTGCTAAAGGCACTTGCCAATAACCTTTAGACAAGTCAAGTTTAGTGAAGAATCTAGAATTAGAAAGTCTAATCAGTAGATCTTCTAACAAAGGCATCGGTTCAGCATCGAACTTTGTGACCTGATTCAATTTGCGATAATCAACACAAATTCGTATGTTCTTATCCTTCTTCCGGACAATAACCATGGAAGAAGAATATGGTGAAGTCGATGGTTCAATTATATTTAATTGAATCATTTCATCCAATTCCTTTTCCACTTGCGACTGAAAGTGTATAGGAATAGGATAAGGCCTAACCCTAATTGGATTATTGTCGGTAAGAATTATGTCATGTTCTATGACATCTGTGTGTCCAGGAATGTCAGTGAGAACATCCTGAAATGTTTGTAACATCGACGAGACTTGTCGATGTTCGTCACCAGAAAGATTAGGAGAAACAGAAACGTTTTTCCAAGATTCCGTAGAATGTAATGGAACCACTGGAAGGGGAAGATTAACATCAGAGAAGGTAGATTCCTCATCCTGTATGACAGACAGGGATGAATAATGACCGTGAGGTGCAGGAGCATCATCCGTTGCCTGGAAAATAGGCAGCAAATAGTCCGGACGTTCGTGAAATTCCGAAAGCATGTTTATGTGGAAAGTTTTATGCTTTCCATCAATATCGACCACATAGTCAACATCGGAAATCCGAGAGACCATTGCATACGGACCTTTCCATGCAATAAGAAGTCTATTTTCCCTACTGGGGAGTAGGACGAATGCTTTGTCACCTGGACAAAGTTGTCGTAGACATCTATTCTTGTTAGCAAACTGCCTTGCCTTCTCTTTAGCAATTTCTGATGAAGCAGTTGCTAGCTTACATGCCTCAATGATCTTTTGTCTAAGAGCAATGACATACTCATATGAGGATTGAGTTTCATCGCTAATATCATCGGCAGTGATGAGATCGTGTAATAAAGACATAGGGCCGCGTGGACGCGCGCCAAAGACAAGTTCGAAGGGAGAAAATCCTGTGTGTTCATTAGGGACTTCTCTATAGGCAAAGAGAGCCGCGGGTAAAACCCTGTCCCAATCTTGAGGATGATCTTCAGTTATCTTACCAAGCAAAGTCTTGAGCGTTCTATTCAGACGCTCAACTAACCCATTAGACATAGGATGGTAGATACTACTGAGAGATCGTTCAATATGTAAGGTAGACATTACCTGTGACATAGTGTCAGATATGAGTTGAGTGCCATGGTCTGACAATATTTCTCTGGGGAACCCCAAGCGAGAAAATATCAACCAAAGAGCATCTGCGATATCTGTAGTAGATATGCTCTTAAGAGGAATAGCCTCTGGCCAACGTGTGCACATATCGACACATGTAAGGATAAACTGATGTCCTCTGGCCGACTTGACCTTAAAAGGGCCAATAATATCTATGGCCATTTTCTGAAACGGCCGAATAGGAATGTCAGCAGCCTGGATAGGCGCAGCATGTCGTGGTCCTCTAGATTTGACCTCCTGACATACCTTGCATGATCGGCAGTAAATACGAATGTCCTTATTGACAAAAGGCCAAAAGAAAGCCGCAAGGACTCTCGACTTCGTACGGGAAAAACCCATATGTCCAGCACATTGCGAGTCATGAGCATGTTGTAATATTTGCACTCTCATGCTCTTGGGAACAAGAATTTGCGAATGTGCCGACGTAGTCGAATCTTGTACCATACGTACAAGTACGCCGTTTCTCATTGCAATCCAAGATTTTCTATTTGTATCCTGATTCGGATCACCTTTCTTCGCAAGAACGAAGAATTTTTTTAAAGAAGGATCTTCTTCTTGCAATTTTATGAAAGAGTCACGAGTGATTACTAAGTGACTATCTTGGCTATCAACTTCATTATCACTATTCAGTGAAGTTTCGGGTGTTTGTAGAGCTTGTGCTCTTGTAACTACTGCATTTGTAGCTTGCATGTTATTATCTTCCCAAGCAGCAATCTGCTGTGGGGTACACTCCCTAACTCCGTGAATACGACCAATAATAAGGTCCGCAATAGGATTAGGTAAGAGACAAGCATGCACATCTCCAGTAAAGAAAGGAGTGGCAATGCGAATTACAGCAGTAGGATATTTTTCTAGAGTGCCGCCAAATGTGACACATTTAATAACCCTTCCTGTAGCACAAGATGGATCTACAAGCGATTGTCTAACACCAATAGTGGTGCATCCGGAATCGAAAAGTAGTGAGACCGGAGTATCATTAACAAGACCCTTATGTAGAATTAAAGAACCCCTCCCGTCATGCGCAACAGCAGCAGGAAGAGCGGGAAGTGGGTGACCACAACTCAAAGTAGTTATGGTACCCGGTTCGAATAAAGTACTGCATTGGGGGCATTTGTTTGCTCTCTCAAAGTCAAAAGCAGAACCAGTGACAGCGTCAAAGTTTTTACTATCAACAACATGATTACAGGCTCCCTCAGTTTCCTGTTGTACAGCATTAGCCTGCTGATATCTCTTTTTTTTGTGTTGAGATCTACCCCGACTATTATTACCTCTGAAGTTATCAGAGTTATTATTATCTCTGCAGTTATTATTGTCTCTATTGTAATTGTTATCCTGGTTCGAATTCCAGTTTCCACGATTACTATCATGTTCACATTGATGCGAACATCTATTTGTTTGGTTCTGAGGTCTTCGGCAGGAATAACCTCTATTACCATATCCTCTTTTGAAATGCTTATAATTATTAGGGTGATAGTAACGAGTACTATCAGGTTGTCTCCAATTCTTCGAAGAAGAATCACCATGAAATTGATTTCCATGATTTTGACAGAAATTACCGCTAGTCTTTCTATCAAAATTTTGTTGGAATCTACGAGCAAAGTTTTGGCCATACGGAGCTGCCGAAGCAACTGGTAAACCTTCTTTCACCTTAGAGTTACCCATGGTTATGTGTGGGTGCGCAGTTACGTATTGGCAACAGAAATCTTCCATTTCTTTTATTGTTTTAGGTTTACGTTCATGAAGGAAAGCAAGGAAAGACTCATTGACAGACGACATGACTTTGTCTCTAAGTATTAAGTCCATAAGTCCTTCATAAGTTTTTTCCGTCTTAGATAGTTCAACCCATCGTGAGAAAGTAATGCGTATTCTTGCAATAAACTCGGAGAATTCAACTCCATTTTCAGGTAACATGTTTTTAAAATTGTAGACGATAGCCGTCTTCGTTAAGCTGATATTTCTTTAACAAAGCGGCCCTGACAACCTCATAATTGTTCTTGTCAGGTTCATCCACCATATTTAATATACTTAGAGCTTTACCTGTCAGTATCCCTGATAACTGATAAACATATTTTGCTTTGTCTATGTTATGAGCTGTACATGCTTGTTCAAATCTGTCCAGATAGAACATTATGTCATCACTGGAAGGACTAAATGTTGGTAACTTAATCTTAAAAGTATCATTATTAGCCTTACCAGAAGATGAACCCTTGTTTGAATCATTACCATTACTCATGCTCGTCAATTTCAATTTTTCCAACTCTAAAGCTAAGACCTTTTCTTCATGTTCCATTTTTGCTTTCTCTTTCCTCTCATCAGACTCTCTCTGTAATCTTCTTTCCTCAGCCTGAGCCTCTTTTTGAAGTCTTTCAGCTTCTTTTTCAAGTCTTTTATTTTCAGCCTCTTTTTCAAGTCTTTTATTCTCAGCCTCTAGCTTTCTCTCCTCAGCTTCTGATTCCCTTTTTTGTTTTTCCATTTCCATTTGGAATCTTTTTTCATCCACCTGCATCTGCAGTTTCTTTTGTTCAGCTTCCATTGCTTTATCATATCGAGCAGTTGCAAATTCTTCTAACTTATCACCAGTCTTCCCAAGCAATTTACCCTGCTCAATAAAGTGCTCAAATGTAGACATGTTGTCTAACATATGAGTCCAAAACCTGAAATAATTAACTAATTTATTTCAAACCTAAGTGTAACAAGTCTTAATTAAGCACTTGTATATTCACATCACATTATATTATCCCAGTCTCTGTGGGAAACAAGTCTCCAATCAAAGAACTTGTATATGAAATATCAGCACTCAATTCTTGATCATAAGTGCACTTCTCATTCAATAGTGCACGACACTATTCATCATTCATTTATCATCAGTGTAGTAGTAACAGTGCATTAGCATAGCCCATTAACTAATTACTATAACTGTAAACAATGACTATGTAAACACATGCAGAATGTAAACATTGAAAATGTAAACAATGCAAACAATGTAAACAATAACAATGTAAACAATAACAAAGATCAGCAACAATACAAAAACGTTCGCAGAAATCAACTAAAAATAAAGCAGAAATTAATGAAATATCACAAAAAATGTGACGATATCTGCGCTATAATTAAACAAAATACATGACACCACAGTGTATAAACAAAAATGTTGTATGAAACTAAATTATAGACAAGAGTAGGCTAACAAATACAAACAAATCAAAACAAAACTAAAGAATGCGAAATAATAACGAAAACAATATTAAAACATGTCATCACAGCTAACATAAATAGCAACAGAAGTCGCTTAGCAAATTCCAGTATCGGAAATTTGCAAACCCTACAGAAAACGCTCACAATAGACGACCTCTATGACGTGGCATAATCTAACGGAGACACCACCCAACCGAGAACCCGCTGAAATATAAACATATAAATATACAAATAACATATAGACATATAACATATAGAATGAGATGATACACAGAAGACTCAGCAGAAGTATAAGGGCACAGTTTACATACAAACAGGCCACTTAACTTATAGGCTTCCAATCGTAGAACAGCAGACAAAACGGATGTCAATCAACGTCCTAAAGAGCGAAGCTCCAACGATGATGGCACATCTGAACTGCTTCCACTGCTAACACGATGGTACAAGAGCTTCTGAATTACTGTGTGTTGAGTTGTTTCGGCACTTGACCTTCTAATCCAAAAGTAAGTTGATGGAAATCGGTACTTGGCCTTCTTCAGAAAACAACCCGTTTCAACCGGCACTTGACCTTCACAAAAACGACAGCACTGGAACCTTGACAGCAGCAACTTGCTTGACTTGCGTAAAAGATAACAGCAGTCCGAGTTATCCGGCAACATGTAACAACGCCGGGTACTGTCAAATTCTTGTTTCCGTCAAAATTTTGACTTTTACCGGGCAACGCCGAGTACTTTGAAAATTTTGAAGATGTTGACTGTATTGAAGAATGTTAATTTCTTGAAGGATGCTGATGAATTCTTGTTGAAAATGAAGTGGGTAAGGGACCCCGTGTTTGCTGGTACCAATCCCAAAATCAACCCAGCTAATGGCCACCAAATGATGCGTGATGCCATATGATGATGGATGGTATCCGCATGTCTGGTTTTGTGTAGTGTGCAGATGTGTTCAGTCAAACAATGTTCATACAAAAATAACAGGGCAATCCACATAGGACGTCAGTAAACTCACGACGTATAAAGTCAATGATTCTTGTAACAGCCGTTGACGTTTTTCTTCATTATTTATTGTGGACGCCACAGTGACAAAATGGTTACGCGAATATGTAGGCACATCAAACAGTCATTATCACAGCAACATTCAATACAGCAATAGACGGTAGACAGCATTACAATGATGAGTCAGATGCATGTTATATTTCATAGTGCTGTAAATGTAGTCAGGTGAAAAACTCCATCCTTTTCTATAACAGCCAGGAGATAACCAGATGTATGAGATCAGTTCACTCTCCTTAGTCTGACTTCAGCAAGACAGACACGTCTGCCGAAGTATAAATAATGTCCTCAAAAATATCCTCTAGATAATAAAGGTTTTCCAAACCTAGTTCATTTAACAAAGTAGCAAGTAATGGTCCTTGGAACATGCATCAACCGATGCAGTACAATACAGCGACATGTGAGCTGGGAAAACATCTCGTGACGACGACTTTCGAAGACAGGCTATGAATCGAAATCGCTCACGACCCAAAATCGATAGAGTTAATGAAAAAGTCAATTTACCTTGCTTTCAGGAAATGCACAGAAATATCACGCCTCCCGACATGTGGGAAACACTAGAGGTATTATCTCGAATAAACGAAATATCCATTAAGAGGACTACACATCCCTGACAGAACAAAAAATAGCGGAGATCCCCTCTTCAACGAGGCATCTCTTTCGCCATTCAAATCGCTCACTCCACTAGTGGTGGGCGGAAACCGATCGACCAAAAAACAAGACCAGTCATGCGCAGTCCAGCGCAAAAAGACCACAGCTCAAAACTTAACTGCATTCAATACCAACGCGAGAAGACAAATGCTTACCGAGAAAAGTGACTATAAATTTCAAGCAGTTGTTGCCCTTGCGTTATAAAATAGATATTGTATTAAAACGATGTTGCGAGAATTTATCACGCAACAAGTACATGTTCACAAAAAAAGATTAACATAAAATTTACACTAAAAGACAGTACACTTCACCGTTTAGAATTCTTCAAAAAATAATTATGGCACAGGGTGGAAAATAATTATGGAGTCAAAGAGTTAAACCACCGTCTGACGGTATTAGAAGTCAAAATACTAACAGTGCCAAGTCCACAGGTAAAATGTTTTATATAATGATACAAAGTTGTTCCGAAAGTACGAGCATATTATTTACAAGTATGGATCCAACATTCTTTACACATTTTTAAAAAAAAACTTAAAGCAACTTTTGAAAGAAAGATGTGTTCATACCTGTAATATTGGAATAGTTTTGACTTGCTCCTCAAGTTCTCTCATTCGCTGGAGACTGACAGCCATAGCCTCTCGCACTGCTTGTAGAGACATTTGATTCACATCCGGGGAGGCTCTCGGAATGGCTGCTGGAGGACTTTTAAGTGGTGTGGCTACTGGAGGACTTTTAACTGGTGTGGCTCCTGGAGGACTTTTAAGTGGTGTGGCTGCTAAAGGACTTCTAACTGGTGTGGCTGCTAGATGACTTCTAACTGGTTCTGAAGGCTGGAGAAAAAAAAATTATAGATTTTTTTCTGACTGAAATTCAAATCTTATGTGTACATCCTTCACATGCACCAATGCAGGCAGACAACCAAGTCAATATTTTTGGCTGTTAGGTTTTTTTTTTTCTAGGCCACACAGGGCACTTCTTCATGCTTTGAACAAAATCTAAATAAGATGGACATGTTTACTGATGTAAGTAAGTGAAAAAAAGGTCCATTATGTTAAACCTTTGAACTCGAGACCATGAATTGCAGGATGGTTGTATCTGCCTAATCCCTGTGGTACCTGTGACTCTAGATATGTCAATGGTATCTACCTAAAATAATGTTACCAAGTTATAATGAATCACTGCCATTGGGAAATTTTAGGTAATAGTAAACGGAGTTTAAAATTAATGCATGAATCAAATAAACAGTTTTGTGTTCCAGAAGTAGATTGTTATTCTTGCCAAGAAAATAATGAGATGCCCTCCATGCAGTGCAGGCATTAGAGTGTGTTCTGTGAACAATGAAGATGCCTAAGAGGGACTGAGAACTGTGATGGTGTATAAAACTTCACAATTTAGAGAAAGCCAGAAATATTTTATTGTACGGCTCTGAAACATGGAGAACACAACAAGAAAAATACCTAAGAAGTCAGACTTTCATAAATGTGTGGTTGCATAGAATTTAATGATTTAAATGATATGATTAGTGTTAAGATGTAATTCTGAGAAGGTGCTACAGTTATATGCTCCTGGGGGAGCGAGGTTTATTGTGCGCACTGTTGCGGCAAACGTGGATGCAATGTATGTGGAGTTCAATGTTTGTGAGCTACATGTGATGTTTGCAGGAGCAGCTGAACCCTTGATTGTTATGACATGTGATTAAAGTAGCAGTTATTGGCTAGAGTCTGACATTTTGAAGGTTAAAAGGTTATGAAGTTTGTGTAAGGGGAGTTGACAGAAGTTTTGGAAGGGAACAGAGGTTTCCCAGTGTTGCTCTTTTGTAACACATAAGGAAGGGAAGTCATCGAAGCATCATTTTTTGGTGATGCCTAGATGGCAGGGAGGATAGTGTGATTCGCTTGCATAGGTAGGCGGGGTTGTCACATGGAAGGTCCTGGGTAAGCCACTTACGTCTGTTGTTTTTCCGTTGTCTAGTATTCTACTTCTTTATTTCTTACGAGTGCCTGAAAACATACCTTTATGTTTGTCTAATATTTATTTACTGTTTACCGGCCTCTGGTTTCCCTTCCTTATGTGTTATAAATGTTTATACAATACCAAAAACCTACCCTCTGTCCTGTACTTACTGGTCTTAGTCTTCTATCATTTACTAGACACAGTATTAAGGTCTTTGTCTTGTGTAGTCTGACCTATACTGTATAATAGGGGAACTACAGAAGTGATTGCGTCATTAATAGGCTGACTGCCCATGGTAAATTTCTGGTGTTATGTGTTGCGGGTCGCCCTAATGACCTGTCATTGAAGCATCATTTTTTGGTGATGCCTAGATGGCAGGGAGGATAGTGTGATTCGCTTGCATAGCTAGGCGGGGTTGTCGCACGGAAGGTCCTGGGTTCGAGTCCTGGGTAAGCCACTCACGTCTGTTGTTTTTCTGTTGTCTAGTGTTCTACTTCTTTATTTCTTACGAGTGCCTGAAAACATACCTTTATGTTTGTCTAATATTTATTTGCTCTTTTGTAGCATGTGTCTGTTCTGTGGTTTTTTGTTGCAAGGATGATATTGTTTCTGGTCTTGGAAGCTGTTGCAGTGCCAGAAGTGATGTTAGTATTATTTGAGCACTGGTATGTTGTCGAGATAGACTGATAGTTCCTTAAGCCTTTTAAGCAACTCAGATTTTTATTTTTTTTCTTAACCAGCGGCACTTGGGCTTTCAGCCCTTCGGTCCAATGACATGTCATTGCGAGGCTGGGGAGCCTGTGGACTTTCCTTCTAACCCGGTCAGGAGCTTTGCTCCTTCCCATCCACAGAGGGTTTAAGCAACTCAGATATATGGCATGTACTAGCTGTGATTATATTATGTCGAGATTGACTTAGACTCTAAGTTTAATTATGTATTGTTATGTACAGTGTGGAAACATGTCCTCTAGACAATGTTGCCATTGATGTTGCTGTTAGATTAGTGGTAACAGTAAAGGTGTCGCTGTTGTCAGGGACAAAGATGTGTGTGTAAGCACCTTTTGTCTCGTGACATTTCAATCATTCATGCCAAACTGATGATACGACCCAGACAAGTGCCAGTGGAACAAGAGATGAGGAGAAGAAGACGGTGATGGCTAGGACATACACTGAGGAAACCTGCTGCTAAAGTACTACAAGGCAGTTCTTGTTCTGGAATCCCCGTGGTTAGAGAGGTAGAGAACATATGGAGATGAGAGTTGGAGACAGACATGAAAGGAATGAGGAAGGCATGGAAAGACCTTGACCTGATGGCATGGAACAGGAAGACTTGGCATAAGTTTGTTAAAGTCCTATGCTCAAGGAGCGAAGGGTGATGATATCTCAAAATATCCACTTCGGCCCTCCAAACACTGCAAATTAACCAATAGAACATTTTTTTTCATTATTCAAAACATGCACACAAAGAAACATGTTTATACTCTTTTGTCCACATATGGTCTGATGTCTGGTTCATTCACCTCCAAGTCTGCAAGTTGAGCTGAAGATGTTGTGGAATAATGTTTCATTTCTGCAGTTCCCATTTCTAGGACAGGATTTTCCACAACCTGAAATAAACCGTGAAGAAACAAGACATTTAACACAATTCCTTTGCTTTGTCTTTCACCTGACTCTATCACCTTACTCTTTCACCTTACTCTATCACCTTAGTGTGGTCTATAGGCTTTCAATTAAATCACATCTCATACCGTCTGTTCAAGTTCTTTCCATCTGTCTCCAGCTTTCTTCTTCATGTATGTTTTGGACCTCGCTTAAATTTTAAGCCAGTATCTACATGATTAAGGAGCTGTGGTAGCGCAGTGGCTAGTGCACTGGCTTCCTAGCTCGGTGGTCCATGGTTCGATCCCCAGTTGAGGAGGGATATTTTAGACCGCAAACGGCTCCGAGGTCGACCCAGTCTCATGAATTGGCTACCAAAGTAACTCTGGGATGGTTAAGGCGGCCGGCGTGATGCTGACCACATCACCCCTAGTGTGCCGATGGTCAAGAAAATATGGGCCTAACACCATAGTCCCAATATGTCTCAATGGGCGTGTAACGGGATCCCCCCCCCCCCCCCCCCTCTTTTTTATCTACATGATTAAGACTGTACCAGAGGTCTAGAGGATGCCAGTAGTTATTACTAGAGTAGTTTTGTACTGCTTGTGGGTTACTAATGTCCAGGGCTGTTTTTTAATTATAAATATACATGGAACTGTGAGTCAGTGTTTTGTTAAGTTATTATGTCTGTCACAAGCGAGACTGTTTTATGGAGCATTTAACACCTGTTAAACCCAGTGTTGAGTACAACAAGCCTATACTCTATAACTCTGGCACCATAATAATAATAATAGCCACTTCAGTCATAACTGTCAATGGAAATGCGCCCCTGAGGTGACAACCCTCAGCTGCTTACTTTCCTGGTGTTCATTTCGACGTTTTCTCCTCTCTTCTGCTTGCCGTGAGAGCTTCTTTTTGCCCAATCTGAGGTGGCACCGTAGACAGCATCGCCACTTGGTGCGATCTGCAGCTTCATCCTCGCAAGTTGCTGAATTTATGTCCAGTGCCTTCATGTCTCTCTTGCACACATCTTCGAACCCTGGGACCAATGTCACAATATTACTTTGTGACACCCATGTAGTTCCCCCAAGGGTCACTGAGGTGATAAGAAAGAATAGGACTACTGCTGTGGGTCTGGCAACCCCATCATGTCAAACAAATTGCTACAAAAACCAATAATGCAAGATAACTTACTTACTTAGTCGTTCCCCTTCTACCATAAGGTGTAGAAGTTTGGAAGAACGAGCGACAGACTATACTATCGGCTGTCTTCTTACTGGCCTGCTTCCGTTCTAGTCCTCGGTCCTTCAAAGATTGTCTAATGTTGTCCTCCCAGCGGACTCTGGGTTTTTTCAGTATCTAAAACGTAAATACTTTTATGCCGAAAAAGGTGTATAAAATACCTTAAACCTGATTTTCCATATTCGTTGCAAGAATTCCAGCCATACTGACATCTTGATTTATTTTTCATGTTTTTCACTTACTTCTCACTCTCATTCCTTTCTGTTTGTATGTCCCTGATGAAAGACTTGTGCCCGTAGTGTAGACATTTTTGAAGAACGAGCGGACAGACTATCTATCGGCTGTCTTCTTACTGGCCTGCTTCCGTTCTAGTCCCGTATGTCCCTGATGAAAGACTTGTGCCCGTGTAGACATTTTGCCCTTTGTGCCCGTAGTGTAGACATTTTGTATGTCCCTGATGAAAGACTTGTGCCCGTAGTGTAGACATTTTGTATGTCCCTGATGAAAGACTTGTGCCCGTAGTGTAGACATTTTGTATGTCCCTGATGAAAGACTTGTGCCCGTAGTGTAGACATTTTGTATGTCCCTGATGAAAGACTTGTGCCCGTAGTGTAGACATTTTGTATGTCCCTGATGAAAGACTTGTGCCCGTAGTGTAGACAACTTTCTTTGTCCTGTGTAGTGAGATATATTACCTTTTTTTTTTTTTTTTTTAACCACCATAAACCTCTGATGGGCTGCATGGTCCTTCTTTTCAGACAATACTCCTTTTACAACCTTCACTCTTTCTACATTCAGAGAAAAAAAAAAGAACGAGAACTGGTGTGGTGGGAGAAGGAGGGGTAACAAATCAGAATTTGAGCCTAAGAACAAAGTATTTCTTTCCCATTAAATATTTGCATTGTGAGTGTTCAAACAATAGAGTAGAAAAAACATCCTACCTTTGTTGTTGTTTTAGATTTTGTAGAGTGGTGGTAAATATGTTGCGGATCTGCCTGGTGAGGCAATGCAGTCTCACTGGACAAAGTGGACACGGAAGACAATGAACCAAATGAGTCATTATGGTCAAAGGTGGAGTATGATGTAGCCATGCGGTTTGACTCATCCAGCGGGTATGCACTTCTGAAAATAAGAAACAAAGCAGGAATAATACATCAGCAAACATCCTGACAAGACAATCTGCATATTATTATTTACACCCTTCTAGGCATGTTATAAATTGATGTTAAGCAACACTTTGGACATGAAGCCAGCTATCCAGCAAAACTTTGGACAAGAAGCCAGCTATCCAGCAACACTTTGGACATGAAGCCAGCTATCCAGCAAAGCTTTGGACATGAAGCCAGCTATCCAGCAAAGCTTTGGACATGAAGCCAGCTATCCAGCAAAACTTTGAACAAGAAGCCAGCTATCCAGTAAAGCTTTGGACATGAAGCCAGCTATCCAGCAAAACTTTGGACATGAAGCCAGCTATCCAGCAAAGCTTTGGATATGAAGCCAGCTATCCAGCAAAGCTTTGGACATGAAGCCAGCTATCCAGCAACACTTTGGACATGAAGCCAGCTATCCAGCAACACTTTGGACATGAAGCCAGCTATCCAGCAACACTTTGGACATGAAGCCAGCTATCCAGCAAAGCTTTGGACATGAAGCCAGCTATCCAGCAAAGCTTTGGACATGAAGCCAGCTATCCAGCAAAACTTTGAACAAGAAGCCAGCTATCCAGTAAAGCTTTGGACATGAAGCCAGCTATCCAGCAAAACTTTGGACATGAAGCCAGCTATCCAGCAAAGCTTTGGATATGAAGCCAGCTATCCAGCAAAGCTTTGGACATGAAGCCAGCTATCCAGCAAAACTTTGGACATGAAGCCAGCTATCCAGCAAAGCTTTGGATATGAAGCCAGCTATCCAGCAAAACTTTGAACAAGAAGCCAGCTATCCAGTAAAGCTTTGGACATGAAGCCAGCTATCCAGCAAAACTTTGGACATGAAGCCAGCTATCCAGCAAAACTTTGGACATGAAGCCAGCTATCCAGCAAAGCTTTGGATATGAAGCCAGCTATCCAGCAAAACTTTGAACAAGAAGCCAGCTATCCAGCAAAACTTTGGACATGAAGCCAGCTATCCAGCAAAGCTTTGGATATGAAGCCAGCTATCCCACCTTTTAGGTACTTAGCTTTAAAAAAAACTTAGGTTCAAGTTTGGGACAGTAGACTGGAGGCCGACATGTTCGCCCAAAACACAGCATTTTGGTTGAAGTTGGAATTTTGTTCCTGGTATTTATTTTTAAAATAATCTCTGTGTTTGTTGGGTATTTTGAATTTTGATAAAGTTATGTCATATTCACTTATCTTCAAACAGTCATTTCCCATCTCAAAATTTCACAAGCGGTCAACAAAATGACAAAATAGTTGTTGAAAAATACACTGAATTGTTATAACTCTTTATTGCAGGAATTGGGAGCCACGCTAGCGTAGTGGTTACAACACCGCTCTGGCGACCGGGTGATACAGGATCAAACCCGGGCGACGGCATTTGAGGATTTTTCGTCAACCGGGATTTGGACTGGATTAACTCGAGACCTGGCGATGACATTTGAAGAAGTGTCGTCGACCAGGGACTGGCGGCTCCTGAGCCGACCCAGCTGCAATGGGTACCTCCGAAATCGGCGAGTATTTGCCTGAATGGCGAGGGACACCTGTCTCTGTACAAGAAATAAAGGGATACTCACGTAAAATCAATGTCAGGTTAGATCTAAAAATAATAATAACCTGAGATTTCGCCTCGAGTATTAGCCGCAGCAAAATGCAGGTACCAAGAAATCTGATTAAAACCAAATTGGCTTGCCAGGCTGTCCTTGGGTGAGTACTGTACTGTATCGTAACATTTTATAAAGACAGTGGTTCTGATGGCTATTCCACCTCGCTTGCACAGCTGCTACAAGCTGGTTCACAGCTTATTTCAGCAAACTCTTTCACAGCTGTTCTCCACAGACTGGCAGAGTGGTTAGAGCGCTGGCCTCTTGTGGCAAAGATATCAGATTCAAAACAGGATCATGCCCCAGACTACCAAGTTTAAATTGGTATCTGACTCTACTCTTGGGTTAGGGAAGGCAAAGGCAGTGAGGAAAGGAACTGGTCACCACACCTCTCAAAGCAGGACCTAGTATTTAGAAGTCTCTAACACTTCATTCCCCTACAACAGTATCTGCTATGGGACCACTTTAACTGTTACCTTATCCTCCATATCAAGGAAACAATCACTTATCTTACACTTATCTTACACCTGTGGCCACACAGGTTGGGAATGACTCCAACATTTTGTTGACTACAGTACCCAAATACTTGCAAGACGCTGTCATTATGTTTAGGTGCAAGAGGACAAACAAAACTTCAAACATAAACTGTAAAAACATATTTTCAAGTCATACAGGGTGCTGCTGGATGTTTTCAACACACTATTGTCTTGCAAGACAAAAGAGATGATAATGTGTGCTAAGGTATGTAAGAATTAAAAAGGCCCATTATGTTTTAAATAAGTGAGGTTCACCACTGAACAAACCTGCTCTGCATATATATATATCTCTTATGTATCTAAAAATATCCTTTGCGTCTAAAAAAAAAAAAAAACTGTCAATCAGCAAGCGTAATATTTGTCCATAATATAAAAAAAACATGTACACGATGAAAAATGTTGCTGTACCCTGGTTTAAAACACGGTTGTGTCATGCTCCAGTTTTCCCAGGTGTAAATGGGTACCTGCCTCTACTCCTTAATTAAGGATGGAAAAGGCAGCGAGGAAGTGACCTGGTCAGCCCACCTCTTGAAGCCCACATATAGTGAAGTCTTTAACACTTCACTAGCCTATGGCAGTATCTACTATGGGACTACCTTTTTTTTCCCCTAATCCCTTTCCCCTGTGTATAATTAATGCCTAGAACGGAAGCAAAGAATAGTTAACACTGTACCCTACCATGCATGCCATAGAATGTGACTCAGGAAGGTTGGCCATGGAGCTGGCTACCTCAAACAGTGTCCCTTTGCACTGAACTTAGCATTCAAATGTCACAACAGGATCACCAATGCGCAAATGATAGAAAAGACCACTCAAGCACAAGTGGAACAAAAGGTGAAGTCAAAGAAAACAGCTAAGACCAACAATGAGGACGTCTGCTAACAGCATTACAGGGCAGTCCTTGTTCTGGCATTCCCAGGATAACAGAAATAGAGGGAGATCCAATAACACATGAAGAAGGGAACTGAAGACAGACGTAGTTAAAAAAAAAGAGAGAGAGGTACAGATGAACATGAATGGAAGGTATAAGACAGGTGAGCCTGGTACGACATGAATGAAGGCCTATGCTCCACTTAAAAGCATAGGGTAATGATGCTGAAAATCCAGCTGTATGTCTATATCCTTTTATCAGAACGCCCGAAAACAGAAACATTCTGAAAATCAAAGGTTAATTTAGGCTACTTTTTGAACACAGTCTGGGCGATTTTGAACTATTTCTGGCAACTTTGGGCTATTTTGGTGGTTTGGGCTATTTTTTTCAAACACATTTAGGTGATTTGGGCTATTTTTCAAATACATTTTTGAGCTATATTTCTAACATGATTTGGACAACATGTAAAGACAGAAAAAATCTGGTTTGTGAAACAAAAAAGCTATCCCCAAGAATGTCAGTCACAAGGATACAGGCCTGCATTTAGGCCTTTGAGTGCAGTCTGCAAAGAAAGTGGATGAGATCAAAGAATAGAGGGAGATGATGTAATGAGTAGGCACTGCAAGATAGAATATATCCTGAACTGAGGTGAACGAGACAACACAGAACAGATTACAGTGGATAAATGCTGCAGAGGCCCTTTGTGCTATCAGGACATCAAGGGAATCAGTCAAATAAGTTTTCCTCATTAGTATGCCATTTTCTAAATTATATTTTCTATATTCTCCACAGAATGCCAAGTGGCAAGGTGGTTAGAAAGTTTGTTTCTCATAGTAAAATTACCGGGATCAAAACTATGTAGCATTAGGCTCCAGTATACCCAGTTGTAAATGGGTATCTGACTCACCTCTATGCTAGGGAAGGTAAAGGCAGCGAATAAGGGAACTGGTCACCCCACCTCATAAAGCTTAAACCAAGCATAGTGAAATCTCTAACACTTCACTTCCCTACGGCAGTATATGCTATGAGACTTTATCTTCTGTTCTCTGGTACAGCAAATCTCCAGGCTGTCTTATTCTGTTTTTTTTTTTCTCTCTGATTAATGTAAAGATATAAGATCACTAACGTGGAACTAATGACAAGAACCAGACAAGTGCCACTGGAATAAGAGATGAGAAAAAGATGCTGGAGATGTATAGGACACACAATGAGGAAACCTGCTGATAGCATTACAAATCATTACTTGTTCTGGAATCCCTGCAGGCAAAAGAAGCAGTTATACTGACCAAAAAAAAACACATGAAGAAGAGAACTGGAGACGGAAATGAAAATGAGGAAGACACAGAAAGACCTTGAGCTGATGGCATGGGACAATAAGACTTTGCATGAGTTTGTTGAAGGCCTATGTTCCTTAGTGAGTTGAAGAGTGGTATGATGAATGTAGAGATATTTTGTTGCTGATGCTATTTTGACACACTGGAATGTTATTTGTTCAATTCTTCTCTACTTATCATCATATCAATATCTACTGGAATGTTCTTTGTTCAATTCTACTCTACTTATCATCATATCAATATCTACTGGAACATTCTTTGTTCAATTCTACTCTACTTATCGTCATAATATCCACTGGAATGTTCTTTGTTCAATTCTACTCTTCTGATCATCATATCAATATCCACTGGAATGTTCTTTGTTCAATTCTACTCTTCTGATCATCATATCAATATCTACTGGAATGTTCTGTGTTCTATTCTACTCTTCTTATCGTCATATCAATATCACAAACATATTCTAGTGTTCTGGCACCTAGGGCTAGATTAAATAGTACTGGGGAGATATGCAGATAAGAAGGGTATAAAGTGTGTTGGCCTACGAACACATGCCCATGTGGAGAGGTGTAAGCAGTATAAAGGTAGTCCCATAGCAGATACTGCCATAGGGGAGTGAAGTGTTAGAGACTTCACCGTACCAGGTCTAGCATCGAGAGGTGAGGTGACCAGTTCCCTTCCTCGCTGCCTTTTCCTTCCTATTTATCCCATATAAAAGTGGCATAGTACATATTAGCATGATCATCATTTTCCTTTCCTCCTCTGTCTGGTGCATGGATACACCACTGCTGCTGGTCCCGCTGTGCAGGAAGCCTGCACAAAGCATTCACATGCTCTAGCAACAAAGATTTCTGTAACAATTAGTTCTACATGATGAAAATGCCAGCCCCAAGCACAAACTCATATTAGTCGCCATGTAGATGTATATTTAAAACACATGTATCTATAAACAGGGGTATAGAGATTTAAGGGCACATATCAATAAAAAATGAATGTGGGACAAGCAGGTATAAACACATACAACATACACACACAAACCCATAAGGAGGAGTGTAGGGAGTATGAGGTTCATCACTGTCTGATGACATATATCTTTGTCCTGCTTCTCTCTCGAAGTTGGACGCATGACCAACAGAGGAGTCTATGTGATGGAGGATACTTTGTGTGGCCGACCGCTCGTAGTTGATCATATGCAACAGCCGTCCAGCCTCTGTTGAATGAACAACATCTGGTGGAGCTGAGTTTGGATCTGCTGCTATCCCTTCTTGCTCATCAAGCATCATCTGCGTACATCAAACATTTTGCTTGTAAAGTCTTTAACACGTGAATATCATCAACTTAGTCACACAATTTACTTGTCACGTCATTTACCTGTCAGTCTAATATGTTATGCCCTGTGTAGTTGCAGGTGTCTCTTATGAGATAAAGAAACAACGAGGCTTACTGTTCCCTCAGGCATGTTGTACAAGGTACCTAATATTTATGCATGGGACTGGCAACCTCACAATGTAACACATACTGCTGCAGAAACCACCATTGCAAGAACGAAAACAAAAATGATGATGATGATGTAACACATTATGTCATACAATTTACCAGCCAAAACAAGCAAATGTCCCACACTTTGAGTCTGAAGCCACTAATACCTGAATGTCAAGTAACTGGCCACATAACTTATTACTTACTTACTTAGTCGTTCCCCTTCTACCGTGAGGTGTAGAGGTTTGGAAGAGAGAGCGCCAGACTATCCTATCGGCTGTCTTCCTCCTGGCCTGGTTCCATTCTAGTCCTCGGTCCTTCAAAGATTGTCTAACGTTGTCCTCCCAGCAGACTCTGGGTCATCCTGGGGGTCTGGATTCCTGGCTCTTTTTTTCCCATGCTTGTCGTGGTAGCAAATCTTTTCCCATTCTGCAGACATGGCCAAACTATCTTAGTTGGGACGGGATTTTTGGCCTTAACGTATCGTCTGGTTGCGGACCATGTCTCTTTTTGTTACTTCAACCACCTTCCTCAGATACCTCATTTCTGAGGTTTGGATCTGGCTTTTGTGTGTTGTAGTCATTGCCCATGACTCGCATCCATATGTCAAGACTGGGACATAGGTGGAGCGGTATACAGCCATCTTCGTTTTCTTACCAACCTCTCTCTTGCTGAGGAATCCTCGATTTTTGGCCTGAAAAAGTCTCCCAGTTGCTGCTTTTCGAGTGGCCAACTCTTCTTTGATGCCTTCCTTTCGGTCTATAATAGCTCTGAGGTATTTAAAGTGGTCGACCTGCTCCAGGACCTGTTCTCCCAGCTGAATCTGATGTCTTTTTTTTTCTCGTGATATCACCATGGATTTTGTTTTAGAGCTGCTTATGACCATCCCTCTCTTCTCCAGCTCTTCCTGCCAGACTTGCAGGTTGGATTGGAGATGTGCCTCTGATTTAGCAATAACTTATCACTGCCAACAGGAAAACTTGGGGGGAAAAAAACTGAAGAAAGCAAAGAGGGCTTCAAATGATGTCAAGTTAGATTTAAAAGGTAAAGAATCCCGTTTACACGCCCCATTGAAAGTTAGATTTAGGCTTACTTAAAATCAGCTAAGGACATTAGTGAGAGATATAGCATTATCACATAGAAAAGATAAAATGCCACATAAAAAATTCAGAGTACAGATGGGGGAATGCTGAACGTGCCTACACATCAAGCAAGCGTCAAAAGAAATCACACCACCAATAAAGAGGACCACAAAGAAAAAAATGGATAACAGACATAATTTTACAACTGACTGAAGCAAGAAGAAAAATGAAGCGGTAATAACAAAACAATATGACAGTCTAATTACAAAAATCATACATTTTCTCAAACATCTCTACTTACTTCTATAGACTTTCTCTAACATCTCTACTTACTTCCATAGATTTTCTCATACATTTCTACTTACTTCCATAGATTTTCTCATACATCTCTACTTACTTCCATAGATTTTCTCTAACATCTCTTCTTGCTTCCATAGATTTTCTCATACATCTCTACTTACTTCCTTAGATTTTCTCATACATCTCTACTTATTTCCATAGATTTTCTCATACATCTCTACTTACTTCCATAGATTTTCTCATACATCTCTACTTACTTCCATAGATTTTCTCTAACATCTCTTCTTGCTTCCATAGATTTTCTCATACATCTCTACTTACTTCCATAGATTTTCTCTAACATCTCTACTTACTTCCATAGATTTTCTCATACATTTCTACTTATTTCCATAGATTTTCACATACATTTCTACTTACTTCCATAGATTTTCTCATACATCTCTACTTACTTTCATAGATTTTCTCTAACATCTCTACTTCCTCCATAGATTTTCTCATACATCTCTACTTACTTCCATAGATTTCCTCAGCTTCCTTTTGGTGCGTTGTATCCGTTTCAGATTTTTGAGTGTTGAGCCCTTCTGTAGGTCACGACAGAAGTTAAGAAAATCCAGGTCAATGTGGTAGCCATAAGGACAGCAAGTGCACTTCCCATCAACATAGTTCACCTGGTGTGGTATGTTGGGCTCTGTGGTCAATTTCTGCTCTGGTGAGAGCTGAGAATTATAAGAGTCCCGGTTCGGATCTGAAAACCCAAAGTGTCACGGTTAAATGATTTGAACAGCAATAATAAATAGTTAAATAAATAAATGCCGAAAAGAAACAAATTAAACCAGGATTAGTTATATTTTCATTCTGAAGCAACATTTTACATTGGGTGTGGGCTCACATGCGTGAGCGCACACACACACACACAACATAAATCATCATCATCATACAAACGTTTCCGTTTTCAGTCACAAGCGAATTGATACATTTATTTGGATATATTTCTGGATCACTGACAGAGTATCACGAATCTCACAAGCACATTAAATATTTATGAAACGTACTGCAGATTGCAATTTACAGGTCTGTATCCCAGAATCCGAAATGCTCGGGGAAGCCTATGTCAAAAATCAGGTTTTTTTTTCGGTTTTCAAAAATTGTCGAAAAGTATATTTAAAAAAAGACTATTAAAAAACTTGATTTTCGGAATAATTCGGTTTTCGGGTGTTTGGATTCTGGAATACGGACCTGTACTGGTGCCAAGGGGCAATGATTTTCACTGTGATCATTATAAAGTGTTCTGAAGAAACCAAAGAATAGTCTGAGGCGGGTGTAATCTTTCTTTGGGGGTGCGACCCATCCCAGTGCTTTATCTGCACCTCATATATGCCTCTGAAATGTGGAAACAAGACACCACACAACAATCCAGAAGTTACAGACCATCACAAAAGAGTGCATATAATAAAAGGATTACAACTGTTTGGCAAGATCACGATCGTGGAGCTGGCAAAAAGAACTAGACAAATACCAGTGGAATAAGAGCTGAGGAAAATACGTCAGCACTGGATTTGACACACAATAAAGAGACAATTTGATAGCATTACAAAACAGTCCTTGTTCTGGAATCCCCAAGGTAACAGAAAAAAGCAGATTAAAAACCACAAGAATGGGTACTGAAGGGATAAAGAAGACAAGGAAATAAGTTGAACAGGTGGAGCAGTATAGCTATGACTGGATGAACCTGTTGAAGGCCTGTGGTCCACCATGGAAATAAGTTGAACAGATGGAGCAGTACAGCTATGACTGGATGAACCTGTTGAAGGCCTGTGGTCCACCATGGAAATAAGTTGAACAGATAGAGCAGTACAGCTATGACTGGATGAACCTGTTGAAGGCCTGTGGTCCACCATGGAAATAAGTTGAACAGATGGAGCAGTACAGCTATGACTGGATGAACCTGTTGAAGGCCTGTGGTCCACCATGGAAATAAGTTGAACAGATGGAGCAGTACAGCTATGACTGGATAACCTGTTGAAGGCCTGTGGTCCACCATGGAAATAAGTTGAACAGATAGAGCAGTACAGCTATGACTGGATAACCTGTTGAAGGCCTGTGGTCCACCATGGAAATAAGTTGAACAGATGGAGCAGTACAGCTATGACTGGATGAACCTGTTGAAGGCCTGTGGTCCACCATGGAAATAAGTTGAACAGATAGAGCAGTACAGCTATGACTGGATGAACCTGTTGAAGGCCTGTGGTCCACCATGGAAATAAGTTGAACAGATAGAGCAGTACAGCTATGACTGGATGAACCTGTTGAAGGCCTGTGGTCCACCATGGAAATAAGTTGAACAGATAGAGCAGGACAGCTATGACTGGATGAACCTGTTGAAGGCCTGTGGTCCACCATGGAAATAACTTGAACAGATAGAGCAGTACAGCTATGACTGGATGAACCTGTTGAAGGCCTGTGGTCCACCATGGAAATAAGTTGAACAGATAGAGCAGGACAGCTATGACTGGATGAACCTGTTGAAGGCCTGTGGTCCACCATGGAAATAAGTTGAACAGATAGAGCAGGACAGCTATGACTGGATGAACCTGTTGAAGGCCTGTGGTCCACCATGGAAATAAGTTGAACAGATAGAGCAGGACAGCTATGACTGGATGAACCTGTTGAAGGCCTGTGGTCCACCATGGAAATAAGTTGAACAGATGGAGCAGGACAGCTATGACTGGATGAACCTGTTGAAGGCCTGTGGTCCACCATGGAAATAAGTTGAACAGATGGAGCAGGACAGCTATGACTGGATGAACCTGTTGAAGGCCTGTGGTCCACCATGGAAATAAGTTGAACAGATAGAGCAGGACAGCTATGACAGGATGAACCTGTTGAAGGCCTGTGGTCCACCATGGAAATAAGTTGAACAGATGGAGCAGGACAGCTATGACTGGATGAACCCGTTGAGGCCTGTGGTCCACCAAGGAAATAAGTTGAACAGATAGAGCAGGACAGCTATGACTGGATGAACCTGTTGAAGGCCTGTGGTCCACCATGGAAATAAGTTGAACAGATAGAGCAGGACAGCTATGACTGGATGAACCTGTTGAAGGCCTGTGGTCCACCATGGAAATAAGTTGAACAGATAGAGCAGGACAGCTATGACTGGATGAACCTGTTGAAGGCCTGTGGTCCTCCATGGAAATAAGTTGAACAGATGGAGCAGGACAGCTATGACTGGATGACCCTGTTGAAGGCCTGTGGTCCACCATGGAAATAAGTTGAACAGATAGAGCAGGACAGCTATGACAGGATGAACCTGTTGAAGGCCTGTGGTCCACCATGGAAATAAGTTGAACAGATGGAGCAGGACAGCTATGACTGGATGAACCTGTTGAAGGCCTGTGGTCCACCATGGAAATAAGTTGAACAGATGGAGCAGGACAGCTATGACTGGATGAACTTGTTGAAGGCCTGTGGTCCACAAGGAGCTGAGGGATAATGAATGGAAACAATCTACCCAACTACATTCCGATTTCGATAGATCACCAGTTCTTATTATATGCCACCATAATCTCATTATGTTTCATGTGATTTCTAATTTACTGTATGAATGGTTTAGATTTTGTTTGTTTGTCTTTTTTTTAACATACTTAAATTTGATTATGACTGGATATTACACATGTATGTTATTATCTTACCTTGATAATGTTGTATGCTTAAATAATGCTCAAAAAATATGTGCGACTGAAAGGATACAGTATGCAAGATGACAGAGAGAGGAAGGGCAGAATATAAGACGGGCCTGCATGCCCAATTCTTAATCCTTTGAAAATAAAGTTCGTTCGTATTTAAGAAAGTACAAAAGCCACCAGCACAAACGTCATAGCCCCTGTAGTTACTGGTGGTTTCAGGGGAGACAAGGATAGAATATGTCTACTGCTTCATCAAGCAGGGGCACAAATCCGACAGTGCAGTAGCACACTTCGGGTCCGTGCCAACATTAGAAATGACAGAGTGTCAGGGGGTTGGAGTTTGTGGAGAGACATAATCGCCAACATCAGTGTGCAGGGCACTCGTTAGATGAGTGGATATGATGTTCCTAAACTTGTCCGTAAACATAGACCGTTTGAGAAGTGCTGCCAAACCCGCAGACTCTTCTATAGTCCGTTCGGAAATTCGTGCCCACAGAAAGTGTCAATTTTCTCCAAAACTGTTTGTTGTATGGACATGAATTTTTGCATGCAGTCTTAGATTTTCCATGCAGTTATTAATATATTTTTTGCCCTTACAAAACTCATGTCATGTTCGAATTTTCTTCTTTACGTTATATCAAAAACTCTTACTGTTGTCTGGGTTAATTTTTAGTAGATTTACAGGAAAAGTTACAAGATCCGTTCAAAAAATATATTATTTGTTTGAATTTGTTACTCGCGACTGTGTACAATAGGTGCGCACTCGTGCGGACATGTAGTCACAACACTAATTCAAAAAAAAAAAAAAATTTTTTTTGAACGGATCTTGTAACTTTCATGTAAAGCTACTAAAAATTAACCCAGACAACGGTAAGAGTTTTTTTATATAACGTAAAGAAGAAAATTCTAACATGACATGAGTTTTGTAAGGGCAAAAAATATATTAATAACTGCATGGAAAATCTAAGACTGCATGCAAAAATTCATGTCCATACAACAAACAGTTTTGGAGAAAATTGACGCTTTCTGTGGGCACGAATTTCCGAACGGACTATACCATCCATTACGTCACCAACAAAATAAACACTATAAGAGAGATAGTCAGAACAAACCCATTAAAAAGAGACAGGCAGACGACATAAGCCACTAAATATAACCTTTTCAGATATGATTTTGCTCGGACCTTTTAAGGCTTTAAGCCCTGCTTTCGAACCTCCTGGAGAAGTGATTTTCAACCTATAAGTCGCGGGAAACGCTGGTACGGGTCGCAACCCTAACGTTTCCCTGACTCAAGCAGCATGAATTGCGGACGAATTTTATCCTGTAATAATTTTTACTTGTCAATTGTTGGTACATGGGTTGCCAGCTTCACCAACTGTGAAATGTGGGCCAAGCTTATTAAAAAAAACTGAGAACCACCGACCTGGAGGTTCCACGACCACTAGATGAGAAACACTGCTATAAATTTTGTTATCAAGTGTAACTTTATACATGAAAATGTTTGCGAGCGCGCGCGTGTGGGAGGGAAATAAACGGTTGCAGATATGCACACACGCCAAATGTTTACACAGTAATAAAATATGTTATGCTTTAAATAATCGTTACTGATTAAGTGACAGAAGAAACTGAATGTTCGAGTCTCATAAGAAAGAGATAGAGTGAAAAAGGACATATTATAACTATTTTAAAAAAAAAGAAATGCCACTGCTTAGGTGAAAGAAGGAACGGTATGCATGTGTATAAAAGGCAGACAAGAGAGACAGCGAAAACTATTAACACTTAGAAACATTTTTAATGTCCTTGCTTACTGGCTTTTCTAAATGCTATTCTTGAACTAAATTCTTGTCACTACTTAAGACGAAGAAGAAATTATATGTAAGAGAGAGGGGGAGAAAGAGGGAAGAGAGACAGACAGACAGAGAGAGAAAGAAAGAGAGACAGAGAGAGAGAGACAGACAGACACAGACACACACACAGAGTGAGAACATTATGAACACTTACAGACATCTCAATAATCCTCGATTACTCGCTTTACTAAATGCCATTCTTCAACTAAATACTTGCCACTACTTGAGTGGGAGAATAAATTGTATGTGTGTATGAGAGAAGGAAAGAGAGAGAGACAGAACATCACAGTGATAAAACTATATACAGTACTCTTGTAGACATTTAATCATTCCAGGCTTGTCCACCTTACTAAAAGTCTTTCTTGGACTAAATACCACTGCTTAAAGTGGAAGAAATGGTACGTGTCTGAGACAGACAGAGAGAGAGAGAGAGAGCGAGAGAGGGGGAGGGAGAGTCAGAGACAGACACACAGAGCGACAATACTATGAACACTTACAGATATCCAAATATTATTATCCAAATATTATACGATTATTCGCTTTACTAAATGACATTCTTCAAGTAAATAAATACTTACCACAAATGAATCGGGAGAAGAAATTGTATGTGTGTATGAGAAACAACGACAGACAGAAAGACAGGGTGATAAAACTAAATACACTTAAAATTATTAACACTTATACATTTAAACATTCCAGGCTTACTAACAGCCATTTGTGAACTAAATACCACTACTTAAGTGCAAGAAGAAATGATATGGCTCTATGCGACAGACAAAGGGCGAGAAAGTTAGTAACAGGTTTTTAAAAAAAAACCCACACGTTTACAATGTAGTACAAAAAGTTATACTTGAACTAGATATGTACGACGGCTTCAAGTAAAAGAAGCTACAGCCGTAAATATATATTTCTCGTATAGCTTTTTGTAAAAAAAAAAAAAAAGAAAAAGAAAATAAAAGCTTACAGTAAAAGAAGGGGGTCGGAGTGGCTAAGAGGTTTGTCGTCCTCCTTAAATTCTATAGGTACCGGGTTCGAATACCTCGTGCAGCTGGAAACCGTAAAGTGTAGGGCATACGGCCGTTGTCCTGGCAAAATTTACAAATTAGGAAGCCTACTCACCACAAACACATTTATAAAATGTGTGATTCCTATATACATACTGTGGTGAAGTGGGATGTTATAAATATTTATAGGGGACTTAGTGTACTGACTGAGATCAGCTGTGAAGGTATCTATATCTATTAAGAGTAGTGTATTATAGATAACCTTACTTGCTACCACATATCTATATATCTCAGTCAGAATTATTCTGGAATAGTGTGATGACTACGTTATGTGTCTAGGGTATGTGTATGATGAAGTGTAAGTCACAACAACAGACAGATAAACAATTTAATTTAATCCACTACTCTTGACAACACTGTGACACTCACATACATATAACACTCTATGAGAATTTCTTAAGGAGTCACTGATAACTTTTCAAATAACAATATGTATTCATGGTTATCATAAAGGTATATGTGTCCTGATTCAAATACAAAGGAACCAGGAATCACAATCAATTTTAATTACAAGTATATGTACAGACTTTATCAATATGAATATTGTAGTGACATATATTATTAAAAATATCCTATGTGTGTCAGTTGTGTAGTAGTAATATGAGGTAATACTGGTTTTGTTTTGTTCAAGCTCTGTTGGTATTTGTCATCATGACTTCAATAGTTTGTCTTTGGGGACTATTATTGGAGATGTTCTCAGTTCCTGATATTAAGACAATTAAATTCCCCTCTGAATGTTATTTTTACAAAGTCATTTCAAGATGAGGGGACATAATGTTGAGCTCAGCTGGCCAAATCAGCTTATCTTGCGTGATGGCGGCAGGGAGGGACTCCTCTGCTCGAATTCTCCTCTGGGCTCTGGAGACACCTCACTGAAAGCTAAATGGACCAAGGAGTATGCTGTCCGACTCTGGATTCAGCAAAGCTCTGACCAGGTGCTGCTCAGTACCATCAAGACCACGGTCCCTGTAAACAAGAAGGATGTACCTTCTACTTCATAACTAATTGATACTCTAGTTCTACACTGAGCACAATACAACACAAACATTGAGTTCAGAGCGTTAGGCCAACTGTCAGCTTCATCTGAAATACTTTATACCAGTATTTACCTCCTTAATGGTTACCACGCCTCTGCACTTCCAGCATTATTTCTGTCTAATCAATCATCCAGGTGTCAGTGTACTATTTGGCCATTCCATGCCGTTTTACTTCCCTCCGACACCCTCTGTTCAGGCTGGAGCATTATAGGCTTTATCTCCTGTTTGCCACTGAACTACACATATATATACAGGCATAAATTAACAATTTACATTCAATTTTCATTAAAAGATACTGAATGGTTCAAGCTTACCACAATTTCATGGAAATAAACACAGATACGTTGATTAGCAATGAATTCTGGCACAATTACTGGCACAAATTCCCATCTGCTTATGTTCCAGGCTTTTATTTAACACAAATATGAGCTGGCTTCAACGCACTGTTGCTTTATCAAGATTATTTGCACTAGTGGTCTCGAACTAACGCTCCTAAGTGAGTATATCAGCGAGTCTAGCCAATGAGGCCACGTTTCGACAAGTGTTTGAAAAAATGTTACCTTTTCACGTCTCCCCTAACAACGAAAGATAGTATTTATAGCCCGACCAATCGTGGTTAGTCTTTCATTTGTTGCGCTCCAATCAATTTGGAGTTTACATGGTAGGCTAATTCTGTAACGTAAGATTTTTTTCAAACACGTTATAAAAAAAATTTTATGAGCAGAAATGATTCCATGCTGTCAGGCATCCCCACTATTTTATTTTGGTTATAATTTATTAATTCCTGGACTATTTGCGTAACGTTTTACATATTCTTTGTCAGCAAGCCCTAAGGAACCCAAATATCCAAATTTAAAAGAGCTACGTGGCTGCGTTCAAAATATGTATTTTCTACCTCCTGTTTCGAAGATGTGCTGTCTGGGTACTGTAATGTTTTCAAACGTAAACCCATCTAATGTTATCTTTCCTAATAAGCGTTTTTTTTGATTTTAAAACCTAACTCTGGGAAGGGTAGTGAATTTATCACTGTCCGTCCGAAAAAGTTAGTGCTTGTAGTCTTACACGCGTGATGGCAGCATTTGTGTATCGCGCGAAGCGTGTTTAGTGTTCGGCTTTCTGCCTCTCCCTTCTCGCTATCCTTTTGTCCATCTGTCTTTTGATCTTGGTAACATAGTGTAGAAAAAGACATGAATGGAATTTAAAATTTAGGTCAACTTGCATATTTCAAGGTTTTTCTTAGAAAGGCAGCACATTTTATTGTGTGTTTGGGAAACGCGTGTATGTTGCAGAAGGCCTTTAATATCAACGTGAAACGTTACAATTTGCATACGCAGTAGAAAACAAGGGGATTTCGAGTACAGTCATTGTGACAGCACTGTTCTTTACCATTCTTCTTCCTTTATTTATTATATGTATTTATTAGGCTTTATATTTACTTGATAATTTATATATGTGGATTAGAATATTCCACGACACCTCCCCTCTTAAAACAGACATTATATGTCAGTCCTTTATTCTATATTCACATAGAGAAATTTATTATTATTTCTGGGGTTTACGGTGATTCTCATCACACGGATGGCGGCTTAAAAAATCCGCTCCCAAATTGGTTTTTCCAGATATATACTCAATGCTAAAATTATATGGAGCCAGAAGTAAAGACCATCGGAGTAACCTAGAGTTCTCATGCTTAGCCTGTGCTAGAAACGATAAAGGTTTGTGGTCTGTTTGCAACTTAAATGCCTTCCCATACAGATAAATATTGAATTTCTTTATTGCCCATATTACTGCAAGACATTCTTTTTCGCTAGTTGAGTAATTGATTTCAGCTTTATTCAACTTTCTGCTAGCATATGCCACTGGGCTTAATTCCCCATCCAATGCATCTGATTTCTGTAGTAGAGTTGCTCCTAGCCCCAATATTACTGGCATCCGTCCTTACAATGAATTCTTGACTTAAGTCAGGTAATTTCAAAATGGGTTTACTTGTGAGCTTTTCCTTCAATTCTTGGTAAGTCATTTCACATTGTGGTGTCCATGTAATGCGATCTGGATGTCCTTTACGTGTCAATTCAGTTAACGGTGCACATATGGAATTAAAGTTTTTGATATACTTCTGGTAGAAACCACATAATGAGACAAAGGATCTCACGTCCTTCTTGGTTTGTGGTCTCGGGGCTTTCTGTAGTTTCTCTAAATTCTTTGGGTCAGGGGTCATGTTTCCCTGATAAACTGTGTGTCCCAAAAATTCCAATTCTTTACATCCAACGCAACATTTGGTTGGTCGGGCTGTTAAATTTGCCTCCCTAAGTCGATCAAACAGCATGTTCAGAGAGTCAATGTGTTCCTCAAATGTTTCTGTTGCTATAAGGATATCATCCATAAAATTTGTTATACAGGGATTATTCAGAGGATCCAATAATTTTCTCATCATTCTAGAGAAGACACTAGGCGCATTCTTCAATCCAAATGGCAATCTATTAAACTCATAGTGTCCTTCTGAGGTACTAAAAGCTAGGTATGGTCTAACCTCAGGCTTTACTGGAATCTGATAGTATCCTTTACTCAGATCCACTTTTGAGAAATATTTAGCTTTATTTAGCCTGGCAAACAGCTGATTTGTATCCGGCAATGGATCCACCTGTCCTTCTGTAATAGCATTCAGTCTCCTGTAATCTATACAGAGTCTATGTTCTCCAGAGGGCTTCCTTAAGAGTACAACACCGGAACTATACGAAGACTCACTGTGCGAAATAATTCCTTCCTTCAATAGATAGTCTATCTCTTCCTTCAAAGCTTTCTCCTTAGCAAACGGAATCGAATATGGTTTCATACAGACAGGTGTGGAGTCTATTAGTTTCATATCATATTCCAATAGGTTTGTATGCCCTGGTCGGTCTGTTAACACCTCTGCATGATTATTTAGAACCTGTTGCACTCTCTCTTTCTGAGTTTTCGTTAAATGTGTACTGATTTTCACCTGTGCTGCTGTCTCACAGGGGTGTAATGGATATTCAAATGATGAAAGTGGTTCCTTTTTCATCTCCATGGCGATGGACAAGGTCAACAAGTGTGTCTCTTCCTGATGTTCTCTTTCCAAATATTTCTTCAGGAGATTCACATGATAGATTTTTTCTTTCCCCTTCTTATCTATCTTATAATTTGTTCTAGACACCTTCTCTAAAACTGTATATGGACCCTGCCATCCAATTTGTAACTTATTCTGACTCCCAGGCAAAAGAAGCAGTACTTTCTCTCCCACAGCCAAATTTCTGTCCTTCGCCTTCCTGTTATAATAGGCAGCATGTTTCTTCCTGGCTTGTTTCAAATTTTCATTGGCAAGTTTCCAGCCAGTTTTTAACCGAGTGGTCAGCTCATTCACATATTGGTATGAAGATGTAATGTTTTCCTCTGCCTTTTCATCAGTCCACGTTCTTAACATAGCTTCGAGTGGACCTTTTATTGGCCTTCCAAACAATAATGTTGCCGGGGCCATACCGGTTGAACTATGGGGTACCTCCCGATAAGCAAAGAGGGCGGCGTGCAGGTACTGGTCCCATGTATCTGGTTTTTCGTGTGCCAACTTTCTCAGGATCGACATCAATGTGCCGTTAAATCTTTCCACTTGGCCGTTCCCTTGGGGATGATACACACTACAATGGAAGTGTTTGGCCTGGAAGATCCTGAAAACTTCTTCAGTTAGTTTCCCCTTGAACTGAGAGCCATTATCAGTCAAGATTTGATTGGGAAAGCCTAACCTTGTGAAAATTGTGAGCAATGCCTCTGCCACATGTTTTGAATCAATCGATGACAGGGCTACTGCCTCTCCCCACATAGAACAAGTGTCCACCAGAGTCAGAATGTAGCTGTTCCTTCTCTTGGTTCGGGTGAGAGGTCCCACAAGATCCACGGCAACTCTCTCAAAGGGTGTTCCCACTATGGGCATTTCCCCCAGAGTTGCTGGTGCAGTCCAATGTTTAGGTGCTACTCGTTGGCACTCTGGACAGGATTTTACATATCGTTTGATATCTTCAGTTATTCCTGGCCAGAAATAGTGACAAGCTATTCGCTGTCCTGTTGCGCTGATTCCCATATGACCACTGAAGGGAATCGCATGCCCTAGTTCCAACACTTTAGTCCTATATGAAGTGGGAAGGACCAGCTGTCCGTGACCATTGGATTCAGATCCAGCCTTCCTATATATCAGTTTATTCTTCATATAAAACTCTCCCTTGCCTGGAGGTGTATGAGATTTGGGCAACTTCTTGAAACATGGCTTGAGTGTTTTGTCCTCAGCCTGTGCCTTCCTCATCTCATCTGGGTGAGTATTTATGGGATTATCCTCCTCCTTCTTTGACTGTGATCTGGTCTGCACTGTTGCCAATATCACAGGTCTCTTGGGATTCCCCAAGAAGACATATCTACACCCCAATATTAGAGGGTAGATTGGCTCATTTATCACTGCTGCTTTTATGATTCCTTCCACATATCGCGTTTTCACTTTTATTCGGGCGACGGGAAGTGTCATGGTAGCTACATCCTTGGTTGCAGTTTGAATCTCCACTGTTTCCGTGGTGTATTGATCGGCCTGCACCAGGTGAGAACTCACAACGGAATCGTAATCTAAACCGGTATCATATAAACATCTTATAGTGACACCATTACAGATGACATCTTCACACACTGGGGGGTGGTATGGTTCCTGTAATTCTTCAGGTTTGCCCTTCTTTTCCTTTTTCCCCGATGTCATAGCAGCAAAATGAGGAGGTTTCCTTCTACAATGGTCAGTGTCATGATTGTTCATCTTACAATTTTTACACCACCTTTTTCCTTGGTTGAAAGATTTTCTTTCATCATATTTCCTTTCATCGAATTGTGGGAATTTATTTTTATTTTCATACCGTGGCCTATCAAATTGGTGCTTACCTTTATTTTGATCCTTAGGATCAAATTTATTAAAGTTCTGTGGTGCCCTAAAGTTATCCACTTGTTTCTTTTTATTACCTGTTACCTCTGCTTGAGCTGCTTGATACCTTTCAGCAACATTTAGCAACTCACCCAGCCTCTCTGCACCTTGTTCCATGAGAAACTTTCTCAGGTCTGGAGCCATGGACTCTCTTAATTGCTCTATAAGGACCATTTCCTTAAGATCTTGGGTTTTCCCCAGAGAAGTCCATTTCTCCAAGTATGTCTCTATTCGTGCAGAGAACTGGTGATAGGTTTCACCTGACAGTAGTTTAGCATTCCTAAATTTTTTCCTATAAAATTCTGCATTCTTTTCATACCTTAACAAAAGAGCCTGCTTTAGCATGTCATAATTTTCCTGATCACCTCTGCTCATTTTTGCAAAAACTTCATAAGCTGCCCCACGAAGTCCCTGAGATAACTTTAAGCTCCACCTTTCTCTCTCTCTAACCCATACGTGGTAGCTAATAGCTCATACCTATTTATATAGCTCTCAATATCATCGTCTTTCTCAACAAAATGATCTAAATGAAAATTCATAGCTGAGGTTGAGGCTCCTTGGCTAGCAGTGGCATCAGAGGCAAAGGGACTGGCACCATTTTCAGGAGCATGGCCTTGAAACTCAAACTCCCTTAGTCGTAACTCATGTTCCCTTTGTAATCTCTTCTCCTCCTTTTCTGCTTCCCTTTCTGCAGCTAATTTCTCTCTTCCCTTTCTGCAGCTAATTTCCTCTCTTCTCTTTCTACAGCTAATTTCTTCTCTTCTCTTTCTGCAGCCTGTCTTCTTTCCTCGGCTTCTCTTTCTGCAGCTAATCTTTTGTCTTCTCTTTCTGCTTCCAATTTCTTAGCCTCAGCCTCAATCTGCAACCTCTTAGTCTCAGCCTCAGCCTCAAATTGTAACCTCTTAATTTCCCTTTCAGCCTCTAACTTTCTTTCGGCTTCAAACCTTCTTTCTTCGCGTTCAATAAATTTGTCACATTCCGTAGTGACATAGGCAACCATAACTTGCCCATCTAATCCTAACTCTTTTGCAGTCTGTACAGCAGCAGATCGAAACTTGGCCAGGTCCGCCATTGTCTATCAGGTAAATTTCTACAATGTCTAACCAACAATTTAATCTCTAAATATATCTAATGGACAACACAGGCACCGTGAGCTCAACCTTATTTAATTCCACCCAAGGATACCTTTTAATTCTTATATTCCCTGAAGTGAATTACCCCCAATATTTTTAATAGGGAAAGATTCAAAATCCCAAGAGCGAGACCCCAATATATGTGGTGAAGTGGGATGTTATAAATATTTATAGGGGACTTAGTGTACTGACTGAGATCAGCTGTGAAGGTATCTATATCTATTAAGAGTAGTGTATTATAGATAACCTTACTTGCTACCACATATCTATATATCTCAGTCAGAATTATTCTGGAATAGTGTGATGACTACGTTATGTGTCTAGGGTATGTGTATGATGAAGTGTAAGTCACAACAACAGACAGATAAACAATTTAATTTAATCCACTACTCT
The DNA here is from genome assembly GCA_024509875.1 of Oreohelix idahoensis. Lineage (NCBI taxonomy): Eukaryota > Metazoa > Mollusca > Gastropoda > Stylommatophora > Oreohelicidae > Oreohelix > Oreohelix idahoensis. The sequence goes on along the minus strand of JAMPIV010008494.1, from coordinate 302,128 downwards.
TGACAACACTGTGACACTCACATACATATAACACTCTATGAGAATATCTTAAGGAGTCACTGATAACTTTTCAAATAACAATATGTATTCATGGTTATCATAAAGGTATATGTGTCCTGATTCAAATACAAAGGAACCAGGAATCACAATCAATTTTAATTACAAGTATATGTACAGACTTTATCAATATGAATATTGTAGTGACATATATTATTAAAATATCCTATGTGTGTCAGTTGTGTAGTGGTAATATGAGGTAATACTGGTTTTGTTTTGTTCAAGCTCTGTTGGTATTTGTCATCATGACTTCAATAGTTTGTCTTTTGGGACTATTATTGGAGATGTTCTCAGTTCCTGATATTAAGACAATTAAATTCCCCTCTGAATGTTATTTTTACAAAGTCATTTCAAGATGAGGGGACATAATGTTGAGCTCAGCTGGCCAAATCAGCTTATCTTGCGTGATGGCGGCAGGGAGGACTCCTCTGCTCGAATTCTCCTCTGGGCTCTGGAGACACCTCACTGAAAGCTAAATGGACCAAGGAGTATGCTGTCCGACTCTGGATTCAGCAAAGCTCTGACCAGGTGCTGCTCAGTACCATCAAGACCACGGTCCCTGTAAACAAGAAGGATGTACCTTCTACTTCATAACTAATTGATACTCTAGTTCTACACTGAGCACAATACAACACAAACATTGAGTTCAGAGCGTTAGGCCAACTGTCAGCTTCATCTGAAATACTTTATACCAGTATTTACCTCCTTAATGGTTACCACGCCTCTGCACTTCCAGCATTATTTCTGTCTAATCAATCATCCAGGTGTCAGTGTACTATTTGGCCATTCCATGCCGTTTTACTTCCCTCCGACACCCTCTGTTCAGGCTGGAGCATTATAGGCTTTATCTCCTGTTTGCCACTGAACTACACATATATATACAGGCATAAATTAACAATTTACATTCAATTTTCATTAAAAGATACTGAATGGTTCAAGCTTACCACAATTTCATGGAAATAAACACAGATACGTTGATTAGCAATGAATTCTGGCACAATTACTGGCACAAATTCCCATCTGCTTATGTTCCAGGCTTTTATTTAACACAAATATGAGCTGGCTTCAACGCACTGTTGCTTTATCAAGATTATTTGCACTAGTGGTCTCGAACTAACGCTCCTAAGTGAGTATATCAGCGAGTCTAGCCAATGAGGCCACGTTTCGACAAGTGTTTGAAAAAATGTTACCTTTTCACGTCTCCCCTAACAACGAAAGATAGTATTTATAGCCCGACCAATCGTGGTTAGTCTTTCATTTGTTGCGCTCCAATCAATTTGGAGTTTACATGGTAGGCTAATTCTGTAACGTAAGATTTTTTTTCAAACACGTTATAAAAAAAAATTTTATGAGCAGAAATGATTCCATGCTGTCAGGCATCCCCACTATTTTATTTTGGTTATAATTTATTAATTCCTGGACTATTTGCGTAACGTTTTACATATTCTTTGTCAGCAAGCCCTAAGGAACCCAAATATCCAAATTTAAAAGAGCTACGTGGCTGCGTTCAAAATATGCAATTCCTTCTACCTCCTGTTTCGAAGATGTGCTGTCTGGGTACTGTAATGTTTTCAAACGTAAACCCATATAATGTTATCTTTCCTAATAAGCGTTTTTTATGATTTTAAAACCTAACTCTGGGAAGGGTAGTGAATTTATCACTGTCCGTCCGAAAAAGTTAGTGCTTGTAGTCTTACACGCGTGATGGCAGCATTTGTGTATCGCGCGAAGCGTGTTTAGTGTTCGGCTTTCTGCCTCTCCCTTCTCGCTATCCTTTTGTCCATCTGTCTTTTGATCTTGGTAACATAGTGTAGAAAAAGACATGAATGGAATTTAAAATTTAGGTCAACTTGCATATTTCAAGGTTTTTCTTAGAAAGGCAGCACATTTTATTGTGTGTTTGGGAAACGCGTGTATGTTGCAGAAGGCCTTTAATATCAACGTGAAACGTTACAATTTGCATACGCAGTAGAAAACAAGGGGATTTCGAGTACAGTCATTGTGACAGCACTGTTCTTTACCATTCTTCTTCCTTTATTTATTATATGTATTTATTAGGCTTTATATTTACTTGATAATTTATATATGTGGATTAGAATATTCCACGACACATACATTGGGATTCCCGCCGGTGCTACGGAATTCGTGCACTATGCTGACATCCTCCTTGTGTGATCTAAGGGAGGAGATCGGAGCACTGATGGAGTAGTCCGTGTGCAATGAAGATAGTTCTTAAAAACCAAACCAAAGTAAGATTTGAAGCAATATGCGTGTGTGTATTAACACAGAGGCGGGCACAAATTTTCCACAATTATAATACAAATAATAACCGTTTGCTCTGCCTTACTGACAGCTATTAAACCAAATGTTTCCTCTGATGGTATCAATGCAGGGAACATGTGGTGGGCAATCATATATTTGTGCGCGAGAGCCCCTAAAAGCCTAGGACAAAATCCTTGGGTGCCTCTGCCTAAAACCGCCACTGGTGGCAGTACATGCTATGTCTTGAACTATCTTTTAAAAGAAGGTTCTTCAAGGCATTAAAAAAAATAATAATAATAAACACATAAACCATTTATGAGATTTCTCTATGCGTGAAACGTGGTCACGACACTCGGGCATATATCAAGCGTACAATTACAGTAGTGGCGTAGATAACCAATCGCCTTCTTTCTGTCCTCCCACCCCTCCCCATGCGAAAACCTGGAATTATATAACTATTTTAAAAGTTACTTATAGATCTAGCAACATAGACGTAGTAAGAATTTGTGTTACCAAACAACTGTACCAACATCTAACAAAAAGGTTTTGAGTCGTTTAGCGCAGTCCTCCGCAACCGGTGTGCCGCGACACGCTGGTGTGCCGCCAATGTCTGCCTGGTGTGCCGTGACACCAGGCAGAATACACCATATAATGATGTACAAAATTACATGTTGTGGCAAAATATTACGAACAAATCTCAAACGTACAATTTTACAATTAATAATTTGAGTTATCATCATACACAAATCCATCACAAAAAATTAGGCAGCGTTGTCTTATGATTGCATCGAATTTTAAAATGTTTGCCATACCCACATTTTTTTTTTTTTTTTAATGTAAAACTTTTGCCTCGTTTTGGCGAGGCGCGTCCCGTTCAGCCTAGTCGGTTATATTAGGGCGCGTGTCCAAATATAAAATACCCTTAGGTCTGGGAAGTTGTCCATACCCACCTCTTTAAATATTGGAGCGTGTAGTGTTAAAGGCACTTTAAGTGTGCCGCGAAGTAAAAAAAGGTTGCGGGACACCGGTTAGCGCTTTAATCTCTTGGAATGTGTCCTGGGCGCTAAGCGGAGTATAGCTGTATGTTGTCTGGTGACCTCTTTCTGTCTAATGACTGTCTGTTATTTGCATGTGTTGTTTATTTGCTTATTTACTCGAAGACCTCGAGTTTCCTTCATTGCTTATTTCTAAGTTAAGTCTGAGTAAAGAAGCTGCGTTGCCATATACCAATACGCAATAACCTACAAGGTGCCCACTGTGACGAAATCAATTGTGCCCTTTTCATCAATTTCGTTCTCTCCTGCATTATTAACTTATTTCTTCATTTTCCTTCCTCATCGTCCTATTATTTGGCATTATTTTTGCACCTACATTTTTGCTCTGACCACTCCTTAGACTTGTTTACGTTTCACCAAGTGAATCGTAGTATTACAAGGCTAATTAGACAGGTCAGCGGTTAATACTTTTATCACTTAAGTCGTCTAGCCACCTTTGATAGAGCCGATCTTTGTTGACACAAGGTGGTCGCGACCAATCGATGGAAAGAAAGCCAGACAGGCTGTCTAAGAAATCCGTCTGAGGAATGTACGCAAACAGAGGTGATATACATAATCGCTTCCGCTGGACCGTCTCTGTAGCAATAGTACGAATAACCTGTCAGAGGAGACAATAGGGGCGTAAGGTATTAGCCAGGAAATAAGTTCACCGATGTGTTTGTGAGTTTGTACAAATACAATCGAAAGTATTACTGCCATATCTGAAAGATGTCACGAGTTTAAATTTTAAAATTGATATTTTTAAACACGAGGGGGATAGTAAGGATTTAACACCCCGACCCACATAGTTCTAAAGAGCTTACCATTGGTTTAATTTGAGAGCCGGAATAGACTTTTGGCTTTCATTGGCAAGTTGGTCTACAAATACAATCTGGGACTTGAACGGAGAAACGGAAATGTAATCTAGCGAAATCGGAGACACAAATCAGACTGCATCGCAACGTCAAATTGGCAATTTCCAGGAGCCAGAGAGACATCAGACCAGTTTTTCAGAATTAAAAGTATTTGGGCGTCTTTATAATTTAAAAGAGAAACCGCATTTTTAAATACCAAGACTGGAAACTTAAGGAATCAGAGCACCCATCATAAGAGGAATACTAAAATTTCCCAGACCAAGTGCTCGAAGCATCTAAACAAAGTTGCTGTGTCCATTCTACTGTGCCAGGAGATTGTATATCCCATTGGGGTAAGTTGTGAACATATAGTTTAAAATGTGAATTGTGACATGTTTGTACTTGCTAAGTGGTTATACCAGTCATAGGAGGCTGGCAACCTCAACATATGAAAATAGTATATTCATAAACCACTACAGCACTGGTGATTTTTTCTGGCTAGTCGTGCTGAACACCGACAGCAGAGGTGACCACAGACTCCGAATGGAGCAGTTATGACTGATGATTACATCACATGTGCCTAAAGTGTATAGTATCATTTTGTGAGATATATGTACCTTGTTAATTGTAATTCAGGCAAGCCATTGCCCTCGCGCTGTCCAGACAAATGTTCCCCATTAAAGTAACCAGAAGAATAACAGTGATTTCTAATCATATTCCATGAGTTATACTGTGTATAGTCAGGGAGAATAATTATTCAGAGAGGCTAACATTGGTGGGTGGACAGCGACACAATGCGTCTGTTAATTTGCAGCCCACAAATGTACTTAGCAGAGGCATTTGCTATTTTATTTTTCCTAAAGTTCGTGGTTCGAAGCTACAAGACGGTTCTTAATACCAGACCAGTCTGAAGTAAGAATCTTCACCACTTTCTTTGTGATTCAAGAGCTGTATTCGACACCAACTACCTATTGAGGACACGTTGTGAAGACACCCACCTTGACATTAGGAGTGAAGTTCATCTAGACGCCTCTAGAGAAGAGTCCTCATCACAAAAATCCTGACAATGACCCAGTGCAGCACTCAGCAAGCTAAGTCTTTTGTAACAGGCACGCAACGGACACTAATACCATCAGCCCCCAATTAAGTCTCAGTGAAGACAAAGTTTTAAAACTTCCTAAAATCATCTTCATCCATATTTATTTAAAGTTGTTAAAGACTAATTGATTATTAAATTTGTTAATATGTTATTTTACAAATTCATAGTTGATTCAGTTCTTATAGATAAGAGAGCGCATGTATGATCAAAAATCGTTAATATATACATATACATATATTTACAGCAATAGAGCCAAAATTAATTATAAAAGGAATTTCGCTGGATTAAACCAGCTGGGGGCTCGAACAAGCCAAACCATTGCTTAAAACGTCACAAAAGGTGCCGGATCAGATATAAGTTAATAGTGCTCTGTCCTATGCAGCATTGTTCTTGACTTCTGAATTATCTTCTGAACACCCCCTTGAGATAGAAGCGTCATTATCCTTCTATCTACAGCTCTGCCAAGAGTAATCTTGTGCGAAGGTAGACACCTTTGACGACCCATTTTATACACTCTTGAGTTTTGGCCACTGGTGGACCACTACTGCAGAGCAAAGGGGAGGCAAAAATCCCGTGACACCCACAAAGTCCTACATGACAGCAAAAATTACATTTACCTGCAGCTGTAGAAGACACTTGCGCCTATCAGTACAGAAAAAAATGCGTTAAAATCTTGTACAACCACTGCGCAATGATACCTAATATATATTTCCGCGCATTTTTAAACCTGTGGGGTGAAAATGTGAATCTGTAAGGATGGTTACATCAGTTGTTCAACCTTCACCGACCCAGTGTAAAAAGATGTTTGCAAGTGCAAAATAATATTTATTTGAGTTCACAATACCAGGGCTTAAGCATCTAGTTATAATATCGGATTCGTTTTTTTTTTTTTTAAATAGTACAATTATATTTCATTGAATATCCACAAATTTATTGGGGAAGGGTGAATGTATATGTATGCATTACATACACATTAAGTATGAGGGATTGTAATATTCACTTTAAAATAATGTCTGTGCGTTCTTTTCAGACCAGTCACAAGATGCCTAACAATATTTTTGCTACAAGATCGAGTTTGGGAGCATTACATATATCCAAACTAATCAGTTATTGCAATTGTCTATAATGGCCTGTTTCACAGTGCGACGATATGGTAAATATAGGTGTATCTAGATGATACCAGGTAATAGTGCCAGACAAGAGTTCTGGACTAAAAGAAATACCCCAGTCTCAGAAAATAGCACTGGTGTATGGATGGCACAGGCTATAACCAGGCTGTAAAGTACTCTTGTCCAAATAGTGTTGTAGCAGATCAAGAGCCCATGGTGCCCTCTCGTTCAGACTACCAAATGCTTAAACAATAATGTAATTCCAATTTAAAAATTCAAAATTGAACAAAAAAGAATTTACAAAGTCCCAAGGTACAATTAATGAATCAATTTATTTATAGTGATTTCTTCTCTTCTTATTTAGAAGGAAATGAAAAATGATATTTATATGAAATGATATATTACACAATAATTAACAGTTACAGTTATATTGTACACGACTACAGTATCTCTGGAATAGTAGTTACTCTGTAAACTGAGTTTGGTAATAAAATGTCTCTTCATCTGACTTCTCGCTTCTAAATTGTTACAAATGTTCATGTGCCTAAGACTTAACTTCACTTCTCATGGGCTGCTAGACAGCAATGTCCCAGACCAGAGTTCTGTACTAGTTGATGGGGTGACACACAATGATGAACTCTTTACTGATGTTCCCATGCAGTAGGCATAACAGCTAAACGAGTGGACCCGCTGTAGTGCTCCGTGACAATTATGCAGGATAGCATCTTCTTATGATATCCACAAGACTAGTGTGGTGGGTGTGAGCGTCATCTGAATATGCATGTGTATGGTATGCACACATGTGATTGTTACCTGGTCAGTATTACATTCTACGATATACAGTAACATATTTCACAAACGGAAATAGCAACCTGTTTCTTAATTCACAGATCAGCGATGTGAATACATTTTTATTTTAAAAAATTTTTTTGTGCCCAGTGGATTTTTCTTCTTTCTTTCCCGATAAAGTTGTTGGGAAAGACCGCTAAGAACTGAGGTACCCCACTTTCTCCCGTAAAAAAAAATGTAAATGAAACTGTATAGACTTGACATTCAGCGCCAGCCACTTACTAACTTACTTATTCGTTCCTCTTCTACCGTGAGGTGTAGAGGTTTGTAAGAGAGAGCGCCATAATATTCTATTGGCTGTCTTTCTCCTGGCTTGGTTCCACTCTAGTCCTCGGTCCTTCAAAGACTGTCTAATGTTGTCCTCCCAGCGGACTTTGGGTCGTTCTAGAGGTCTGGATCCTATGGCTCTTAGTTTCCCATGCTTGTCGTGGTAGCCGATCTTCTCCCATTCTGCAAACCATCTCAGTTGGGACTGTTCTACTTGGGTCTGCAGGAGTTACTTCAACCACCTTCCTCAGATACCTCATTTCTGAGGATTGGATCTGGCTTTTGTGGGTTGTAGTCATTGCTCATGACTCGCATCCATACGTCAAGACTGGGACATAAGTGGAGCGGTATACAGCCATCTTCGTCTTCTTACCAACTTCTCTTTTGCCGAGGAATCCTCGATTAATGGCTTGAAAAAGTCTCCCAGCTGCTGCTCTTCGGGTAGCAAACTCTTCTTTGATGCCTCCCTTTCGGTCTATGACAGCTCCAATGTATTTAAAGTGGTCGACCTGCTCCGGGACCTGTTCTCCCAGCTTAATCTGATGTCTTCTTTCCTCTCGTGATATCACCATGGTTTTTGTTTTCGAGCTGCTTATGATCATCCCTCTCTTCTCCAGCTCTCCTTACAGACTTGCAGGTTGGATTGAAGATGTGCCTCTGATTTAGCAATCAGGGCAACATCATCAGCAAATGCTAGCTCTGAAATACAGACCTGTCTCATCTTCCAGTACCCCACTGAATACTTTCCTGTCCATTCCTTACATGACTTGATGACATCGTCCATGAGGAGTATGAAAAGATAAGGTGACAGGATATCACCTTGTCTTACACCAGTGGTGGTCCTGAATTCTTCTGACTTATGGTTTGCTGTCCTCACATAATTTCTGCAAGACTTGTAGAAGCTATGTATAGCATGAATCAGAGGTGATGGAATGTTCTTCCTTGCCTAACAGTCCCAGAGTTTGTTCCAGGGGACCTTGTCATATGCCTTTTCCAGATCTAAGAAGCAAAGATGGATCTCACTCTTATACAAGAGCCTTTTCACTCAACTGTCTGAGTGTGAAGATTAGGTCTTGAGTACTTCGATTTGCTCGGAAGCCACACTGGACCTCATCCATTTGTGGCTCAGCTAGGCGTCTGAGTCTCTGCTCTAGGCTTCTAGAGTAGATTTTACCAGGAACACTGAGAAGGGATATGCCTCTATGGTTTCCACATTGTCGGTTGTCACCCTTTTTAAAAATCGGTGTTATTATGGCAATCTCCCGATCCTTTGGTGTGGTCTTGTTGCACCACGCTGCCTGTAGGACCCATAAGAGTAATAAGTCGCCTCCTGCTCCCATGTATTTAACCATTTCTGGTGTTATACCTTCATGCCCTGCTGCTTTGCCTATCTTGATTTTCTCCAGTGCTGCCTTCAGTTCTTCCATCTTTATGTCATCTTCATCACCATTGGTTTTCTCTTCTGTGCCAGTGGTTATCATTTCTGATGTTTGACCTTGCTCACCATCCAGGAGTTCTGAAAAATATTCTTTTCATCTTTCCATTACTTCTTTTGGGGCAGTAAGCAATTTGCCTTGCTTGTCCTTTATAAATTTAAGAGGGCACTGTTTTTCCTTCCTCATACTCTTTAGGGTCTTATAGAACAATTTCTTGTTTTCTTGCGCATCGTATTCTACGACGGGCGTTCAGAAAGTAATGCACCACATCGTTTTTCTCAGGAGCTGTTTATTCAAAAAGCAAGAAATTTATACACAATATACATGGATATGTCATGTAAACATCGGTATTATTCAACATAATCCTCATCAACTTGTACGGCTTTATGCCAGCGCGAAACAAGTGCATGTATTCATAGCCCGTACCAGATTTTGTCTTGATCATGTAGCCATTTCTTAGCTGCATGAATCACTCCTTCATCATCTTCTAACCTTGTCCCACGGAGTGCATCTTTAAGTGGACCAAATAGATGAAAATCAGAGGGTGCCAAATCGGGACTGTAGGGTGGATGGGGTAGTACAGTCCAACCCAATTTGGTGATTGCTTCCCGTGTTGCCAGACTTGTGTTAGGGTGCGCATTGTCGTGAAGGAGAAGCAGGTCTGCTGGATTCTTGTGCGACCGAACTCTGCGAAAACGTTGATTGAGTTTTTTCAATGTCTTAATGTAAGCTTGCGAATTGATTGTCTCTCCTCTTGGCATAACGTCCACAAGAATCACACCTTCAATGTCCCAAAAGACAGTGATCATGACCTTTCCAGCTGAAGGAATTGTCTTGAATTTATTTCTTCTTGGTGATTGCGATGATGCCACTCCATTGACTGTCTTTTTGTCTCAGGTTCAAAGTGATGTGCCCAGGTTTCGTCACCTGTAACGATCTTAGCCAAAAAGTTCTCTCCATCAGCATTGAAACGCTCCAACAATTCAGAAGAAATTGCTTTCCTTTGCAATCGGTGGTCATTTGTGAGACTTCGAGAAACCCATCTTGCGCAAACCTTAGAAAATCCGAGAGTTTTTATAACTGCATTTGCACTACCAATGCTGACAGACAGCTGTAAGGCCAATTGTTGAGTAGTGATTCGCCTATCAGTAAGAATAATGCCCTCAGCGCATTTCAATATTTCTGCGTTGGTGGCTGTGGTAGGACGTCTACAGCGCGGCCGATCAAGCAGCTCCGTATCTCCACTTCCTGATTCTTTGATTCTCTGAACCCAGCGACTGACTGTACTCCTGTCGACTGCAAAACTTCCATACACATCACATAGACGCTTGTAACTATTCACAACAGTTTCCTTCTCTGCAACGAGACATTCTATCACAATTCGCTGTTTATAACGCAAGGTGCTAACACGCTCCATTTCAATGGTTTAGGGCAGCCGTATTATTTGGCCGGTTGCAGTGCAATTTGGTACACACAATTGGCACATGCCATATTTGAAGTGTGCAAAATTTCATGCTTCTATCTGCATTATTAGTTGAGAAAAACGATGTGGTGCATTACTTTCTGAACGCCCCTCGTAGCTTTTCTCCAAATTCTTCCCAGGACTTCTGTTTTGCTGCTAGCACCTTGTTCTTTGCTTGTTTAGCGCCAGCCACATCCCTTCTAATTCACGGTTATTCTCTAACTTCTTCCCGTCCCCAACTTCTAAGCGAGGATGTTCTACAAGCAGGAAGATTGGTGTACGTATAATGTCCAAGGGAACAGTGCCAGGGTCATGGATATCCGAGACTGTAACACTGAAAACCATGACAGAAAATTAAGAGTCTCCCAAATCCTCATCTGTAATAAACTGGGTGATGCGCCAGACAACAGAGGGCAGTCCAAGAGGAATAAGATGGACTACAATTTCTACATTGGAAGATCTGGAATATGCAGATGACATTGCACCACTAGCCATTCACATCAACACATCCAGGAAAAAAACGGATAGACTTAATAAGTATAGCCAACAGGTGGGCTTGAACATCAACCTAAAGAAGACAGAGGTCATGACGCTCAATATGAGCAGCCCTGAGCCCATATCAGTAAGGAATCAGCAACTGGAACAGTCAGACACCTTCACAAACCTAGGATGAATAGTAACACCCGACGGCGGAGCAAGCAAAGACATCAACAACAGAATGAACAAAGCAAGAACAGCCTTTTTTAGTTTAAACAACATCTGTAAGTCCTCTCAATACAGCACAAGCACAAAATTAAGATTATATCAGAGCTGTGTGCTTTCTGTGCTTCTCTATGGTGCAGAATGCTGGAGAGTTACAGAGAAGGAAATGTCGAAATTGTCCTCTTTTCACACAACATGCCTAAGAAAAATTCTCCGAATCTTTTGGCCGAATACCATCACCAACCAAGATGTGCTTACTCGGAGCAAGCAAGAGGACATGCACACCATCATAGCTGGCAGACGCTGGAGCTGGGTTGGCCATGTCCTCAGAAGAGACCCCGATGCCATCACAAGGACAGCTATGCTATGGACCCCTGAAGGAAAACGAAAGAGAGGCCGACCAAAAACAACTTGGCGGAGGACTGTGGAGGCTGAGATGCAAAGAGTGAATCAGAGTTGGGGCACTGTACGAAGGATGGCCACCGACAGAGCAAAGTGGAATCAATTTGTTGTTGCCCTACAAGACGCCACCAGGCGTGATGGCCACTGACTGCTTTGACGGTCGGCGGCTAAGGATCAAAAAAGAAGAAATCCTCTTCTGAAATCATCTCACCCATTCCTAATGATGCTATAATTAATTCATCATTTACTTTCGCCTCTTATCGGAGCATCATGCCACCACCACAGCTAGCACCCCTCCCCGACAGGAAACCTGTTCAACAACACTAACGTGCTTCTGCCGCATATGTTTCTGTAACAACTTGTTTTACATGATGTTGCTGCTAACCTCGTATTAGTCGCCCTTTACGACATGCCCAAAGGGAGCAGTTGTCCTATTCCTACTTTGTTTGCTTGCGCCCCCCCCCCCCCCCCCCCCAGGAAAAAAGATGCTATCCTGTAACATTAAAGGAATAATATCAATGCTCATTATTTTGTGGACACCTCGTACCCTATAAATAATGGTCATATATTGACTTGACTTGTCCATGTTTGTTGAAGTTTTTTTTTGGTAAAAGTTTTTTTTTTTTACGGGATGAGGGTAACCAGCCTATGCCCAACCCTCCTTAGTCGCTTTTTACGACATGCATGGTAGGGTTACAGTATTACGAATCGTTGCTCCCCTTTCGGGCCCTGGTAGCACACGGGTGAAATAATGGTCACATGTACATATCATAATCCTCATCTTCCTTTGTGCTCCTTACAGAGCATGAAGTCATCACTGTAGCAGGCCCCCTTGTAGGAAGCCTCCACCAAACATTCACATACTCTTGTAGTGGTAGTTTATGTGGCCATTTGTTTGCCATGATGAGGTTACCAGCCCCATGAACGACCTCATATTAAGTGGCCTGGTACGACATGCCTGAAGGTGCAGAAGGTCTATTCTTTGTCTACATGTGCATATGCTGCAGCTTAAAAGATGTGAATTTGCCTTCTCTCTACATACATTTCCTAGACACAAAAGAATTGATATTAATGTGTATGAATTGCTTTACACTCATTTCTAAGACGAAATCAAACGCGCAAAAGAATACATCTTTTATCTTGATTGGCCATTCCGCGTGGATAACATGGGGTTGAGTTACAAATGGCGCTTTAGACAATGCTGTGTTATACTGATAACAAATATTTAACCCTTAGAACAGCTGTCGGCAACCTAGGAGCTGCGGGGACCTACTTCAGAACCACTGAGCTCTCTAAAGATCAACTTTGATAAACTCATGTCCGTTTTTAGAGTAGTTGGAATATGGAATAAGTGTAGCTTTATTGTAACTGAGTAGCTGGAATATGGAATAAGTGTAGCCCTATTGTAACTGAGTAGCTGGAATTTGGAATAAGTGCAGCCTTATTGTAACTTTTATGAGTAGTTGGAATTTGGAATAAGTGTAGCCTTATTGTAATTTTTATGAGTAGTTGATATTAGGAATAAGTGTAGCCGTATTGTAACTTTTATGAGAAATTGGAATTTGGAATAAGTGCAGCTTTATTGTAACATTTATGAGTAATTGGAATAAGTGTAGCCTTAATGTAACTTTTATGAGTTGTTCGAATTTGGAATACGTGCAGCCTTATAGTAACTTTTATGAGTAGTTGTAATTTGGAATAAGTGCAGCTTTATTGTAACATTTATGAGTAGTTGGAGTTTAGAATAAGTGCAACAACTTTTATGAGAAGTTGGAATTTGGAATAAGTGCAGCCTTATGGTAACGTATATCTGCCGGACGATCTGCTAAATGCAATACCATCGAAAGAGTGGTGGAAAATTAAAATTAAATTACATTTACCGCATGTTAACTTCACTTCAAACAATAAATCTCTTCCCATCTTATGCAGTTCGTGAATAAAGTGAATTTTCGTAAGCTAGTTTTTTCCCTGTTCGCTATCTATGGATCTACCAAAGGATCCCCCAGGGATCTACCTGTAGATCAAGCTCGACCAGCTGCCGACCTCTGTCGTAGAAGGTGTTCTAGTTTCATTCTAAGACTTGTGTATCTCAAAACTCGCTTGCTTGCAGATTCCAATGTGGTCTTACAAGAGAGAGAATCAGCAAATTAAATGTATTATCATCATCATCCTTTACTCATCAGCTCCCTAAGAAACATAGGCCTTCAACAAACTGTTGATTTTTTTTTTCTGACAAAATCAATGTTATTCAGTTTAACCTTGTTAACCAAATAATTTACCAATAAATTGTCTTTCTTTTATATGTAAATATAAAGCATTAGTTAGGTTAATCAATCAGTTGAGTGAATTTGAAGTCTGCACCCGTATAACTCATTTTGTTAAATACATATACATATATAGCGCTATTTAATTTATATTTAGCTGAATCACCTTCAGCTGGGGGCTCATAAAAACGAGTCAAAACACATTTTCTCACAGAAGTGGGCGGAGAATACTAAATTTATGACAACTTAGATGACTCAGTTGTTGTACTTGCCATTCTATAAATCTATAGTCAGTTCTCTCTGAAATAGAAGCAGCATCCTTCTATTTATGTCTCTGCCATTTACCGTTGAAAACCCTCATTGTTTTACTCGAAGTTGACCATTAGTGGGTCACTACTGCAGAGCAAGCGCTGGTCTCTCGTGGCAAAGGTGCCACGTTCGAATCACGGTATGGTCACGCTACAGTCTACCCAGCTGTAAATGGGTACCTGACTCTGTGTTTTGAGTTAGGGAAGGAAAAGGCAACGAGGAAGGGAACTAGTCACTCCACCTCTCGATGCTGGACCTGATATGGTGAAGTCTCTAACACTTCACTCCCCTACGGCTGTATCTGTTATGGGACTGCCTTATTTTACTGCAGAGCAGGGGAGATAACCCGCGAAAGCCTGCAATTTCTTTGACATACAAATCATTTTGTCTATCATCATATATATTTCTCATGTTACTATCTGCTATTTCTAAGAAATATATCTTGTCCACTAGCTTACATTTTGATTTCTGTTTTGTTTGTGCTATTTCTTACAATTTTGCCCATTTATCTGATTATATATATATATATATATTTATATATATATATATATATATATATATATATATATATATATATATATATATATATATATATATATATATATATATATATATATATATATATATATATATACTCTTTACCTAAGAAACATCGATGGCAAAGTTTCTTTAAATTCTAAAAGAAACAACTTTTACACTAATTCGATATGTGAAGGAGTCTATTAAACTACAAATTCTGGTATTAAAAAGAAGAATCTGGTGGGAAGTCAAGCCGGCGCCTCTTCGACCACAGGAGGGTGACACCAGGGAGTCAGGTTCTAAGTGCGTCCACATTTTTTTACCGACCTGAAAAAGTTGAAAAAGCCAAGAAAAGGAATGCATACCTTATTTGCAGGCGGAGACATTTGTTCGAGATGATCCGATTACAGCCGGATTATCAGAGTGCATCTCGCGACACATCAGAACATATTACCTTTACATTTTTACTTAAATTTGCATAACTATTGCAGAGAGCTATAACCGACGTAATATCTATCATTAACATTGTCAATGTTCCATCGCCCTTCTTATTGCAGGAAGCAGTCACGTGCTTTTGCAGCGTTAGTTTGAATCAATTTGTTGTAGACAATGATTTTGGCAGCCCCACGCCCACCTATAAAGTCACCTCTAACACATACCTGAGGGTGCAGTAGTTTATTATTTCTCTCTCTCTCCAGAGACCCCCCTGGGAACTTACTCGGGACATACTATTTATACAGTGTATCTATTACCATAAAACATAATAATACTTACACTGTTGTGAATTAGTATCAAATGTTATCGTACCTCGGGGTTAAGTAGTAGCAAGTACTTTGAACATCATGTAATGTATCCTGTACTGTGCTGTATGTGCGTTTATGTTTCCTCTCCTGCAACAGATAGCTGTGAGTACTCTCAAACGCGCAGAATTATGTGCCTGCACACTGCAACACGTGCATTTACAACGGAAAAAAAGGGGGGTGGGGGGTGTTGGTTGTGTATATTTTAAATACCACCTGCACACAACGAAAAAAAAAAAAAAACTTTTTCGCAGCACTGGCAAATGGACCACGCGAAATTATCATCTTTTTTTTTTTTCAATCCTTATGGCACATGCGGCCATCACTGCAGGTGGCCCCTTTGAGGAAGCCTACGCCAAAAACACAAAACTCTTGCTGCGGTGATGTCTGCAGCAATATGTTTAACATGATGAGGTTGCCAGTCACAAGCACAATCTGATAATGGTCGCCTTTTACGGCATGTTGAAGCTCAAGTACTAATGGTGTGTGTATGTATGTAATAACGTCGCCGCGGGAGACATAATGGTGTGCAGATAAACACTGCTTTTCTCTTCGTATTGTTACGGTTTTTAACATAATAATCTACAGACACGTTTTCTTGTAACATTTTTACTATTTTAAAAGGATAATTTACAGACAAGCACTGCTTTTTTAAAATATGTTACTGTTTTTTAACAGAATAATTAACAGACAAGCTTTCTTTTAATATCTGTACTGTTTTAACTGGATAATTTACAGATAAGCAATGCTTTTTCCTAAATTTTAACTGTATTTAAAAGAATAATTTGCAGATAGGCACAGTTTTATTTTTCATTTTTTCTTTGGGTTGTTTTAAAATTATGAAATGTTATTTTTTGCAGGAGTGTTTTCCGCGATCTAGCTGTAAGAACTGAAGAAGTCTTAAGTTTTTTGCTGTGCGTCCACAAAAACGTACGTAATATTTTATATTTAAGATTAAACAAGTTTAAATGTAAACTCTGAAATATATTTATAATATTTATTCGTTAGACATGAATAAGTGATTAAAAAAGACCATTTTAAATCTGACAGTAGCGTCATAAACAAGAACAAGTCATTACTTCGAATGTTACTTAGGACGGGGGAATGTTGGGAGTGGGGGGAGAGAAAGAAAGGTGTGGGGAGTTAGAAGTCAGCTGTTTCCATGTTTGTAATAGACGCCCTAATAGTATCTCGTATAAAGAGTAACGGTAGTTCCGTAGCATATACTGTTGCAGTGGAGTGAAGTGTTAGAGACTCCTCGCTGCCTTTGCCCCCCCTAATTCAAACATACTCATTTAATACATATGTGCAGACGGGGGCGTGCGCCACCTGGTTTCGAACCCGGTCCCTGTGCTTCAAGTAGCAAACTCTCTAACCACTTTTCCCCTCGATACCTCGTGCATAGGACAGTAGGCAGAGTTCGATCAATCGGCAAATCCTGCAGTCAAGTCCATGCATGCCAACTAACACGAATTTCTTGTTCAAATAAGCGTTTCATTGACCAAAGGTATGAATACTTTTCGCTTGAATGGTCTAAACTCGTACTGCTAACGTGAACTAATTCAGCACAACGTTAACAGAAATATCAGCCTGACACCAAGTGGTCTCCAAGCAAGACCGAAACTGTGAATCTGTAATGTATTAGCAGCAGAGATCGACTTCAAGGCAACAGGTCCGTTAATGTTTGTCACCTTAAAGTTAGCGTTACCTAGCGAATGGTGGCTGTAAAATGGCTACGTTCTATTCGGCGAATTAAATGAGTTCCCGTGCCAAATGTATCGCGGAGTGTTCAAGCGTGTAACATCTTTACTCTAAGACTTGAGAAAAAGTAGTCCCATAGTAGAAACTGTCGTAGAGGAGTGAAGTGTTAGAGACTTCACCATACTAGGCGCAGCTTTATGTGGTGGGTGAGCAGTTCCTTTTCTCGCTGCCTTTGCCTTTAGGTATCCATTTACAGCCGGGTAAACTGGAGCGTGATGCTACGAGGTTTCGATCCCGGAAACCGGTAACCGTGCCGCCAGAGAAAACCGCTCTAACCGCTTAGCCAATAGAAAGTTCATGAGTTCTATCTATCTCTATCAATCCCTTTCAGTAATTACTGACTATAAGAACGCGTCCCCGAAACGATGACTCGGTGGGCACGAGGTTGGGCGCTTGGATAAAGAGGTCAGGCTGTTGCCCATGCAGCATGCCTCCGCTGGTGAGTCCAGAAGATCATATTCGGGCGGGATTCTTATTTAGAGGCGTTCAGCCATAATCACTCACATGATAACCTCGCACCATTGGCTTATCAGCCAAGCACGTGAACCGAATTTCTAAACCTGAGGTTCCTCTCGTAATGAGCAGGACTGCTGTAGCAACGACCTGTCATCAGCAGGATCTCATGAGTTGATAAATGTATAATAATCTTAACTTCCGACTTTCTACAGCCGCCAACTATATTAACATCTATAACACAAAGACATGAAAGACAACAAGCACAACAACCAAGATAGTGACAGGCTTTCATACATGGGAGCTTACGCAGGACTGGGTTGGAACAGTATGACGAGGTCATCAATTTGGAACTGATGACAAGAACCAGACAGGTGCCCGTACAACACGAGATGACATGAACCAGACAGGTGCCCGTACAACACGAGATGACATGAACCAGACAGCGGAACTGCCCGTTTTACAAACCATGAGCCCCAACTTTATATGTAACAGTGGTAAAATGAAGCTGTCTTTGTTAAAGCTAATGGCTCGTGTATACATTTTTACCCGAAATGTTCCTGTCTGAACCAGACAGGTGCCCGTACAACACGAGATGGTACAAGAACCATTGATAAGTTTCCTATAAGAAACAGAGTAGGTGACAGGAATGGAATTGATGAAAAAAAATTTCTGTTATGCAATAACACGCGCCCGCCCCCATTCGTTGACCGTTTACCATCTTTGCAAATAGCAAATGTACAACTCGAGATGACATAATCCGCATGTCCAGACAGGTGAATGGTTAATTAAGTAAACCACCCGTACAACACGAGATGACATGAACCAGACAGGTGCCCGTACAACACGAGATGACATGAACCAGACAGGTGCCCGTACAACACGAGATGACATGAACCAGACAGGTGGTGTACAAGTATTTTTCCCACGATCGTAACAACACGAGATGACATGAACCAGACAGGTGCCCGTACAACACGAGATGACAAGAACCAGACAGGTGCCCGTACAACACGAGATGACATGAACCAGACAGGTGCCCGTACAACACGAGATGACATGAACCAGACAGGTGCCCGTACAACACGAGATGACAAGAACCAGACAGGTGCCCGTACAACACGAGATGACAAGAACCAGACAGGTGCCCGTACAACACGAGATGACATGAACCAGACAGGTGCCCGTACAACACGAGATGACATGAACCAGACAGGTGCCCGTACAACACGAGATGACATAAACCAGACAGGTGCCCGTACAACACGAGATAACATGAAGACGCTGGCGATGGATACGACACACACACTGAAGTACCTGCTGACAGCATTACACGACAGTCCTTGCTCTGGAATCCCCAGGATATGAAACAGGTAGAGATAAGCCGAGAAAAAAACAAAACAAATGGAGAAGAGAACTGGAGATGAAAGGGATACAGAAGGCACAGAAAGACAATGAGTCGCTGGCACAGGACAAGAAGGAAGAGCCATAAATTAGTTGATGGCTTATGGTCCTTAGAGAGCTGATGGGCAACACAAATAACTATAACAATAAAGAGAACAACAGCAAGTATTATCATTACCGTCTGCTGCAGGATTACAAGTATAAATACCGCTGGCGCACTCTTTCTTCCCCCCCCCCCCCCTCCTCGCCAATTACAAATATTATTCTCCAGTATTTTCTTACCTTTCTTTCTATCTTTCTGGCTTACAACCAAAAAAATATTAAGTGCAAATATGTGGTTGGCTTTACATAGAGGTTCTCCCACCTTTTCCATTTCGGGGGACACTTAACTGAATAGTAAAGGCATATTGAACTATTATATATATATATGTTGTAACAACAAACTAATAATTATCTATCAATATAAGACCTACATCGTAAATGCACTTTCTTATAAATTTTCCATCAAGTGCCGTGCTAAAATGCGCAGGCGAAAATGTGTCTCCACAACTTCCGATCCCTAGCTGTGCTTATTCTTCACGTTAATGTTCCAAGACAATAAAGTTTCACGGTATACTTGTACAAATTCGCGGCACACCAATTAGTAATTCCTGACTTTAATGGTGAAAATGCTTACTTGTTCAAAGACACGATGTCGTTAAGTAATAATCATTCATCACAGTTTCCCTTGTTTGCTCCATAACGATAATGGAACCACCCACTACTGTGGCTGGTCCCGACAGAAAACCTCCATCAAACATTCACATGCTCTTGCAGCATTGGTTTTTGTAGCAATTTCTTTTACACCATGGGGTTGTCAACCTCATTTTCGTCGCACTGTGCGACACGCCAGGAGGAGCCGTAGTCCTGTTCTTTCTTGGTCTCGTCCGAGACCCCCGGGAATTACACGGAGCTCATTATTTAAGCAATAATAATAATAATAGCCCCTTCAGTCATAACTGACTACGGGAATGCGCCCCTGAGGTGACAGCCTTCAGCTGCTTATTTTCCTGGTGTTACTTTCGATTTCTCCTCTCTTCTGCTTGTTGTGTGAGCTTCTTTGTGCCCAGACTGAGGTGGCGCCGCAGGTAGCATCGCCACTTGGTGCGATCGGCAGCTTCATCCTCCCAGGTTGCTGGATTTATGTCCAGTGTCCTCATGTCTCTCTTGCACTCATCTTTGAATCTCAGCTGCGGTCGCCCAACTGTTCTTTTGCCATCTGCCAGTTGTCCGTAGAAGATGTCTTTCGGGGTGCGACCATCTTCCATGCGGCGCACATGGCCAAGCCAGCGTAGTCTGCGCTGTATAAGCAGTGTATACATTCTTTGAAGGCCAGCACGTGACAACACCTCGACATTTGTCACTTTATTTACGCAATAATGGGCGTGAAACACGGAAAGACAAAACACATGGTGGGAGCTACAAATGCATTATGGGTTGTGGAAAAGAAAAGACTCATGGGATAAGCTACAAATGCATTATAGGTGGTGAAAAAGACAAGACACATGGTGGGAACTACAAAGGCATTATGGGTGCTAGACAAGACGACACATGGGGAAAGCTACAAATGCATTACAGGTGGTGAAACAGACAAGAAACATGGGAGAAGCTACAAATTCAAGCTTGTTATGTTATTTTAACCATGTATTACGCATATTAACCACGAATAACGGATATTTACCATTTCATGTGATCACTCTTACATTAACCATATAATGTAACCACACGGGGAACCAACTATAAATTCCGCAGTGTGAAAGTTGTAATGAACACCTATATTTGCTCACTGCAAGATTTCACAAAACAAGAAGGCAGGGGGAGTCGTGTCCAAAAAGGGCGAAATAAAGCAACGAACTGAAGATAAGCCAATATACAGAGATGAACGCAATAATCAAAACATAGTTTTTCAAGGGACAGTGTGCGTATTTCTCAAACTTAGGTTTTGCCTGAGCAATTTACCCGCCAAAATGTGGCGAGGAAACAATTATTCTGTGCGCTTTCTTCTGCATGCCCTGTTGACGGCACTGAATTCTCCTTTCGCCATTTCAATTTTGCTTTAGAAGTACGGAAACAGTGGCAGGAAATCAAAGATGCTTCATCTAGGTCAGGAATGAAGCTTCCCTGGCTAAATATATGATGGAGACATTTATCCATACTAACCCGAACTGCTTAATATAAATGGGTAAATCTCCAGAAACTCTGTCACCGAAAAGCAACACAGGCAGGAATATTCCTAACAAAACAAAACAAAAAAAAAACAAAAAAAAAACACACAATGAAGTATATTGGGAAGAAGTGTGCGATGTTTTAACAGCCGCGATATTTAGTTCCCATACCGAAATGCGCCATGAAAATATTGCAACTCTGGTGGGAAAAGATGGGGCAGGCCCATGTCGTTAAGGCAATTCTGTTAAAGGGGATTGTGATTCATTTTTCATAGGTCCCTGTACGCTGGGTAATTATATGTCAAATGTTGCGCGCTAGATATTATGTGAGTAATGTGGTTACAGAAAGGTTGTTAGCCCACTAAGAAAGATACATAGTGAACGCGAGTTTATGACGTTATGAAAAGACGGCTGTTATTGACGCGAGCAGTGCGCGAGTGTGCAGAAGGGACAGACAGCAGTTGGAGACGGGAGTTGGAGACGGGAGTGAAAGGTCTTGAAGCTGTATGGCTCATCCATGCCAGGAGAATATAAAGTGGAGGTGTGTGTGTTCATACATTATACGAGTATTATGTTAGTTGTTAAAGACATGGTTGGAGTAACAACACTTGCAATGATGTACCAAAGCTCAAAACACGAAGTTTAAGACATGATCTATCTCCATCAGAGTTCGGTGTTATGCTGTCTGAAATTATCACACCCTAGAGTGCAAAGGCAGTAATTCTGAACCCCGCCACACGATACTCGGGGGTCTTTACAATTTCAAAGATGGCAAACAGAATATTCCAAGCCAGATAAAACAGAATTCTGATTCTTACAAAAATAAAACAGGTGATAATGTTCAGACTACGATCTGACGACTGCAACAATAGTCTATTCATTAGGTTAACATCTAAACAAAGAGATTGTTCCCGTAGGCGACAAAAGCGAATTATACAACATGCCCGCCTTAAATGTCAGCTCCACAAAGGAAACACACTGACAGTATGACTTTCATCAACCCTTTTATGAACAACAACAACAAAACTACGGCAATGAGAGAAACCTGATACAGATCGCCCATTTTATGAAGTACTTCTTCTTCGTACACTCTCAGACGTCTACTTGAATATTTTCAAAGAAAGCAGTAGTCAGCTTGTATCTGCATTGAGTTTTTCCACGAATGGTACTGGTGTCCGCCACATGCGCTTTCTCTGTTCCACATATGTCCAGCATCTTTGAAGCAGATGTTCAGCAGTAATTTTATCAGTGCCACAGTTACACTCATCAGTAGTTCCTATCTTTAGCTTGTTGAATAGATGGTATCCCAATCTGTTGTGGCCCGTTTGGAGTCTGAATATTACCACTTGTTCTCTTCTGTTAAGCTGGTGGTATGCATCATTTTGAAGTGGGTGTTTACCATTTTATGAAGTACAATTAAGAAAAAAACTGATAGACTGAATAAGTATAGCCAGCAGGTGGGTCTGAACATCAATCTGAAGAAGACAGAGATCATGACACTCAATGTGGGCAATCCTGAGCCAATAACAATAAGGAACCAGAAGCTAGAACAGACAGGCACATTTACATATTTAGAATGCATAGTAACACCAGACGGCGGAACAAACAAGGACATCAACAACAGAATGAATAAAGCGAGAACAGCCTTTGCTAGTCTCAACAACATCTGGAAGTCCTCTCAGTACAGCACAAACACAAAATTAAGATTATTATGAGAGATGTGTACTTTCTGTGATTCACTATGGTGTGGAATGCTGGAGAGTAACAGAGAAGGAAATGTCGAAACTGTTCTCTTGCCACACAATGTGCCTAAGGAAAGTTCACTGAATCTTTTGGCCGAATACCATCCCCAACCAAGAACTACTTATTCGGAGTAACCTAGAGGGCATGTACACCATCATAGCTGGCAGACGCTGGAGTTGGGTTGGCCACGTCCTAAGAAGGAACCCTGAAGCCATTACAACAGCAGCTATGCTATGGACCCCCGAAGGAAAGCGAAAGAGAGGCCGACCAAAAACAACGTGGCGGAGAGCTGTGGAGGCTGAGATGCAAAGAATGAACCTGAGTTGGGGTACTGTACTAAGGATGGCTGCCAACCAAACAAAGTGGAAGCAAGTTGTTGCTGCCCAACAAGACGCCACTAGGTGTGATGGCCACTGACTGCTTTGACAGTCTGCGGCTAAGGATCAAAGAAGAAGCAGAAGAAGTACAATTAGATGTAGTTATAAAAAAGTACAAGAAGGAATACTTTAACTATCTAACATAACCACACTCTGTAGCCATGCATAACCTAACCATCTAACTTAGCCACACTCACCTAACTATCCAATATGGCCACATTTACCCAACCATTTAACATAACTCTCAGCTAACTTACAAAAAATTTAACACTTAACTAACCATGCGGTTTTTAAACATTAAAAATGACTAAAATCACCATAGCCACACCCACTTGTGTCTTACTACCTAATGTAACCACATGCACAATATACACCTTAAACATCTAATACTTACTTAACCATCTAATGTTGGCACATCAAACTAAAGCATCTAACATTCAGAAATTTAGCCATAAAATACAATCGTACAGATCAAACCATGTAACAAAACTGCACACACACATCAATAATAACCACACATATCCTATTTTTGGAGCCGCAGTAGTGCAGTGGTTAGTGCACTGGCTTCCTAGCTCGGTGGTCCATGGTTCGATCCCCAGTTGAGATATTTTTTTTAGACCGCAAAAGGCTCGGTGTCGACCCAGCCTCATGAATTGGGTACCAGAGCAATTCTGGGAAGGTTAAGGCGGCCGTCGTAATGCTGACCACATTACCCCTAGTGTGCCGATGGTCAAGAAAATGTGGGCCTAACACCATATTCCCAATATGCCTCAATGGGCGTATAACGGGATCCTTTACCTTTTACCCTTTTTATCCTGTTTTACATAACGTCTAAAAACCATATATTCTATCCTCACTTTAGCCAATCATGTCATCGCCCAACATGACCATATCTTACAAATAAACGTGACCAAACTTACATAACCACCTAACGTGATTACACTTTACCATTAAACGTAAAAACATTCACCTAACCATCTGACGTGACCACATATACTAAAACATCCAATGTAAATATATGCTTAACCATCTAACATGACCGCACTTACCTTTTCTCTTGACCTCAGCCGTGCCTGTCACAAAAGTTACTTTGGTGGAGGTCATCATACAACCGGTAATCAAATTGTAGAGAAGGTCTAAGCTGGATCTTCACCTGCCTCCTCTATATAAACAGATATATCTCTCACACCGTTTGTAAGGAACTGGGACCTTCAGTGGAGTAGCTCTACCACCGTGATCTTATTGGCAACAATAGGTCCTAAAGTTTATACAATATAGATGTGAGCTGATCAAGGATGGCGTGGCTTTCGCAGCATTGTGGGAGACACACGCACCTGTCAATAAAAAAAAATAACGAGCAAAATTAATGACAAAATTATTCACTAAAATTAAGTTGCGCACACCAATAGGGAATGATGTGTGTGTGTATATATATATAGATATATATATATATATATATATATATATATATATATATATATATATATATATATATATATATATATATATATATATATATATATATATATATATACCTTTTAAACTAATCAAAACATTTAGTTTATATAAGTCACCAAGTCATCCATGGTTGTACAAACACAAGAGTATGGTTTATGGGAGTAGCAGTGAAACAAAACAAAGAGGACCCCTGACGCGGTGCTAGGTGTAAACCACACAGCCCGATGACAAGGCTGGACACTAGATTATAGGTCACTCTCATACTTCGCATCAGCTTATCACTCTAATACAGTGTTTCTTAACCCTTTAGAGATCACGCGTCCCTTTAAAGCATCTTAAGAAGCCTTCCGGGAGCCGCGCTGGTGTAATGGCTTCGGCGTTGTACTGGCGACCAGGTTTTCATGGTTCAAACCCGGGCGTCAGCGTTTGAAGAAATGTTTACGGCCGGAAATTTGACTGAATAGCCTGAACGGCTCCTGTGATAAACCCTCTGTGGATGGGAAGGAGCGAAGCTCCTGACCGGGTTGGAAGGAAAGTCCTCAGGTTCCCCAGCCTCGCAATGACATGTCATTGGGCCGAAGGGCTGAAAGCCCAAGTGCCGCTGGTTAAGGAAAAAAAAAAGAAGAAAAAAAAAGAAGCCTTCCACCCCTTTTTTATCTTGTAGCTCACAAAACATGCAAGAAATGTCAAAAATAGATAAATGTTTATTTTAAGAAAATGTTATTTACAGAATGCGACTAAGGGTCGATATCTAATTCACGCTGTCAATGTTCTATTTTGTACAAATATATTCGAGTTCCGTGTATTATATATTGTTTATGATGTCTCGCACCACTCGAAGGTGAGTCTCGCACCCCTGGTTAAGAAGCAATGCTCTAATATATATATCACAGTGGGTACAAATTTCAGTGCTCGTGGGACAAGAGGTAAGAAGAAGACGCTAATGCTGACGAGGACAAACATTGAGACAACCTTATCAACGCGCTACAAGGCAATCCTTATTCGGGAATTTCCATAGTAAGCTAGGGAGATAAAATAAAACCCACGGAGAAGGGAACTGGAGACGGACATACAGGGGATACATAAGAACTGAAAGACCATGAGCGGATGGCACAGGACAGGTCTGGAATAAGTTTGTTGAAGGTCTATGCTTCTAATGAAGCTGAATGGTAATGAATGAATCGCTATCAATGAGAGACGTACTCAGCTACTTGGCTTGGTTTGGTTTTAAGAATCATCTTTATTGCACCCAGACAACTTCATCAGTGCTCCGATCTCCTCCTTTAGATCACACAAGGAGGATCTCAGCACAGAGCACAAACTCCGTAGCACCGGTGATGATCCTAATGTGTGTATAAAGGAATCACACATTCTAAAAATATATATTTTTTGTGGTGAGTAGGCTTCCTAATTTGTAAATTTTGCCAGGACAGCGGCCGTATGGCCTGCTCTTAACGGTTTCCAACTGCACGAGGTATTTTTAACTTGCACACGGGACCTCCTATTTTTTCGCCCCAATCCGAGAAGGCTAGGCACCCGATCTCACTACCCAGGAGATCAGCGGGAAGCCTGACATCATAAGGAACCACTGGTTCTAGAAAAAAAACATGTCCATCAATTATATTACCTCTGCTGGGAGCGAACTCCTTACTTTTAGAATTAGAGGCGGACGCCATACCTCTGAGCCACTCCGACTCTCTACTGAGCTGCTTAAAATTGTCTTCTAGAAGTTGTCTTGTTGCTTGATCATTATGCTTTAAATTAATTTTTTTTAAAATAAAATTTAAAAAAAACTCAAGACATCAAGTAACACCGAAAACACCAAAAACAGCAAAAAAATTCTGCTGAGGAGTTGGTAGGCGCAAATGAGTCTTACTTTGAAGTACAGAAAGAGACATTAACTAGAAGGCTTTTGCAAGTGTTTCTCCTTTTGTCAAAACAGGGTTTTTTTTCCAGCTTTTCCCCCAATAACCCTTACATACCAAATGGGCAAGAAAATTAGGAATTATAGAGCGCAAGGACAATAAATCAGTATGATAAGAGCCCACCAAATTTCGATAGGCCTAATTATTTCACCCAAAAAAAAATAATAAAATAAAAAAATTTATTTATGCCTCTCGGAACCTCTAAAGATGCCTCTCGGAACCCCGGGAACCCTGGCTGGCAGTCACTAATCCAGGTTGTTAACACTAATACGATCACTGCTTGCAGTGCAGTGATGGTGTACAACAAGACAATTGGGTGTAATTCATGTGCTCCAGAAACAAGAATCTGACTTGTAAAACTATAAGAACGTTTAACATGAGTCTAAATATGAAGGTAGTCGGATAGTAGATACTACAGTAGGGAAAGTGAAGTGTTAGATACTTCACTATGGCAGATCTCAGTTCTGTGAGGTGGGGTGAATAGTTCCCTTCCTCGCTGTCTTTGCCTTCCATAACTCTTATGTGAAGTGACACTATGAGTCTATGTTCAATAATAGAGAGGTAATATTTTTAAAAAAAAAACTGACTAATTTCAGTAAAAACTATACGAATGTTTAACAAGAGTGTACATTCCGAAAAATTATAATAATAACTACAACATTAATAATATTTAGCAAGACTGTAAATAACAAAGTAGTAAACTGTAAGAATTATTATGTTAACAAAAGTGTAAATTCAGTACATATGAGTGATAATGTTTAACTCACAAAATACAATAACTTTTACGGAACTACTAGAGAAATAATGCACATACGTTGGCCAACAAGACTTTCCTCGGGGCGAAACAAGCAAGAAGTACTTTTACATTCAGAGTCCGAGAAATTCTTAGAACTACCGTATTACTCACAAACTACCGACAGCAGCAAAGTAGTGAAATGTAAGTGTCTTTCTGCTGCGGAATTTCAGCGCATAAAGATTTCTACGAACTATATTCAACTATTAACTGGAAAGCTACATCTGTTTAAAAGAAAGAAAGACAAAAGACACCGAACTGCAAGAGGCGATATGCACTGGTGTAGAAAAATCACCAGAGAACCAAAAGGGTAATAAAATAGTCCAGAAGCACTGCACAGACGCGCAAGTTTACGTAACGAAGACGCGAAAGGTTTGAACGTGCCTGAACGGACTTGGCACACTATTTGGCATACTAAATGGTGAACATGTTTACTATTAGCCAACCTGATATCGAAAGTAAGAACAGACTACATATTCCATGTCTCATCACAAGAGCAACAGAATAGCTTCGAAAAACCGCGTCCGTTGTCTCCCAGCACCCACTAACAAGTCCCAGCACAGCGCATCCAGCACCCTCCTAGGCCCTGACAACGACAAGCCTTGCGACAGGGAAAGATGGCGTAACCGACACTGCAGTATTGCCTGACAAAGATGAAGATCTCTCTCCGCTCGTCCCCTGAACCCCCCCCCCCCCCCCCCCCCCCCCCCAACTCAGTGTCTCTCTCTTCAGTGGAAATTAGAGGAAAGACGGATATTAAAGAAGGGAAAAGAAAATTAGGGGGGAAAACGCTTCAAGGAAGTGAGGGTTAGAAGGTTATTGTGGAGGTACAAAACGACCCCAGAGTTGTTCTCGGCTCGTTCTGTGTTGGCAAGGTCTGCTTTAATTCTTGGCTCTCGTTAGAAATATTCTTGTGTGTTGTGTAGGTGAATTTGGCTTGTGGCAAATGTTGAATAAAGCTAACGGAACACGCGCGAGGGGTGGTTGGGGATATGTTGCCAGTGGTTGGGGGGTGGTGTGTGTGTGTGTTTTGTATGAGTGAAAGTGAGAGAGCTCATTGACATGGCTCTCTAGAACAAAGAGTTAAGTCACAGGAACATCACAAAGAGGGTACATGAAGTGACTTACCCCGGTGTAGTTACTAAGAGGAACGAACGAACGAACGAACTTTATTTAAGGAACAAAGAATAAGGCAACTGCTCCTCAAGCATGTCGTAAGAGGGAGCAAATATGATGCTGTGCATGGGGCTGGTAAACTGATGTAAAAAAAAATTGCTACATAAACCAATGCTGGAAGATTTCCTGAATGCTTTAGTGCAGGCTGCCTGCAAGGGAGCCAGCTACCATGGCCCATTGCTCCACAGGGTGCAAACAGGGAAATCATAATGAAGATAATGATATGAAGCTCATATCACACATTTCTATGAAATGTAAATGAATAACAGTGCACTTCAGGAAGACCAGGCAACATGTAGCAGGCTACAGTTTGCACTGTAAAGGTAAAGGTAATCCTTTTGTAGATATTGCCACAGGGGAGCGAAGTGTTAGAGACCCTTCACTATTCTTGGTCCAGCTTTATGAATTGGGATGACCAAGTTCAGTTCTTCGCTGCCTTTGCCTTACCTAACTCAAGAGCAGAGTCAGATCTACTAAGAAACTTGAACTTCAGGGCCTCAAGTCCGGTTTTCTCTATAATACGTTTCTTTCCCATCCCCCAAAACTTTTTATTTTTATAAAAGGGGCCCCTCCAAGAGTTCAAGCTTCATGCCACCACCCCCAAAATGTAAATCCGCCACTCAGGTATCCATTTACAACTAGGTAGACTGGAGCGTGACGCTACGAGGTTTCGATCCCGGAACCCGGTAACTTTGCAGCGAGAGGCATATGCTCTAACCACTTTGCCAATCTGACGCTATTGCATATCTTACCAGGGAAGAAGAAGCACACAAAAAAAAAAAAAAAAAAATCAAGTACACCATACACAAAATAAACGAGGCAGGAAAAAAGTACCCACATGTTAGCGCAGAATTTCAGCCAGGAATTTGTAAAGTCGACTCAGCCCGTGCTAAGTGTCGACATTACGATGATTTCTTGTCTGGTGCTTGAGAAGGTGAGTTGTTTACCTTGGAGACCCTTCAAGAAGGAGATTAAAGCATTCACAGAAGTGAATGCCTGAAGCTGAGAATGAAGTACAGAAGAAAAAAACGAATCAAATATAATGGATATTACACAACGTAAATTAAAGACAGCGTTGTGTAGTTCCCTTGAGTATCTGGGGGAGACAAAGATAGCAGGCCCAACAGGACTACTGCAACCCTCATCCATGCCCTAAGAGGTGACTAATATGAAGTTTTGTATGGGGCTGGTAAACTCGTTATGCAAAACATATTGTTACATACACCACTGCTGCACGAGCAGATGAATGCTATGATGCAGGCTTCCTGCAAGGGGACCAGATTCAATGGTAGCTCCAGAAGGTGTAACAAGGGAAAAGAATAATAAATTACTGAGGGAAATAACGAGAAATTACTGAGGGAAATAGCGAGAAATTACTGAGGGAAATAACGAGAAATTACTGAGCGAAATAGCGAGAAATTACTGAGGGAAATAGCGAGAAATTACTGAGGGAAATAACGAGAAATTACTGAGGGAAATAGCGAGAAATTACTGAGGGAAATAGAGAGAAATTACTGAGGGAAATAACGAGAAATTACTGAGGGAAATAGCGAGAAATTACTGAGGGAAATAACGAGAAATTACTGAGGGAAATAGCGAGAAATTACTGAGGGAAATAGCGAGAAATTACTGAGGGAAATAGCGAGAAATTAAATAATAATAATAATAAATTCTTTAAGCGCCAAACACGGCGCATAAGGCAGAAACCAGTGCTCTCCAGGTTGTTCGTTGTGACGCCACTCCTCTTAGCTCTTGCACATTATTTAGGCCCAACGTTCTTCCTTCTCTTATTATTGTTCTTCTGAGTGTTTCTTTTGGTCTTCCTTTTTTTCCGCTTACCCTCAGGAACCCAAGTGAGCGCCTGTAGTGGTATTCTGTTGTTTTGCATTCGTAGGACATGACCGATATATGACCATCGTCTTTTCCTTATATAGTCGGAGACATATTTCTGCCTAGAGTCTTCTCTTATTTGTCGATTAGTCTTGAATTCTTTCCAACTGATGTTCATGAGTTTTCTAAGACATTTGTTCTCGAATGTATTCAGCTTGTTCTCCAATGATTTTGTTATTCCAACTCTCACAGCCGTATGTTAACACTGAGATAACATTTGAATTAAACAGACGAAGCTTGGTATGTATATTCAATGATCGTAATTTCCAAATGTTAGATAATCTATTGAAGGCGCTAGCTGCCAAAGCAATTCTAGTATGGATTTCTCTTGTTGTGTCACCATCCTGAGTCATTTTACTGCCTAAATAATTGAAACTTTCAACTTTCTGTAGTTTTTCCCCGTTCAAGATGATATCAAAGGTCTCGTTAGAAAAGTTCATAGCTTTAGTTTTAGAGGCATTTATTTGGAGACCAATTTTAACCGAGAGATGACACAAATTATTTATTGCTTCTTGGGATTGTCTTGGTGTTGAACTTAAGAATGCTACATCATCTGCGAAATCCAGGTCCCCCAGGAATTTTTTTCCATTTGTCCATTTTATACCCAATTGTTCATTGTGGGTATAGTTTCTCATAACCCAATCAATAGCTATTCCAAAAAGTAGTGGTGACATAATACAGCCTTGTTTCACCCCTGTTTCTACTGTAAAACCATTCTGTATTCCCTTTATTTGTTCTAACACAACATCTTGCATTGTCATATAGCGCTTTGATTATATTCACATATTTTGTTGGAAAACCATAGATTGTAAGTATCTTCCACAATGATGGGCGGTGTAGACTATCAAAGGCTTTTTGAAATTACTGAGGGAAATAACGAGAAACGATGGAATAGATGAGTTGGAAGAGGAGGAAAATGATCCTGGAGGAACCCATACAATAATTTTGAGTACAGAATGGTTTTTTTTTTCTGTGGATCTGTTTCTTTTGGCCAACTTATTAGCCTACTCCTTTCGTGTGGTTCCCGCGTCCCCATAAAGAGTATGAGAACTATAATGCAAGTTTAATCCCGATCTCTGGCGGAACCCCTAGCGATCTCTCGTGGAACCCTAGTGTTTCGTAGAACCCCGGTTGAAAACACCTGTACTAAACGTTGTTGCAAATGAGATGGTGATGATTGCAGGTAGTTTTAACAAGGGTCGTGGAGTCGGTCGTTTTTTAGTGGAGTCTAAGTCGGTCAAATAAATGTCCAGACTCCTCCGAATTTTATGCCATATGACTAGTAAAAAAATGTAGTCGGAGTCGGGCTGCTGAAATTTCAGGAGTCAGAAAATATTTTGGCCGACTCCACAACCTTAGTTTTAGCACTCAATTAACGGTTGGTGAGATGATCGAGCCAAATAACGTAGCCTAGTTTGGCGTTAGAGGTGGGTAACCCGCTTAATCTTTTTTCGTCAGAAATAAGATTAGCAGCACTTCGCGGCCTGGTCGGGAAAGGCGTAAAACTGAATCGTCTTGCCTGGCACAGTTAAACGGTAAATCATGAAGTGCTGAATAGGGCAGACGTTTAGAAAAAGAATGACAAAATTAAAAAAGAGACAAATGGAAGATAAGGACAAATCAAAAGGGCGAATTTATAAACTAACCCCTCCCCTTTTTTTCCAACACACAAACACATACATACACACACGATTCTGGAATGTGCTATGAAAAGCGACAGTAACGTCTCTGATTAAGGATAATGGCGGAGAATACTTAGCAGAGAAGTACTGAGGAATGTGAAAGGAGACAACAGAGAGCAGCAGCAGACAGAACTTTGAATGCCATAATAGAAAAATGACGAGAATGATGTTAAACATTTGGCACTGCTTATTACCATGGCAACCTAACTCGGCTGAGGGCACCATCGGAAAACTAACGTAGATGAACGTCAACCAAAAAAGGGAACGCATACTGTATTTTCCCTCCCATTCTGTTAATCATTTATTAACAAGAACAATTTTCACAATCTGTATACAGTATTCGACGTGATTGTCGTGCGTAGATAGGTTTTAAAGTTATGTAAGGTCCTGCCTGAGTATAGGAGATGGTGATAGTATGTGAGAAGTAAAAGTGTAAGAAAATAAAGTTTCACTAGTGAATAGTTTAAGGAGAAGATCTGTCTCTGGACTGAGTAGTTTCTCTAGTACAGTCTATCTATACGACTATAGTTTAGTATCAGACAACCTTTCACCTCCCTATATTGAGAAATATAAGTTACCTAAACACTCACAACCACACACACACAGCTATGTGACAACAAGACACACAAACGTGAAAACAAACTATGGTAAATTTGGGTATGGGTCTGACCAACACACACAGATTAGTTCTTTTGTTGTTTATTATCATTAAACTTTACAACATCTAATATCTAAAAGAGAAAGATCAAATACATCAGAATTACATGCATAAAAAAAAATAACAAAATACCTATGCCCTCCCCTCATTGAGAAGAAAAGACCCCAACAAGTTAATAACCCCAAAGGTTAAAGGTTAGCACTAGGTTACAGTATAGACAGTAAAGAAAGAACACAGTTCCCACTAAACGTTATCCAATAAAATTAAACAAGTCAAAACAGAGTGCATATGATACAGTGTTTCCTGTACTAAAGAAAATATTTCACTCTCTCTCTGTTATACGTGGCCACACAATCTCGCTTCTTACCCTATTCTTGGTGAAACAATCCGTTGGATGTATAATACCTGAATATGTATTTAAGGTCCGAAGTATTTATCGTCCGAATTGGGCCCCAGTTCCTCCTGTTCAATAATTAAATTTCATAAGGGGAACGCCTAATTTGGTGGTTGATTTTCCTGGATAAACCCTGTCACCTTGGATAGTTAATGCCGAGACTCTCTCTCTTCTCTCTGAGATCTGGTGTTCACAGTAAATAGTAGGAAAACATCTGATTGCTAAAAAGTGTTAATTATTGTTACTTGATGCTGATGGTATATCCTATCGGCTGGCTCTGGTGAGTGCCGATTCTGAAATAGCGTAACTCTTCTAGACACAAATCTACTTGGATACGACTATCAGAAGTCGGGAGAACTGTTATTGGTATTACTCCACAATGGGCTGATAAAATTGAATATATAATTTTTCTGGCGATTATCGTCCAGTTACTTTACTCTTTAAAATGTCAGTTAGTCTCTGTGGCCCGTCCTGTTCACAACTGAACTGGGAGACGCGTAAGCCAAAATAAGACTACTTTAATCCGATCAGTAAATGGAGAAAAGGCCAAAATAGTCCACAATGGACCAAAATATATGCCACAATATAGCCACACAAAAAACCGCTGGTCACCGTTTTGATCAGGTCATGCCTAAGGATAGAACATTATGAAAAATAAGGCTACTATGTCATTAATAATATTAGATTGTCGGCGTCTGTTTGTTTAGTCGCATGATAGTCAAACACAGTCACTTACTAAAGTACACACCATGAAATAAAAGTGAATTTTATTCCGTCAATTATCAGTTGTGCTGTGTATTAATTAGTCAACTAAACCGCCTCTTTCTGTGTGGTAGCGTGTCTTTCTGTGTGATAGCGGGTGATAAAATTAACATTACAACTGAAACACTTGGAATAAAATAGCTACGCGTTATTTAATTCGCTAGTTTTAACGCTAGAAAGTCACCGTGAATTATAGTGGTAAACTTAACACATTAAATCGCTTAAGCACAAATTTATATTACCAGAAAGAAAACACCACGAACTATTAACACATCTATTCCCAATGGTTCTAGGTAACGTGTTTAGACTCTCCGAAAAATTCTGAGCTACACCGATAACTGATTTTGAGGAGACGCAGTTTATATACCATTATGTTCTTAAGATCTCTAGAAGATGTGAATTTTCACACTATGTTTCCTAGTAGAGAAATCTGAAACTGCGTTTCTCGGATAAAAGGTTTACGGTCGCTTCTGTCGGCCGTTGCTAACCGACAACAGAAGCTAAACCCGTGTAGCGGGCTTTCTTCCGAGAGTTTCCCTGTTTCTCGAGATCACAGAGTTATCTTTTCCCTGTATGTACGAACATCAAAGGATTAGCTCCCCGTATTGAGAATCTTCAAAGGCCGTTACACTTCCACGTGTTTTCCACGTGTGGGCTGTCAGTTATCGTAATATTGACAGATCAACTCGCAATAGAAACGCAGGTAAACAAACGTGTTTCGCCCCCTGCTATGAATGACAGGTTGCGAAAGTTGGTAAACAAACTCGTTTGTTATGGTCAAGTAAAAAGAGGCGTGGATTAAAAGGTGAGTCAGACAGGCAGAGAAATGCGTGACTTTGTTAGCGAATCTTAGGACGCTAACGGGAAAGCAAAGGCTGTCGGATGCTGTAGACTAGATTTTTATTATACGTCACAGTGATGGAGAAATATTTATTTTTCTACGATGTTCTTTCTCTTAGACCGCACAGTGCAAATATTTTAATATTTTTCATTCAACCAAATTTTTTCCCTTCGTTGTCGATCTAGTGTCTTCGCGCACACATTACGGATCGAGCATAATTCTTCTTCTTCCTCGTTCGCCTTCAGACTTCCACATTAATGACTCTAATAAAGGCAGTAGTCAACTCAAGGTTCCTGACATCCCCGAACAGTTTTTCGTTGACAGAAGTGGGTTGTTGCCACATGCTACTCCGTTCACTGCTGTAGGTTGGTCAAGTTTCAATTCGCACACATATTTTTGAATATTTCACTCAAAGAACATTTTCTTCAATATATTCACTCAACAAACATGTTCATCAATTTTTTTCACTAACAAACACCTTCTTACATATTTTACTCTTATATACATGATCTTTTATTTCATTAAGAGTTGTGCCTCGTTTAGGCGAGGTGTGCCCCGTTCAAACCCCCTTTCACAAGGTCCATCCTTTATATTAGGGCACATGGCTCATGGCCAAATATAAAAGAATTTGTGATCTGGTGGTACTGATCAACACATGGTCTTCAATGTTTTACTCATCACATATGTTTTTCAGTGTTTCACTCAACAAACATCATTTTCAATATTTTGCTTAGTACACGCGTTCCTCAATATTTCACTCAGGACATATGTTCTTCAATATTTCACTCAACAAACACGTTCTTCAATATTTCACTCATCAAACACGGTCTTCAATATTTCACTCATCAAACATGTTCTTCAAAATTTCACTCAACAAACACGTTCTTCAATATTTTACTCATCAAACACGTTCTTAAATATTTCACTCAACAAACACGTTCTTCAATATTTCACTCAACAAACACGTTCTTCAATATTTTACTCATCAAACACGTTCTTAAATATTTCATTCAACAAACACGTTCTTCAATATTTCACTCATCAAACACGATCTTCAATATTTCACTTTAAAAACCACGTTCTTCAATATGTCACTGAACAAACACGTTCTTCAATATTTCACTCATCAAACATGTTCTTCAATATTTCACTCAAAAAACACGTTCTTCAATATTTCACATCAATCACGTTCTTCAATATTTCACTCAACAAACACGTTCTTCAATCCTTCACTCATCAAACGCGTTCTTCAATATTTCACAACAAACGTATTCTTTGATATTTCAATCAATACTTTATGATCTTCAATGTTTTATTCAACAAACATGTTTTTCCCCAATATTTTAATCAATACTTCAATGTTTCACTCAACATACATGTTCTTCAATGTTTCACCCAACATACATGCTCTTCAATGTTTCAATCAGTGTATATGGTCTTCAATATGTTGAGCATGACATACGGTCTTCAATATTTCAATGAGGACACAGGGTTCTCAATATTTTACTCCGGATATATGCTATTCAATATTTCAATCCGGACATATGTTCTTAAATTTTCCACTCAATGTACAAGTCCTTCATTAGTTTACCCAATATACATTTTCGTTAAAAATGAACTCAGTGCATGTGTTCTCAGATATTTCACTTGGTATGTTGTTTTATATTTCACTCAATAAGCATGTTCTCTGCTACTGCCATCAAAACCCCTTCAATCTTCCCACGATACACATGCTCTTCAGTAACGCATTCAACACTCACTCTTCAATATTTCCGTCTTTACACACAATATCTGACAGCTCATTTAATGCACGTTCTTTAAAATTTCCAACAATATATATTTTCTTCAACAGTTCACCCCAAACATCGTACTCACTTATCGTGGTCTCCAATACTTCGCTCATTAAACACGCTCTGTAACAGCTCACACACAAGAAACTAAAAATATAGAGGACTGCTTTCTCCATCTTCTACATACACAGGTAAATACACAGGACAGTTATTTGCTCGTTTTAACACATACAACATCTCCCCTCCCCATTAGTTTCTTGTCTCACATGAAAATATAGACACCTGTAAAATAATGTTCACATTTTGTATCAAATCAGCCTTAAAACGTCTTTATTACCTCTCTTCAAACACAATCGAATATTTACATCTTTTCTTCACACAAACGCTTTATGCAAGATTTATCTTCATACAAACGCAATAAGCACGTCTTGCCTTTAAACAAACGTAATATGCACGTCATATCTTCAAACATACGCAATATGGGCGTCATGTCTTCACACAAACACAATATAGGCGTCATGCCTTCACACAAACACAATATGGGAGCCTTGTCTTCACACAAACACAACATATGCGTCATGTCTTCACACAAACAAAATATGGGCGCCTTGTCTTCACACATACACAATATGGGCGACTTGTTCCTGGCTCTGCTCTTGAGTTAGGGATGGCAATGGCAAACGAGGACACTGGAACTGATCACCCCACTTCATACATCTGGACCTACTAGCCTGGAGAAAAAGAGATAAAGAAGGAAAAGGAGAGAAGATACTAGACAGTTTGACACCATGGCATGGACAGATGTCAACACATGGCATGGACAGATGTCAACACATGGCATGGACAGTTGTCAACCCATGGCATGGACAGATGTCAACACATGGCATGGACAGATGTCAACACATGGCATGGACAGATGTCAACATTAGAGAATTGATCAATAGTACTGGAGACAGGAAGTTGTAGACAGCCATGACTGCCTACACTCTAGGAGACACAACCTAAAAACTTTAATGTAAAACTTTTGAATTCTGCGTTTTTTGTACATTACTTTTTTCTCAGAAAGGGTCTATAGCCTGCACCTGACAAAGAGCCTCATGGCACAGAAAGAGTTAAGAAGCCACAACTAGAGCAGGATTTCTTAACCTGTGGTCTACAGACCACATTGGAGGTCAATGAATGGATTCTAGCTGTTCTGTGTACATAACCTAAAATTTAAAATGTAAGGTTTTTTTTTTAATTCTCTTTTTATGTATTTTTTTTCCAAGAAAGGGTCC
Organism: Oreohelix idahoensis; assembly: GCA_024509875.1. Classification (NCBI taxonomy): domain Eukaryota; kingdom Metazoa; phylum Mollusca; class Gastropoda; order Stylommatophora; family Oreohelicidae; genus Oreohelix; species Oreohelix idahoensis. The sequence continues at coordinate 264,115 of JAMPIV010008494.1, read as the reverse complement.
TCAGCCTTCATCGGACAATCAAAGGGTCCATGGCACACACAAAATAAACAGTTAAGAAACCATGCTTTAGGGCACTGGTTCTCTACGTGTGCCATATGACCCCCAGGAGAGCCAAGCCATATTTCTAGGAGCCACAGTAAGATAGTAAAGTACCTTTTTTACAGCTAACAGCGACTATGAGGGGAACCACTGAGGTAAATGAGACTCAGAAAGGGGGGGATGAGCAAAAAAAGGTTGAGAACCCTTGCTTTAGAGTAGTGCTCCCTAACCGGAATGCCACGACATACTGGTGTGTCGAAGGTGTCTGTCTGGTGTGTCGTAGGAGTCTGTCTGGTGTGTCGCAGGTGTCTGTCTGGTGTGTCGTAGGTGTCTGTCTGGTGTGTCGTAGGTGTCTGTCTGGTGTGTCGTAGGTGTCTGTCTGGTGTGCCACCGATGTCTGTCTGGTGTGCCGCCGGTGTCTGTCTAGTGTGCCGCAGGTGTGTCTGATGTGTCGCAGGTGTCTGTCTGGTGTGTCGCAGGTGTCTGTCTGGTGTGTCGCAGGTGTCTGTCTGGTGTGTCGTAGGTGTCTGTCTGGTGTGTCGCAGGTGTCTGTCTGGTGTGCCGCAGGTGTCTGTCTGGTGTGTCGCAGGTGTCTGTCTGGTGTGTCGCCGGTGTATGTCTGGTGTGCCGCAGGAGTCTGTCTGGTGTGTCGCAGGTGTCTGTCTGATGTGCCACAGTTGTCTGTCTGATGTGCCACAGGTGTCTGTCTGATGTGCCACAGGTGCTGTCTGGTGTGTCGCAGGTGTCTGTCTGGTGTGCCACAGGTGTCTGTCTGATGTGCCACAGGTGTCTGTCTGATGTGCCACAGGTGTCTGTCTGGTGTGCCGCAGGTGTGTGTCGCAGGTGTATGTCTGATGTGCCACAGGTGCTTGTCTGGTGTGTCGCAGGTGTCTGTCTGATGTGCCACAGGTGTCTGTCCGGTCTGTCGCAGGTGTGTCTGGTGTGCCACAGGTGTCTGTGTGGTGTGCCGTGACACCCGGTAGAATACCCCGTGTAATCGCAATAAAATTAATGTTACGGTAAAATATTACGAAAGAATCTCACACCTACAGTTTTGCAAATAATAATTTGAGTTATCCTCATCTACTAATCCATCACACACATTTAGGGAGCATTGTCTTATGTCTGCAGCGAAATTTTAAAATATTGACCAAACCCCCCAAATAGTGTTGTGTGCCGTAGAATTCTTCAAGACACTTTTAAGTGTGCCGTTAAGTAAAAAAAAAGGCTGCCGAGCACTGCCCTAGAGTCAACTCACTGACTCCCAAGAACAGAGGGTAAAAGAAAGTAAGAACAAGTTAGAAAATAATAAAATAGTACCAAAAAACCAGTCAGATGATTCAACTACATCCTCGAACGACACAAGTGCACTGAAAAGTGCAGAGGCAGTGCTTCAAGAAGTGAAAGCCATACAGCACCAAATTTCCCAGGATATAGCTAAACTGACTGTACTAAAAGAAGAAAATGAAATGATACTAGTCAAACTGTCTGAACAAAAAGAAGAAAGTGAAATAATACTAAAAAGAATGGAAAGTGAAAAACAGGAGATTAACATAGGAAGAGAAGGGAATGTAACATTGGATGAAAATAGGAAAGTGGTCAAAAAGAACAAAAGCAACCTAGAAGAAACTATCATAGAAACTATCAAAAAACGATTTGAGGGACTTTTACCACACTTAGCGGAAGAAGTTAGGGAAATAATGACAAGTTTAAATAAGGATTTTCTTGAGAACTTGATGGATAGTGGGTCCACAAGTACAGGAAATGCAGAATAAGAGCAAATTTGATAGCTAACCAAAAATAAAAGGTAAACTAGATGATGTTAAAATTCAATTTAGAAAGATTTAGAATTATCCAGTGGAATTGTAGGGGTATTAAAAAAAATTTTGCACCCCTACTATCAGAGACTGGATTAACTACTGATATATATGCTCTTCAAGAGACCCATTTAAACCCTGTGGTAAAGTGGGATGTTATAAATATTTATAGGGGACTTAGTGTACTGACTGAGATCAGCTGTGAAGGTATCTATATCTAATAAGAGTAGTGTATTATAGATAACCTTACTTGCTGCCACATATATGTATACCTCAGTCAGAATTATTCTGGAATAGTGTGATGACTACGTTATATGTCTAGGGTATGTGTATGATGAAGTGTAAGTCATAACAACAACAGACAGATAAACAATTTAATTTATTCCACTACACTTGACAACACTGTGACACTCACATACATAAAACACTCTACAAGGATATCTTAAAGGAGTCACTGATAACTTTTCAAATAACAATATGTATTCATTGCTGTCATGAATGTATATGTGTCCTGATTCAAATACAAAGGAACCAGGAATCACAATCAATTTTAATTACAAGTTATATGTACAGAATTTATTAATATGAATCTTGTAGTGACATCTATTTTTAATAGTATCCTATGTGTGTTAGTTGTGTAGTAGTAATATGAGGTAATACTGGTTTTGTTTTGTTCAAGCTCTGTTGGTATTTGTCATCATGACTTCAATAGTTTGTCTTTATTGGAACTAGTATTGGAGATGTTCTCAGTTCCTGATATTAAAACAATTAAATTCCCCTCTTAATTGTATTTTTACAAGGTCATTTTAAGATGGGGTACATAATGTTGAGCTCCATGGCCACTCTCTCTTATCTTGCGTGATGACTGCAGAAAAAGGCTCCTCTGCTCGATGAGTTCTGGAGCCACCCCACTGGTTGCTATATGGACCAAGGAGTATGCTGTCCACCTCTGGCTTCAGCAAAGCTCTGACCAGGTGCTGCTCAATAACGTTAAGACCACGGTCCCTGAAAACAAGAAGGATGTACCTTCTACTTCATAACTAATTGATACTCTAGTTCTACACTGAGCACAATACATCACAAACATTGTGTTCAGAGCGTTAGGCCAACTGTCAGCTTCATCTGAAATACTTTATACCAGTATTTCCCTCCCTAATGGTTACTACGCCTCTGCAATTCCAGCATTATTTCTTTCTAGTCAATAATCTAGGTGTCAGTGTACTGTTTGGCCATTCCATGCAGTTTTACTTTCCTCCGACACCTTCTGTTCAGGCTGGAGCACTATAGGCTTTACATCATGTTCGCTACTGAACTACACATATATACAGGCATAAATTAACAATTTACATTCAATTTTCATTAAAAGATATTGAATATTTCAAGCTTACCACAATTCATAGAATAAAAAACAGTTTCGTTGACTGGCAATGGATATAGCACAACTCCGATCTGCCGGTGTTCCAGGCTTTTATTTTATATAAAATATATACACTGGTGCTCAACGTACTGCTTCTTAGTAGGTTTGTTACAAGATGTGGCAATGAACAGACGCTCTGAATCAAGTATATTCGCAGCTCTACCCAATGAAACCACGTCTCCACATCTTTTCAAAAAAGTACCCCTTCTATTCGTTTCCCATAACAACGCAATATAGTATTTATAGCCCGACCAATCGTGTTTAGTCTTATATTTGTTGCGCTCCAATCAATTAGGAGTTAACATGGTAGGCTATTTCCGTAACGTAAGGTTTTTTCAAACACGTTATAAAAAAATTTTATGAGCAGAAATGATTTCATGCTGTCAGGCATCCCCACTATTTTATTTTGGTTATAATTTGGTAATTCCTAGACTATTTGCGTAACGTTTTACATATTCTTTGTCAGCAAGCCCTAAGGAACCCAAATATACAAATTTAAAAGAGCTGAGTGGCTGCGTTCAAAATATGCAATTTCTTCTACCTCCTGTTTCGAAGATGTGCTGTCTGGGTACTGTAATGTTTTCAAACGTAAACCCATCTAATGTTATCTTTTCTAATAAGCGTTTTTCAGGATTTTAAAACCTAACTCTGGGAAGGTTAGTGTTTTTATCACTGTCCGTCTGAAAAAAAGTTAGTGCATGTGGCCTTACACGCGTGATAGTAGTAATTGTGTATCGCGCGACTCGTGTTGGGGTGGCATTAATAGCGAGACACGTGTTTAGTGTTGCATGCGTTCCTGATTTTTCAGCCCCTCCATTCTTTGCTATTTGAGTCCAACTGATCGTTCGTTTTGGTAACGTAGTTATAATTAATGTTAGGGATTAATTTAGGTCATTACGCATTGTGCCTCTCAATGTTTTTCTTAGAAATGCAATACCCGTTTTAATGTGTTGTGGAAACGCTTGTATTTATGCAGTGACTTATATTTAACGTGGAAACGTTACAATTTGCAGACGAAGCATAAAACAAAGGGGATTTCGAGTACTGTCGTTGTGACAGCACTGTTCTTTACCATTCTTCTTCCTTTTATTAAATTTATTTGTTAGGCTTTACATTTACCTTTTAGGTTTAGATATATGTGATAGAATATTTCACGACACCTCCCCCTCTTAAAACAGACTCAGCCCATTTCAGTCCTTTATTCTATATACACATAGATAAATGTAAGTCAACTTGACTTTTCTCTGCTGTGGTGCTATCATGGTTTTATGTAGTTGGGTCCATTCAGAGTAGGCACTACTCATGAAATCTGCCTCAGACTTCTACAACCAATAATATATTTCGGTTATGTTACTGAACAGCCGCAAGTGTGAGTGCTTGTCTTAATACTGCTTCGCAACCCATATTCACCATTTCTCTTCTCTGAGTCTGCGCAATGACATGTCCAGAGAACATTATATTTCCCTCAAAATGTACGTTATGAGGAGATAACATATACCTGGTGATAGCAGAGTTTTCGTAGTGGATCCCATAATCTTCTTATTATCCTGTATGAAACATTCGGAATATCCTCAATCAAAGAGGCAACTCAGGGATTCATTACGTTCCTCCGAAATGTTTACATCCAACAATTTTCTCATCATTCTAGAGAAGACACTAGGCGCATTCTTCAATCCAAATGGCAATCTATTAAACTCATAGTGTCCTTCTGAGGTACTAAAAGCTAGGTATGGTCTAACCTCAGGCTTTACTGGAATCTGATAGTATCCGTTTACTCAGATCCACTTTTTGAGAAATATTTAGCTTTATTTAGTCTGGCAAACAGCTGATTTGTATCCGGCAATGGATCCACCTGTCCTTCTGTAATAGCATTCAGTCTCCTGTAATCTATACAGAGTCTATGTTCTCCAGAGGGCTTCCTTAAGAGTACAACACCCTGGAAATATATAAGATTCACTGGTGCGAAATAATTCCTTCCTTCAACAGATAGTCTATCTCTTCCTTCAAAGCTTTCTCCTTAGCAAACGGAATCGAATATGGTTTCATACAGACAGGTGTGGGGTCTATCAGTTTCATATCATATTCCAATAGGTTTGTATGCCCTGGTCGGTCTGTTAACACCTATGCATGATTATTTAGAACCTGTTGCACTCTCTCTTTCTGAGTTTTCGTTAAATGTGTACTGATTTTCACCTGTGCTGCTGTCTCACAGGGGTGTAATGGATATTCAAATGATGAAAGTGGTTCCTTTTTCATCTCCATGGCGATGGACAAGGTCAACAAGTGTGTCTCTTCCTGATGTTCTCTTTCCAAATATTTCTTCAGGAGATTCACATGATAGATTTTTTCTTTCCCCTTCTTATCTATCTTATAATTTGTTCTAGACACCTTCTCTAGAACTGTATATGGACCCTGCCATCCAATTTGTAACTTATTCTGACTCCCGGGCAAAAGAAGCAGTACTTTCTCTCTCCCACAGCCAAATTTCTGTCTTTCGCCTTCCTGTTATAATAGGCAGCATGTTTCTTCCTGGCTTGTTTCAAATTTTCATTGGCAAGTTTCCAGCCAGTTTTCAAACGAGTGGTCAGCTCATTCACATATTGGTATGAAGATGTAATGTTTTCCTCTGCCTTTTCATCAGTCCACGTTCTTAACAAAGCTACTTATGGACCTTTAATTTTGTGGACCTATTTGTCCATGCACCGGTATGGTCTCTTCCACTCGAAGCTTTATAGTGATGATTTTTCCTCCCAGAATTATCATTCACAAAACGACCGCTACCAATTTTTCTTTTGGGGCTGTCTCCCCACTTAAAATTCTTGATGAGAGATTTATTCTCTACATCCTCTTCCTCCAGTTTGTTTAAGTCCGATTGAGGGATTTTCGGCTTATCCTGGGGTAAGACATCTTTTTGCACTCTCCGCATAGTGGCCATTGTAAAACAGTTAAGTGAAGCTTGTCCGTTCAAATCTATTTTTCTTTTTATTATCAGGCCTAATTTTGCCTCGTGGCGTGTCCAGGTCCTGATCCATGTTCCCACTTGTGGGTGTTCCCTCATGTGCTATGCTACACCTTTCTACAAAATTCTCAATGTCCCATCTTGCTTTGGGCCAATAATAATTGTGAGCCACCTTTTGAATGATGGTACCTATCTTCTCATGGTCCCCATCTGGTTTCACATGTAGGCTCCTTATTAAGTCTGCCCTATATCTTTTAGGAAGTACCAGCTGTCCCTGACCTTTGGATCTAGCTCCAGTCTTCCTATACATCAACTTGTTTTTCATGTAAAAATCTCCCTTGCCTGGAGTTGTATGACAAGTTGACAATTTTCTGAAACAAGGCTTGAGTGTTTTATCCCCAGCCTGTGCCTTCCTCATCTCTTCTGGAGTGGTATCTAACATAATATCCTCCTCCTGTCTTGAGGTCGACCTGACCTGAAGGGTTGCCATATACACAGGTTTCCTTCTGCAACGGTCAGTGTCATGATTGTCCATCTGACAATTCTTACACCACCTTTTTCCTTGGTTGAAAGATTTTCTTTCATCATATTTCCTTTCATCGAATTGTGGGAATTTATTTTTATTTTCATACCGTGGCCTATCAAATTGGTGCTTACCTTTGTTTTGATCCCTAGGATCAAATTTATTAAAGTTCTGTGGTGCCCTAAAGTTATCCACTTGTTTCTTTTTTATTACCTGTTACCTCTGCTTGAGCTGCTTGATACCTTTCAGCAACATTTAGCAACTCACCCAGCCTCTCTGCACCTTGTTCCATGAGAAACTTTCTCAGGTCTGGAGCCATGGACTCTCTTAATTGCTCTATAAGGACCATTTCCTTAAGATCTTGGGTTTTCCCCAGAGAAGTCCATTTCTCCAAGTATGTCTCTATTCGTGCAGAGAACTGGTGATAGGTTTCACCTGACAGTAGTTTAGCATTCCTAAATTTTTTCCTATAAAATTCTGCATTCTTTTCATACCTTAACAAAAGAGCCTGCTTTAGCATGTCATAATTTTCCTGATCACCTCTGCTCATTTTTGCAAAAACTTCATAAGCTGCCCCACGAAGTCCCTGAGATAACTTTAAGCTCCACCTTTCTCTCTCTAACCCATACGTGGTAGCTAATAGTTCATACCTATTTAGGTAGCTCTCTATATCAATCATCGTCTTTCTCAACAAAATGATCTAAATGAAAATTCATAGCTGAGGTTGAGGCTCCTTGGCTAGCAGTGGCATCAGAGGCAAAGGGACTGGCACCATTTTCAGGAGCATGGCCTTGAAACTCAAACTCCCTTAGTCGTAACTCATGTTCCCTTTGTAATCTCTTCTCCTCCTTTTCTGCTTCTGCTTCCCTCTCTGCAGCTAAATCTTCTTTCTTCTCAGCTTTAATTCTTCTCTCTTCTTCTGCAGCTCTTCTCTTCTCTTTCTGCAGCTAATTGCTTCTCTTCTGTTTCTGCATCTAATATTTTGTCTTCTCTTTCTGCTTCCAATTAGTTCTTTAGCCTCAGCCTCAATCTGCAACCTCTTAATTTCTCAGCCCTCAGCTTCAGCCTTCTTAATTTTCCTTTCGGCCTCTAACTTTTTCTAATCTTCTTTCTTCCCGTTCAATAAATTTGTCACATTCCGTTGTGACATAGGCAACCATAACTTGCCCATCTAATCCTAACGCTTTGGCAGTCTGAACCGCAGCAGATCGAAATTTGGCCAGGTCCGCCATTGTCTATCAGGTAAATTTATAACAATGTCTAACTAACAAATTCAATTCTCTAATATATCTAATGGACAACACAGGCACCGTGAGCTCAACCTTATTTAATTCCACCCAAGGATACCTTTTAATTCTTATATTCCCTGAAGTGAATTACCCCCAATATTTTTTAATAGGGAAAGATTCAAAATCCCAAGAGCGAGACCCCAATATATGTGGTGAAGTGGGATGTTATAAATATTTATAGGGGACTTAGTGTACTGACTGAGATCAGCTGTGAAGGTATCATATCTAATAAGAGTAGTGTATTATAGATAACCTTACTTGCTGCCACATATATATATATACCTCAGTCAGAATTATTCTGGAATAGTGTGATGACTACGTTATATGTCTAGGGTATGTGTATGATGAAGTGTAAGTCATAACAACAACAGACAGATAAACAATTTAATTTATTCCACTACACTTGACAACACTGTGACACTCACATACATATAACACTCTATGAGATATCTTAAAGGAGTCACTGATAACTTTTCAAATAACAATATGTATTCAGTGCTGTCATGAATGTATATGTGTCCTGATTCAAATACAAAGGGAACCAGGAATCACAATCAATTTTAATTACAAGTTATATGTACAGAATTTATTAATATGAATATTGTAGTGACATATATTATTAAAAGTATCCTATGTGTGTCAGTTGTGTAGTAGTAATATGAGGTAATACTGGTTTTGTTTTGTTCAAGCTCTGTTGGTATTTGTCATCATGACTTCAATAGTTTGTCTTTATTGGAACTAGTATTGGAGATGTTCTCAGTTCCTGGTATTAAAACAATTAAATTCCCCTCTTAATTTTAGTTTATAATGTCATTTTAAGATGGGGTGTACATAATGTTGAGCTCCATGGCCACACTCTCTTATCTTGCGTGATGACTGCAGTAAAAGACTCCTCTGCTTGATTACTTAAATGAGTTCTGGAGCCACCCCACTGGTTGCTATATGGACCAAGGAGTATGCTGTCCACCTCTGGCTTCAGCAAAGCTCTGACCAGGTGCTGCTCAATAACATTAAGACCACGGTCCCTGAAACAAGAAGGATGTACCTTCTACGTCATAACTAATTTATACTCTCTTTCTACACTGAGCACAATACATCACAAACATTGAGTTCAGAGCGTTAGGCCAACTGTCAGCTTCATCTGAAATACTTTATACCAGTATTACCCTTCTTAATGGTTACTACGCCTCTGCACTTCCAGCATTATTTCTTTCTAGTCAATAATCCAGGTGTCAGTGTACTGTTTGGCCATTCCATGCCGTTTTACTTCTCTCCGACACCCTCTGTTCAGGCTGGAGCATTATAGGCTTTATCTCCTGTTTGCCACTGAACTACACATATATATACAGGCATAAATTAACAATTTACATTCAATTTTCATTAAAAGATACTGAATGTTTCAAGCTTACCACAATTCATAAATAATAAACAGTTTCGATGCAACTGGCAATGGCACAAACTGGCACAAATATTCCTCGGCCGATGTCTTCCAGGCTGTTATTTTATATAGAAGCCAAATATTACACTGGTGCTCAACGCACTGATGCTTTTCTTAGTAGTGTTATTACAAGATGGTGGCAATGAACTAACGCTCTGAAGTCAAGAATAGATCTCAGCGAGACTGGCCAATGAGCCACGTTTCGACAAGTGTTTGAAAAAATGTTATCTTTTCCCGTCTCCCCTAACAACCAATATAGTATTTATAGCCCGACCAATCGTGGTTAGGCTTTCATTTGTTGCGCTCCAATCAATTTGGAGTTTACATGGTAGGCTATTTCTGTAACGTAAATTTTTTTCAAACACGTTAAAAAAAAATCTTATGAGCAGAAATGATTTTATGCTGTCAGGCACCCCCAATATTTTATTTTGGGTATAATTTATTAATTCCTGGACTATTTGCGTAACGTTTTACATATTATTTGTCAGCAAGCCCTAAGGAACCCAAAAATACTAATTTAAAGGAGCTACGTGGCTGCGTTCAAAATATGCAATTTCTTCTACCTCCTGTTTGGAAGATGTGCTGTCTGGGTACTGTTATGTGTTCAAACGTAAACCCATCTATTGTTATCTTTCTAATAAGAGTCTTTATGATTTTATAACCTAACTCTGGGAAAGGGTAGTGTATTTTATCACTGTCCGTCTTAAAAAAAAATAGTGCTAGTAGACTTCCACGCGTGATTGCCAGCATTTGTATATCGCGCGAACGCGTGTTGGGGTGGGCAATAGCGAGACCGTGTTTGAGTTCAGCCCGGATTTTCCCCTCCCTTCTATCTATTTGTAGTCCATCTGTTCGTTCGTTTTGGTAACTACGTAGTATAATTAATGTTAGGATTAATTTAGGTCATTACGCAGTGTTGCCCTCAATGTTTTTCTTAGAAATGCAATACCCGTTTTAATGTGTTGTGGAAACGCTTGTATTTATACAGTGGCTTTTATTTAACGTGGAAACGTTACAATTTGCAGACGAAGCATAAAACAAAGGGGATTTCGAGTACATGGTCATTGTGAACAGCACTGTTCTTTCCCATTGCTTTCTCCTTTTATTAATTTTATTTGTTAGGCTTTGCATTTACCTTGTTAATTTATATATGTGGATTAGAATATTTCATCACGGAATGATAAACCCAAAAATAATAGTATATAGTTCGTAAGTCACATGTTAAAATACTTATTGGTGAAAGGAAAAAAGGTACAGTGGATGGTGTCGCAGTCTTAGGTTAGTCGAAAAACGTAAAAGCCCCCGACATAGTAATGTGTTGACTATGAGTGGAAGTATTGTTAGTATACAATACCGAATATAGAAGGGTATCCAGAGCTACTATAGATCCTGAACCACTCAATCTACACAATTCTAGAATGTAATGATGCAAACTGATGGCACAATTAAACTGATGAAGAGGCAATACTAACAGCCATAAGCACCAGACTAGGCCCCAAAACAAATCATATGTAGGGCGATTTTACAATTCCCATCATTAAGTTGCTTGGGTGTTGACAACATGCAATGAACGTCCGAAGGAAAATGCCTACTGTTTCATAGAAAACAATGAACTCGACTGGTAATGTAGTTAATGGATGGAATGTTCAACAGCATGAATCCACAAACCTAAAAGGGCAGGTACTCAGCAAATAGACATAAGTATAGCAAGTAATTGGGTTTTAACAACCTAGCGAATGTAAATTGGGAAGTGTTACAAGACACAAACTCAGATCATCTGCCCATTGTAATAACCATGCATGAAAATGTCATTTCCAAACCCAGAACCTGAGAAAACAGCATACCTTCAACTATAAAAAGCAAACTGGGAAGCTTTCCAATTCAGAGGTCTGGAGGTGATGGAATATAAAGACATGGTAATCAGATAATCACTGACTTGTGGGCATGAAAAGAATCACTGGAGCCAATGAAATTCTGAAAATAGCAAAAAGTATATACCAAATAAAAAAAGGCCACAACACCTTAAATCAAATAAAATAACATTAATAAGAAAATAGAGAAACTCAATGGAATAAAGAACCAGTTGCCCCATGGTGGAATAAAAGCTGTGCAGGGGGAAATTCATGAGAGAAGATTCAAAAAGGGCCTTACAAAAATATAGAAATTACAGAATGCGAAGAAAACTATGATAAAAGTTTACAACTTATTAGGAATGAATCTAACAGAATACATATTCAAAGCCAAAGAAATCGTAACTGGAAGGAGTTTTTGTCAGTCCACTTAAACCTAGCACTCAAATTAGAGAAGTATGGAAAAAAAGCTTAAGGCAAGAACAAAGGGAACAATAAATGAAAAACAATAATGCCAACAATCAAACTACCAAAGAGAGCAGAAAACAGATAAAGAAAAAGCTAATGCCCTTGCCGAGTATTTCTATAAAGTCAGTGCAAAAACAGTAGCCTTGGACAGGAAGAAAAAATGAGGAAGAGAAAGACTTAGGATACAGTTTTTTAAAAGAGCTACCAGACCAGATAGATGAAACAAACTATTTAGATGCTGATATAACAGAGGAAGAAGTAACTAATGCAATAAAAGATAAATCTAATACTGCCTCAGGGCAAGATATACTTAGTTATGAATCCTTAAGAAAGTACCCAAAAGAACTATAAACATAATAACTTAACATTTATAACAAAAATCTGGAACTTAGGAAAGATACCAAAAGCATGGAAAGTAGCTATGATAGTACCCATCTAAAACCCAATAAGGAAGCCCATGATGTAAGTTCATATAGGCCTATCTCCTTAACATCACAACTAGGTAAAATACTGGAAACTGTTGTGAATAAAAGAGTTAAATTCTACCTAGAAAAAAACCAGTTATATAGCCCAAACCAGTCAGGGTTTAGAGCAGCCAGAAGTACAGTAGACCAGCTTGTAAGATTAGAACATGATGTAAAGCTAGGGTTCAAGAGGAAAGAGAAAACAGTGGCAGTCTTTCTAGATGTAGCTAGAGCATATGATGAATGCTGGCGAGATGGCGCTCTTTACAAAATGAAAAAGATTGGCATTACTGGTAAAACCTATAGGTATCTAGAATACTTTTTACAGGACAGGTATTTTGCTGTACAGGTGAATAATGATAGGTCAGAAATATTATGGTGAACAACAAGAATGGGATTCCTCAAGGATCAGTGATTTCTCCTTCAATTTTCACTATAGCTGTAAATGATTTAGCAGATGAATTTAATGACATAAAGAATGCAGTATCACAATTTGCAGATGACTGTGCCATTTGGCGATCTGGAAAAAACTTGGACCATGTTTACAAAAAACTTCAAAATCAAATAGACAAAGTTTCAGAGTGGATGAAAAGTTGGGGCTTCCAAATTAATGTAAACAAAACAGTAGGTATGATTTTCAGCAAAGGAAATTAAAAAAAAAAAACATAACAAAATCAATATAACCATTAAAGGACAGAAAATATGTACCTCCTCAACAACAAGATTTCTGGGCATAACTTTAGATAAACAACTAAATTATAATAAACATATAGACAATTTGGTAGAAAGCTGTAGGGGACCCCTAAATATACTAAGGATTGTAAAAGGTAATGGATGGGGGGCCAGCAATAAAATAATGCTTATGTTCTACAAATCCTTCATCAGGGGGAAACTGGATTATGCCAGCATAGTCTATGACTCAGCTGCAGCTTCTAACAAAGCAAAACTGGACAGGATTCAAATGCAGCCATGAGAACCATTACAGGTGCATTTATATCGACACCAGTAGAAGCTCTAGAAGTAGCTCTCGGCATACCTCCCCTTGGTCTAAGACGGAAAGAACTGAGATTAAATTATTGGAGTAAAGTAGCACAAGAAGTGACCCACCCAGCACATAAAGCATTTGTCAAAAACCAACCAAGTGTATGGGACGTCCCCTTAAATAAAGATAGATATCCAACAGGGTGGAGAACTATAGAAGACCTAATGCATTTCAAAGAACTATCAAACACAATTGAAAATAGTAATAAATACAGAAGCAAAATACCACCATGGGAACTAAAAACACCAATCATAGACTACTCACTTACTGAAAAAGATCAAACAAAAACATAGAAGATAAGGAAGCCAAAATGATAAGTAGAAAGTTCATAGAGCAACTAACTAAACAAAGTCTGGCCGTCTACACTGATGGATCCAAGGGTGATAGTGGGCAACTAGGTGCCGGAGTTGTAATACCACAATGGGGAATAAAAAAGAGCTACAGTGTAACGGAAGGGGCATCGATTTTTTTACTGCAGAGATGGTAGCAATTCTTAAAAGTCTAGAAATAATCGAAGATAACCCACCAGAAGCTGTTACGATATTTACAGACTCACTATCATCACTACAAGCACTAGAACACCCAGGTAAATGTAGCCGGCCAGACATAAAGGAAGAAATTCTAGCAATTAATACATCACTAGAGAACAGAGGATGTAGTGTGAGGCTAGTGTGGGTTCCAGCACACATAGGTATAGCTGGCAACGAGTTGGCAGACCAGAACGCCAAGAAGGGAAGAACAAGTAAAAACAATATAAAAAAGCAGGACTGGGGAGGTCAGAGAGATCAAGAGCCAAGTGAAGGAAACTATAAACGAGGAATGGAAGACAACATGGAAGGAAAGTAGAAAAAGGCAGACACGCGTTCAAACTGCTGAAAGAACCAACGAGACATGCCAGGTCAGAGAAGAATTAAAGATACCATCGAACAAAAAACTGTGGCGTCTCCGACTCGGTGCAGCATACTTCATGGTAGAAGAACCACACTGCCAAGAATGTCAGGAAGAGAATGACATAGACCACTACCTGATCCACTGTAAAAAGTATGAACAACAAAGGCTTGAATTAAAAACTTACTACAGAAATCACAATATAGACTTAACAGGTGATAAGGTTTTAAGTATAGATGCCCCAAGAGATGCCCAATCAATACTTAAAAGATATATACATAAAACAAAGGAAAAAATATAAGGTTAGAAAACTTCAGGAAAAATCATCCAACTAAATAGAAATTAAGCAGCAAGAAAACTAAATCAAAGCATTAACAAAAAATATAACTAACTCATAGGACAAGGAAAGGCAAGGGATTAAAAAAAAGGGAGAACAACTCAAAAAGAACAAATACTAATACAAATTAAAACCAAGTGTAAAGGACAATAGTTATCTAGAAACAATACCAAAGAGAAAATAAAATTGACAAATACTAATATAAATAAAAATCAGCAACTGCAAAAGGCAACAGTTATTTAAATTGAAAACAAAATTAGTAAATTAAATGACACTAAATACCCCAATTATAACCAACTTTCAGGTTGAACAGGGTAGACCAAGATGGAACGAGAAAAGGCAACAATGATCAGATTTTCAGTGCCCGATCTCCACCCATCAACTCATCAAAACAACAACAACAACGGCCTAACTCTTCCGTAACGAAAATGCAGCCAACAACGCTCATTCTATTCCAACACAAACAGTCGGGGTCAAACTGTTCCGATCCGCTCTACTGAGGAGAGAACTTACACACAACCCGTCAGATGTGCGGGTTGAGTCAGTCATGTCCGTAGCAATTGACTGTGGTGTGCTCGATATACTCGATAATAAATTCATGTTTTCCCCATGCAGACGACTGTATAATGAGAAAATTATCAAGACCACAGACTGTGACTAAAATACGCTTGCCTTAAATGGTTATGGTGTGCTAAACGGAGCATCGTAACCAGCAAGATATTCGTCAACTGTAACGGTGGAGAAAACTGTATGTTGGCATAAGGACGGCCATGTATATGCACAGACATGTGAATCCAGACAGTCGTGGTGTAATAACCACGAAGATGTGTAAGGAATTGAACACAGTTTGTGGGTTCACGCAGAGTAAGAAATGAAGACAGTAAATGGGTTAACGCTGGTATTTCTCGAAAGTTTTTTGGGGACCACAGATATCTGAGAAGTATTGCTAAATCCACTGATCCTTGTCCTCAAAAAAATATTACCACCAACAAAACATAATTAAGTAAGATACATACAAGGAGAAGAAAGAATCCCCATCCCCACCCCCATTTTTTTAATTTAAAAAAAAAACATGTATGACAATCACGTGAGCTTTGTGTGTGTGTTTTAACATACCTACTTACTTAAATATTATGGTGTGCCGCGGAATTTTTAAGGGCACTTCACGTGTGCCCGAAGTAAAACAGGTTGCTCAGTGCTGTTCTAGATTGTAAAAGAACAAAAGCAGTAAATGATAGAAGCCTTTTAAGTTAAACTACACGACAGACCAACAAACATTACTTTCATATAAATGTATACAACAACGATGTATTAAACAGAAGAAGACAGTAATTTATTCCACGATACCCCCAGTTCAAATCAAATCTACACGGTGTCTTACCACAGACCCACGGGAACTACACGGTGTCTTACCACAGACCCACGGGAACTACACGGTGTCTTACCACAGACCCACGGGAACTACACGGTGTCTTACCACAGACCCACGGGAACTACACGGTGTCTTACCACAGACCCACGGGAACTACACGGTGTCTTACCACAGACCCACGGGAACTACGCGGTGTCTTACCACAGACCCACGGGAACTACACGGTGTCTTACCACAGACCCACGGGAACTACACGGTGTCTTACCACAGACCCACGGGAACTACACGGTGTCTTACCACAGACCCACGGGAACTACACGGGGCGACTAAAGAATATGGCCTGTTAGAAATAATGTGGAAAAAAACACAACGTACCGATAGAGTGAGCGATTCAAAAGCGTTGAGATCCAATGGATCCCATCTCATTGTAACATCACCGGTAATGAAGAGGTTGACAGATTGGCAAAGGAAGGTGGAAAGCTACCTCAGCCTGATAAAGCATAACTTTCGAGGAGGCAAAGAGTTGAATCACAATCAGATACAGAAACAAATGGGACTTAGAGCATCCGGGGCACGCACAAAATGATGCATAACTACCAGCTCATCAGAAGAGAACAAGCGATAATCTTCAGATTCCGCAGTGGCCACAACATATTGAGATACCATCTAGTCAACAAGCTAAAGATAGAAACTATCGATCAGTGTAACTGTGGCACTGATAAAATGACTGCTGAACATCTGCTTCAAAGTTGCCCAACATATGCGGAACAGAGAAAGCGCATATGACCGACAACAGTACAATTCGTGGAAAAGCTCTACGGAGATTCAAATAGCCTCAAACTGACTACTGTTTTCTTAGAAAACATTCAAGTAGACGTCTGAGAGTGTACGAAGAAGAAGAACAGCGAGCAAAAACATATGACATAATCCTAGGGTACAAGTTCTTCAAACTATATCATAGATGCCCATGTGGAAATCCAGAAAGGATTACTTGCTACATCTGTTCTCAGTTAATGACAAACGTAATGCTTCGATAAGTGCAGGTAATAAGGAAATGACACTTGATATTCTGATCCAGAATAACATAGCAAGAATGCGCCCACTGGCGGAAAATTGATCCGTTAAGAAAGCCAAACCTCTACACCTCACGGTAGAAGGGGAACGACTAAGTAAGTAAGAAAGCCAAATCTACGCGTATCGTGTAATCTACAGGTAAATAGGTAAAGATAGTCCCATAGCAGATACTGCCGCAGGTGAGTGAAGTGTTAGAGATTTCACCTATACAAACTGGGTCTCAGCTTTATGAGGTGGGGTGGACTAGACAGGTACACATTTTTTGCAGAATTAAATACATGTATAGTGTACTAAGTGCCACATACGCCATCCCTACAAGAGCATGCGAACGCTCAGTGCAGGCGTCCTATGATTTGCTAGCAAAACCACGCATTTTTCTGCCTGACTTACTCACTCAAGCTTATTTTTCACCCACGCCTCTTTTCTTTGGACATAAAGAAACGAAGCGTTTATAAACGTTCGTGACCTGCCAGTCATAACAAGCAGCGAATGAGGTTTGTTTATCAAGTTTCTCACGCGAGCTGATCTGTCAATCATCGGATACCTGACAGACCGCACGTGAATAACACCGGACGTTTTGAAGTAGACACACGGGCAAAAAGCTTTCCCCGAGTACACTTTGATGTTCGTACACAGAGGGAAACCCCGAGTTCCTTTGATCTTCAGATACGGGCAAAATCTACGAGAACCCGTTACACGGATTTAAGTCTTTGATGGCGGTCTAACGCTGAGACAGAGCGACCGTGAAACATTTATCTGGGGAACTCAGGTTTCTGATTCTCTACTATGCACAATAGTGTGAAAAGTAGCATCAACTATAGATCAGAAGACCATGATGATATATAAACCGTAGTCTTTTAAACCTGATATCAGTTGTCACTCAGAATTTTTCGGATAGTCTAAACACGTAGTCTAGAACCATTGTGGAAGATGTGTTAATAGCATTCGTGGGGATTGTCATTCTGATTTTCTGGTAATAGAAATTAGTGCTTACGTGTTAAAGTGTTAAAGCTTTTACCATTATAATTCACTTAGAGTTCTAGCTGGTAAAACCAGTGAAATAAAATAACGCGTAGCTATTTTATACCAGATGTTTCAGTTATAATGTTAATTTTTACCATCCACTTCCTCACACAAGAAGAGACGGTTAGCTGACTGGATATATGCTAGGCGCGACTGATAGTGGCAGAATAGAATTCCCGTTATATTTCATTTTGTGTACTTATAGTAAGTGACTATTATTTAATACCATACGATGACCAACAGACGCCGACAATTTAATAGCTATTAACGACATGCGATATTTATGTAAGTGCGCTTAGGGATAATTAAATAATAATTGACATTGTACGCTGATCGTTAACGCGCGCGTAAGGGGCGGGGAGGGTTGCATACCTTCATCCGACCTGAAATCGCCGGGCTAGCGAAAAGCTGACCGTATAGGTGTAAAGAAAGTAACCGTGTGCCTTTTAAATTTAATCAGGACTGACGAAGTGGATAAGAGATCGTCTCGTCCCCGTCCGTGTGCATATATGTAGCTATATAGGATAGTAACATTTTTCCATAATGTTTCTTTATTCCTGTCGCGAAATTGGTTTCAAGTCATTGCAAACGGGTTCAGTTAGATTTATAAACCCATCAACGATCGATTGACCGCTTTCAAAATGGCGGCGTATCATCGAAATGTGTATCAGACAGGAAATCGCCAAGGATAAATAAAAGCAGAAGGGAATCATTATTAAAAGGATTTCACATTGTGGTCCAGGAAAGGATTATGTATAACTGCATAAATAAAGAAACGGTAGGAAGTTATCATTTACGGAGATATATGCGTATTTCGGCTGCCCACAGTTACGCTCAAAGCGTGTAACCCACTTCTGTTCTAAATATTAAAATCAACAAATAACAGTTTGGGAAATTACATGGATAGGAAGGTAGAGAATTATCAACTGTATAAAACTAGATAAGATGGAACAATATGGATATTATCTATGCCGAGAATGAGAAAGGCAAAATTTCAGTCGACAATAAGTAACCATACAGAAACTCAGTCAACTGATGACAGTTATCCTTAAATTCAAAGGACTAATAACAGTGATTTCAGTAACTTTATTATTTTAGATCTTGAAGTCTAAACAGACAATAATAGTAATTGTGTGAATACTTTTATATATATATATATATATATGTGTATGCTCTTTTCCAACTAGTAGAAATAGAATATTAGTGTAATTATTAAACTATTTTAACTGTACCTGAGGATTTATTAACTTCTTCCATTTTGTGGGTTCAGTGAATGTACATTTTACTTATCCCCTAGAATATAAGTAATCATAAGATAGTCACAGGGAGGAGACACCTTAAATCCTGGTACTACTTCTTACCAACTGGGCCAGGGTTTTCACAGTCTGACTATTTTTATGATAACAATACACCAGTGCTTATTTCTAAGACTGGGGTATTACTTGTAAGGTCAGAACTCTTTACTGGCATACTCTTACATAATAAATACTTTTAAATAACCTCCCGCTATAGTGGGGGCTCGTCCGGGATATATATTTGATATTCCTGAGCCAACTTTCTATTTCTGCTGTGTAGAAAAGTTTGTTTTGAAAAAAATTTTGGAAAGAGTAACCTAATAGGAAATAATTATATTTTTAGGAGTACCATTGAGTACAGATAAAGAAAGCTGTTTCATATATGGTGAAGTCAGTTTAATTAATTTTAATTTTAACTAAGTTAATTATATTGTAGTAAATTAGTTTGAGTAAGATCACTTGCCCTACTAGACTACAGATACATCATGGCTGACTTGGTCAAATTTAGGTCTGCTACACTGCAGGTGGGAAAAGAACTTGGCATGGATGGTGACGCTCTGATCCAGTATGTCATGACGGAATGTGAAAAGTACACCGAGAGAGAAGCAAAGCAATTAGAAGCAGAGAGAGAAACAAAGAAATTAGAAGCAGAGAGAGAAGCCAAGAAATTAGAAGCAGAGAGAGAAGCCAAGAAATTAGAATTAGAAGCAGAGAGAGAAGCCAAGAAATTAGAAGCAGAGAGAGAAGCCAAGAAATTAGAATTAGAAGCAGAGAGAGAAGCCAAGAAATTAGAAGCGGAGAGAGAAGCCAGGAAATTAGAAGCTGAGAGAGAAGAAAGGAGGTTACAAGCAGAGAGAGACCATGAGCTGAAAATGAGACAGCTTGATCTTGAACTTCAGGCTGGGACTATCACCCATGGTAATAGCTCACCTCATTCTGCAAATAGCTCTTTTCAGAACACAGCAAACGGGGCCATGAACTTCCACCTAGATCCATTTGTTGAAAAGGAGGACGCAATTGAGTCGTACCTGGATAGGTATGAAAGGCTAGCCTCTACATATGGACTGGAAAAGGAAAAATGGAGTCTAAAGTTATCCCAGGGATTGAGAGGTATTACATATGATGTGTTTCTGAAACTCCCCAAAGATCAGGAAAATTATGAAATACTAAAGCAAGCCTTACTGATCCGGTATGAAAAGAACTCTGAGGCATATAGGAAGAAATTTAGAACTTCTAAACCTCTACCTGGAGAAACATATAACCAGTTCTCAGCTAGGCTAGAAACGTATTTGTTGAAATGGAGTAGTTTAGGTAAGTATCAGAAAACCTACGAGGATCTGAAAGAAATGGTTATGTTAGAGCAAGTGAAAGATTCCATGTCTCAAGAAATGAGGAAATTCCTTATGGAACAAGGAGCAGAGAGGCTGGAAGACATTTTGAAATGTGCAGAGAGATACCAAGCAGCTCAAGCTGAATTGGTAGGAACAAAAAGGAAGCAGGTAGAAGGATATAAGCCACCACCACAGAATACCGAGTTTGACCAGATGGATCAACCATACAGATACAAGCAAAGATTTAATAATAAGGACAAAAACCCTCAGACTCAGGAAAATAAACCCTATAAACAGGGAGCTAAGTGGTGCAAATTTTGTAAGATGAGCAATCACAACACTGATGAATGTGGCAGGAAAAAACCCCTTCATCATGCTGCATGTCTACAGGTGAGGACTTCGGTTAGGAAGGAACTGACTGTGAGTCAGAATAGCCTCCATCACCCACCTACCCAGGAGATAGTGACTGTGAATGGCAAACCAGTCACAGGAATGTATGACACAGGTTTGTCCTATGACGCAGTCGTGTGTGCATCTCTGGTGAGCCCTGAACAAATCACCACAGAAACAGTAGATATTCAAGGGCCACTAAAAGGAACATCACCCCTTACTTTACCCATAGCAAAGATTCATGTCAGTTGTCGCTATGTGGAAGGGGAGATAAATGCAGCTGTGATAGATGATCCCTTTTACCCCCTAATGTTGGGGCGTAAATATGTTTTCTTGGGAGACCCTGTAAAACCTATGGTTATGGCAGAAATCCAGACCAGGTCTGACTCCAGCAACATAGAGAGGGACACCAAATTAACATTTCATTCGACTGAAATGAAACGGGCTCAAGAAGCAGACA
The DNA here is from genome assembly GCA_024509875.1 of Oreohelix idahoensis. Lineage (NCBI taxonomy): Eukaryota > Metazoa > Mollusca > Gastropoda > Stylommatophora > Oreohelicidae > Oreohelix > Oreohelix idahoensis. Next base: position 242,639 of record JAMPIV010008494.1, on the reverse strand, counting down.
GCACGTTGAAGCCTTGTTTTGGCAAATTATCAAAAAACACATAAAGCTCCAAGGAAAGGACATTTCTATATGGAACATGGACTCTTGTACAGGAAAGCTGGCAGAGGGACGAAAAGTCATGGTCAAATTGTTGTACCGTCCACCTATAGGAATAAGGTTATAGGCTGGGGACACATATCAACTTTGAGTGAACACGTGGGTAATGGTGCCACAAAACAAAGAATAGCCACCCAGTTCTACTGGCCAGGTATTACGGAAGACATAAATCAGTATGTACATTCCTGTCCAGAGTGCACCTATGTAGATTCAGAAAGTCGACGGAAGAGTCTTCATCGAAAATCTACAAGCAAACCAGCAATCAGGGGTACTCCCGAGATTTGCACGGGAGGGGAAAGGAAACATCCCACACAGGTTCAATTGCAGTCTGAACCCCATGCGCTGGAAAAAACGAACAAATCACGTAGCGAAAATCAAACACCTACAGATTTGCGAGGGAAAACCACATCCAACTATCAACGAAAAGAGGGCGGTAAACTTCATGGGAAACCTACCGACCCCGTTTCACCAGCAGTACGAGCCTGGATGAAAAGCCGAACAGGAAGGAGAGAGATAGTAAAGGATGAATATATTCTTGGAAAACAGAATGTGGGCACAGATTTTCTTAGTCGTCATCCCACAGAGTTGGAGCAAGATAGAAGGAAGGAAAACTAACCTCGGAATGGTCGATTTGCAATTGTCTTGTACCCAATAGTTAAGCTAGATATCATCCAGCTTAAAATATGGGGGAGCTATGTCGCGAAATTGGTTTCAAGTCATTGCAAACGGGTTCAGTTAGATTTATAAACCCATCAACGATCGATTGACCGCTTTCAAAATGGCGGCGTATCACCGAAATGTGTATCAGACAGGAAATCGCCAAGGATAAATAAAAGCAGAAGGGAATCATTATTAAAAGGGTTTCACATTGTGGTCCAGGAAAGGATTATGTATAACTGCATAAATAAAGAAACGGTAGGAAGTTATCATTTACGGAGATATATGCGAATTTCGGCTGCCCACAGTTATGCTCAAAGCGTGTAACCCACTTCTGTTCTAAATATTAAAATCAACAAATAACAGTTTGGGAAATTACATGGATAGGAAGGTAGAGAATTATCAACTGTATAAAACTAGATAAGATGGAACAATATGGATATTATCTATGCCGAGAATGAGAAAGGCAAAATTTCAGTCGACGCACAGATTGGCTGAAATCGATGTTCGGAAAAGATTTTTTTTTTGCCTAGTTCTAGCTGTGACGTCAGTACCCTCCTATACGTCCGCGCTAAGCGTATATAAACGTATCGGTAAAAACTGGAGGGATACACATCGAAAGAGGTTTGAGACAGACTGGAGGCAGAGTTTCGCCACTACCCATGAATTGTGAGCGGATCGCCAGAAACATTGTTCAGTCCAGTATCTGAAGTCTGAGGGTTCCATGAAATAACTCAAACCAGACTGTCCAGTATCAGAAGCCTGTGTCGTTCATCCGAGGCAATCCCACAAAAGTGCAGGACCCCAAAGAGTGAACTTCAACTGGTCATTGGCATCCCTACTGTTGGGCCTACCAAGTCTGATATCAGCAAAGGACAGTTCAGTTTCAGCAGTATCAAGTTGGAAAGATAAGTGTCCTGTTTGACACTGACCACCTATACATGTGAAACAGCCAATAGTTGAAAACAATAAGTAACCATACAGAAACTCAGTCAACTGATGACAGTTATCCTTAAATTCAAAGGACTAATAACAGTGATTTCAGTAACTTTATTATTTTAGATCTTGAAGTCTAAACAGACAATAATAGTAATTGTGTGAATACTTTTATATATATATATGTGTATGCTCTTTTCCAACTAGTAGAAATAGAATATTAGTGTAATTATTAAACTATTTTAACTGTACCTGAGGATTTATTCACTTCTTCCATTTTGTGGGTTCAGTGAAGTGAATGATCAGCCCACTGGGGTTGTGCAGAAAAATAACATTATCTGACAACTGAAAGTCGTATTCAAGTGTATCATCCATAATTTACGCTGTTTCAGAATCAGCACTCACCATAGAGCCAGCCGATAGGATTACCATCATTTATCGATTGTAACAGTTTTAGCAACCAGATGTTTCCCAATACTGGAAGTATTTTCCTCTGTTTACTGTGAACCCCAAGATCTCGGTTTCTACACTAACTATTCGAAGTGACATTTGTTCATCCAGGAATAAACCACCAAATTAGGCGTCCACCTCATTAATCTTATTTGTTAGGGGATGGACTGGGGCCAATTTGGGAAATACACCTGACATTTTGTATATTCAGGAACCATTGTAATTCCAAGGGATATCACCAAGATTAGGTAAGCGTGATTGAGTGGCCACTGTATGTCAGAGAGAAAGTGAATATTTTTCTTGTTATGGGATCTGTACTAACCTGGGATTTTGCTAAACTTGTTTACTTTATTGGGTAGCATAGAGTATGAACTTGTTCTTTACTGTCTTTTCTGTAACATAGTGCTAACCTTTGACCTTTGGGTTATTTACTCTTTGAGTTCTTTTCTCAAGAGAGGGAGGGCACATTTATTCTGTTATTTAATTTGTATGTAAATCTGATTTTATTTGATCTTTCTTTAGATATTTGGTGTTGTCAAGTTTAATGATAATAAACAACAAAAGAAACTTAACTTTGTGTGTTGGTCAGACCCATACCCAATTAACCATAGTTTTTCACGTTTGTGTGTCTTGCTGTCACATAGTTGTGTATGTGTGTGTAGTTTTCATGTATGAGGAGGGAAAGATTGTCTGGTACTAAATTATAGTCGTTTAGGTAGGCTGGACTAGAGAAACTTACTCATTCCAGAGACATATCTTCTCCTTAAACTATTCACCAGTGAAATCTATTTCTCACACCTTCTTCTCACGTACTTATTACCATCCACTCTACTCAGACGGGACCATATATAAATTCCAAACCTATTGGTACGACAGTAAGTATAAAGTGTTCAAAAACATGTACTCGCAGGGGTAAGTATAAAATGATCAAATACATGTATTCGTAGGGGTAAGTATAAAATGATCAAATAAATGTACTCGTAGGGGTATGGTAAGTATAAAATGGTCATATACATGTACTCGCGGGGATAAGTATAAAGTGTTCAAATACATTACTCGTAGGGGTAAGTATAAAATGATCAAATACATGTACTCGTGGGGGTAAGTATAAAATGATCAAATACATCCACTCGTGGGGGTAAGTATAAAATGATCAAATACATGCACTCGCCGGGGTAAGTATAAAATGATCAAATACATGCACTCGTGGGGGTAAGTATAAAGTGTTTGATACCATGTGTCCTGAATGTATACTTTACGACTGTCTTGGTCACTTCCTCGCATAAGCGCTACATAAAGATGACCACGAGTAAAGACTGGGAGCTATATACCTACATAATCAAATGATTGTTTCTTTATGTTGACAGCCAATGCAAAAGCTGATATCACAGGAAACTGACAAATTCTCAAGATGAAAGGAAGGCTGGCATTGCTTGGCTCTAAACTGATGCGTGGAACAAAAACTCATCCGCCGTAACTACTGCCTGTGAGATGATTTTTTTCTTCTATTATTATTTTTTTTTTAAATTCAGTCCTTTGTCTTTATTAACAAAATATTTTAAACAATGATAAGGTATATGGTAGCTCATTTATTATGAAACTAAATGACTAAAGTCCCCCTCATTTATTGACGGTTTACTTTGGAAAACATGTGAAATCCGAACAAAATAAACTGGTGACCTCTATGTGGGATGGTTTTATTGGTTGTTCAAGAGATAACGTCCACTCAAAGAACAGCAAAATCGATTGGACTTACAGATGTTCTCTTATGAACAAAGAATGTAAACGTGCATTCAATAACTACCCCTCTGCTCCCCAAGGAGCACAGGCCTTCAACAAATCTGTGCCATGTAGTCCTGCCCTGTGCCATCCGCTCAAGGTCTTTCAAGATCTTCTTTAATCTCTTTCATTTCTGTTTCCGGTTCTCTTCTCATGTGTTGTTCAGTCTCCTCTATAGGTCTTACCATGGGGATTCCAGAACAAGGACTGCCTTACAATGCTATCAACTGGTTTTGTCAACGTGTATGTTTTATCCAATGCCGGCGCTGCCTTCACAAATTTAAACAATGATCATGTCATTTCCTCCAAGAACTGGAAGTCTGAACTGAGCATAACACGTGTTGCCTTTTTGGCCGTATGACCGACCACCTGAGCATTTATTCGTGCTAGAATCTAGTCATAATAATAAAATATAAAACTACCATTCGCTATAATAAACAAGCAAGATTCTTAACTAATATAAAAATAACCCGAGACACTAAGGGCAGGGTAGAGAGTGGTAGTAAATCGGCTAGGTCAGTTTTTTTACAATGCACGCTAATTTAGGCGGCAGTCGTAATGGAGAGTATGACGTAAATAAGAACAGCCCCAAACTTAGTAAGACCACGTGAAGAAATAACCAATAATAAATTGAATAGAATAATCGCCAACCAATAGAAGTAGCTAGCTAAGCACGCACTACAGAGGTCAGCTGCCGGCAAGATTCGAGCGGCAGTGTTGGCAAAGTCAGGCATGGCATACAGACGTGTTTTGTGAGTGAGTCTTGAACATTGGTTCAAGCAAATATCTTGCTGTTTTCTTCATGTAAGTAGACTTGTATCGCCTTTTTAATTTTCAGCCCAGCTCGTCTGATATTTTTTATAAAAGGTCGCAATGATGAAATTACCGAATAATTGAAGGATTTTCCTGAAAGAAATCCAAAACTGCAAAGATAAAAAAAAAAAAAAAGAAGGAAAACTACAGGTGGTAACCTACACAAAAGAGATATGCAACCCTGGCAAAATTATAAATGATTAAACCAAGGATATTGACGATAAGATGGAATATTAATCTCCTCTATGGATTTAAAAGGTGTTGGAAAATATAATGGCCACAATGAACATTGTGGGATAGCTTGAATCAAAGATCAGATTTTGTAACCATTTCTGTTGATACATTACATGCAATTTTCTGTTCTAAATAAAATGCAAGTTGACCTGATCCGGCTGTTGAATAATTCCTTACATGTTGGATAATGTAGGAACTTAGTATTTGCAAAAGGTACACCACTATCACTCTCCAAAACTTAACAACAATAGAGGAACGAACGGACTGGCACCCCACAACATAAACCAAGAAACTTTCATTTCTGTCGGACTTCAAGCCAGTCAAATATCTAACTTGGAATGAGAAAATAATCCAATAGAAGAAATACAATAACCCCACGGCCACATAATAGATTAATTGATGCCGTGACAGTCCGGCGACATATAAGGTTAATCGGTGCCTTACCCAGTTCACCACACTGCACCACGGCGACACCTTTCTACATAACTAGCCCAATAATTCTCAGCACACAATTATTTGTCGAAATGTGCGAGACTTCAATTCCTTCCCCTTCACCTCCTTCCCCCCCCCCCCACTCTCTCATTCATATATATATATATATATATATATATATATATATTATATATATATATATATATATATATATATATATATATATATATATATATTTTTTTTTTTTTTCTATAACCAGCGGCACTCGAGCTTTCCAGCTCTTTCGGCCCAATGACATGTCATTGCGAGGCTGGGGGGTCAGTGGACTTTCCTTCCAACCCGGTCAGGATCTTCGCTCCTTCCCATCCACACGGGATTTATGTGCAGGAGCCGTTCAGATTATTCAGTCAAATTTCTGGTCGTAAACATTTCTTCAAACGCCGACGGCCGGGTTTGAACCATGAACACCTGGTCGCCAGTACAACGTTGTAGCCATTACACCAGCGCGGCTCCCATATATATATATACACACACACACACACCCACACACGCAGCCTTTAACGTACAGCTATAACTATCTTGGAGAATAAAATAGCTTACTGGAAGAGTAGGCCCGTGAGTCCTGCTGTTTCCATCTCATGCCGATAGGTTATTTTCTTACTTCGTGCTCACCAGCAAAGTTACCAACAGTAAAACTAGTAAATTACTTAAGTCTACAAGTGACTGTAGAAGAATACGAAAGAGTTCTATTCTCATATGTACACGGAAGGGACCCAAAGACGCTACAACAGAGAATGCAGTCAGCGACCCATAGCTTGACTGCCTGCGTCAGGGTCAGCGAACCAGAGCTGACCAAGACCCTACTCCACCTCCAAGTGGTGGTCCTGGAAACAGGCTGCATCACTGCAGTCTGGCTGAGAGAGTTGGGATCGAAGAGGGAAGGCAACCAACATCCTTTTCAGGACGAACGAGGAAGAAGGAAGAAGAAGATATGTACACGGTTAATCTATCATCATCATCAATGCTACCTTTTACCTCCCGGTGGAGCACAAGTCTTCAACAAGCACACTCCACGTCTTCCTGTCCTGTGCCATCCGTGCAAGGCCTTTCCACGTCATCTTTATCCATTTTATCCCTTTCACGTCGTTTCTCCAGTTTCCCTATTCGCCATGCGCTTGTTTTGTCTTCCTCTCTTTCTCCTACCCTGGTGATTCCAGACTAGTGAGTGCCTTGTAAAGCTGTAGTGAAATTGACAGAGATACAACGGTAAAATTCCTCCAAGGATAACATTTGAGGATAAAAACATAATGCGTGGGCTGCTGATGTACATGATCGCCTAGACCGCGGGTCATCATCCCCATAAAATTGACTTGCTAGACCGGAGGGGAACGGAGTATCAAAAGGGAAAAAAATATGACTGGAAAGGCTAAAGAGACGCAATTGGGGGGGGGGGGGGGAACGGGATGAAAGTAAAAAAAATTCAAGTCCCCCAAATTGACACGAGGTACGGAATTGGACGTTTTGCGATACCAAGCGCTTGATTTGAATTTGAGCGGAAGAACGCAGATGTTAGGAATATTACAAAAATTTAAAAAAGTAATTTTTCTTAATATTAATGTTAGGAATATAAAAATTAGCTGGCCGGATGGCCTATTCTGAGCAATGAAATAATATGATCTTAATTTTACAAACGGATAGATAATATTGAAGATAATGACAAAAGACAGTGTAGTTCACATCATCGCTAGACTATATTGAATCTAAAAGTGTCACAATTTGCACACAAAAAACACGACCTTGGGAACAGGTGTTCAAAGTTACTTATTATGGAGGAGAGGGTTTTTGAGCGGTAGCTGTGTCTAAATATAACTTTTTACGACAAAATTTTAAGGGGAGAGAAAGGTTGCTTCAAAAATCAAGCACATTTTTTTAGAAACACAAGTAGAGACGGACAGACTAACAGATAACCATCCATACTTGACAGAAGCATGACTGAAATGACTTTAGTGTAGAAATTTGAAATTTAAAGTACAACTAGGCAGTGATTGGCCACAGACAATCATATCATTAGCGCTCAGACGCGAAAGTGGGGTCATTCTTCAATAATTGTTCAGTGTTAGACACAGATTTTAAAGTGTGGAGTTTTCCCATATGAAAGACAGTGAATAAATTTAGGGACGCCATACTATAGCCAGCAGCTCAGCTGAGTTTTGCTAGCAATTCTGTGTTATGTATTCATAATCTGGTAAGATTGAAATTATTTCTTTATATATTTTGAATATTGTTTCATGTTCGAGTGATTTGATACTGCCATATCAAAATCTAGCCTTACAAACAAGTAGGGATTTTGCTCTAGACCCCCCGCCCAAGTCAGGGTCTAGGGACTAACAGTGTACATAAACTACAGCAAGGATTATGCAAAATAAATCAAGCGTTGAAACAGATTACCTATCTTCTTTTAGGGCCGACAACTAATAATTATTTTTCAGAATCTATAGTCTGGGAGGATCTATCGGATGTAAACCCACCATGGTAACTGTGCTGTTTGGTCAGAGAGATCTGACCTGTCTGTATGATGTGGTTGTTGTGTCAGTGTGGTGTCCAGACGTGGGTATAGAATAGATTTTGACACATAGCCCATACTTTGATTGCAGAGCTGTGAGTTTTCTATCGACAACAAAGCAGAGTCTATTCGGTGGGTGACTGTACTCGAGTGTATCTGTGCAGTTCTTGTGACAGAGACCACCATTATTGCCCGCCAGCACGGAGAGGTGGGACCGCAAGTTTTCAGCACCAGAGCTACAAAAAGATGAGTGAGCCTCTGGTCTGCTGGACATTCACCAACTATTGGTAGTGACTAATATCCCCGTAAAAATTCCCACCATTTTCTGGACATTGTGTAGTCAATATAGACAGGTGTGATGAGGCCACCCCAACAGCACAAACAGTAAATATCCTCCCAAAGAGATGACTACTCGAACTTTTTTTTAATAAAACTAACTAGCCTAGTACTTAAATAGGTACGCTCTTGCATTTATTATGTAACATTCCATGCATTTTTTTTCATAAATTTTCAATCCTTCTTTTAAAACAAGTTCTGGTCACATAAAACTGATCCAGAACCAATAAATGTAATATAATTATATCAAAAACTTTATACACGTGAGTTAGTTCAGTGTATTTTAACACTTGTTAATCTTATTAGTCTTCTTAAATGTCTGTGGGTGTATTTATAACTAACACACCACATTACACATCATTACCCTAGACACTTTACGTAGCCACATTCATTAAGAAAAAAAAAAAATTAAGTGTGAGGTCGTAGTGGTAGCAAGAAAGGCCTTCTGATAATTCTCAACTACATTTTATCTCAGGAGCCTTCACAGCTGGCCTCATACAATTTACATGTAGTACCATCATCATCATACAATACCATCAATCCCACTACATAAATTGGGGGCTCGTCCGGGATAATTAGCCCAACAGTAAAATTAGGATCTCCTGGTGGGAGAAATAAAAGTAGGGAAATAAATTGTAAAATTTCCTTTAAAATTAAAAGTGTCCCTGCAGATAAAAGTTGGTGAATCTTCACAGCCAGTAATAATTAATTAGTTAACTGGTTAGTTAGAATTAGTTAGACTATAGTCATATAGTAATTAGAAGTACTTAGTGTATTTACTGGTTAGAGATTTATCTTGTATATTATTATATTGTCCAAAAAGTATGGCAGAGCTAGCAAAGTTTAGATCAGCTGCTGTGCTCACTGCGAAGGAGATGGGGATGGATGGTCAAATTTTAATTCAATACGTAACGACTGAATGTGATAAATATATTGAAAGGGAAGATAGAAAGGTAGCTGAAGAGAAGAGGTTACAAATTGAGGCTGATAGAGAAATTAAGAGGCTGCAGATTGAGGCAGAAGAAAAACGACAGCAAAGGGAGGCAGAAGATAAAAAGGCCGAAAGGGAGGCAGAGGAAAAAAGGTTGACTGCCGAAAGGGAGGCAGAAGATAAAAAGGCCGAAAGGGAGGCAGAAGATAAAAAGGCCGAAAGGGAGGCAGAGGAAAAAAGGTTGACTGCCGAAAGGGAGGCTGAAGATAGAAGGTTGCAGAGGGAGCACGAATTACGACTAAGGGAGCTGGAATTACAAGGCCCGGCCCCTGAAAATGGTGCCAGCCCTTTTGCCTCAGATGCTACGCCCAGTATGGGAGCCTCAAACTCAGCTATGGGGTTTCATTTAGACCATTTTGTTGAGAAAGACGATGACATAGAGGGGTACCTAGGACGTTTTGAGTTATTAGCTACTACATATGGGTTAGAGAGAGAGAGGTGGAGTTTAAAGCTATCACAGGGATTGAGGGGTGCTTCTTATGAAGTATTTGCCAAAATGAACAGGGAAGACCAAGACAATTATGACATGTTAAAGCAGGCTTTGTTATTAAGGTACGAGAAGAATGGTGAATTTTATCGTAAGAGATTTAGAAATGCCAAACTGTTGTCTGGGGAGACATACCACCAATTCTCTGCCAGACTAGAAACCTATTTGGAGAAATGGACGGCTCTGGGGAAGACCCAAGATCTTAAAGAAATGATCATGATTGAGCAATTGAGAGAGTCCATGGCTCCAGACATGAGAAAATTTCTCATGGAACAGGGTGCAGAGAAGTTGGGGGAAATTTTAAATGTTGCTGAGAGGTATCAGGCAGCCCAGGCAGAGGTAAGTGGTGCTAAGAAGAAGCACATAGACAATTTTAAAGCTCCACAGCAATTTAATAAATTTGATAATAGAGAGCAGGGAAATAAAGGTAGGACACACTTTGAGCGGCCAAGAAATGACTATCGCGACAGAAACTCACAGTTCAATGACCAAAAGTTCAATGAAAGAAAACCGTTGAACCAAGGAAAAAGATGGTGTAAATGGTGCAAGAAGGATAACCATAACACCGAATTTTGTAGAAGGAAACCTTCAAACATTGCTGCAATGAAGTCGGGGACGCAAAGAGTAAAGGTTAATCCTAAGGGACAACAGGAACCTTATCACCCCCAGTTTGTGAGGATGTTATTTGTAATGGGGTCACCATAAGGTGCCTTTATGATACAGGTTTGGATTATGATTCAGTTGTGAAGTCTAGCCTAGTGGACCCAAGTCAGTATACCACAGAAACAGTGGAAATACAAGGGGCGACTAAGGACATACCACTCATGACACTTCCCATCGCAAGGATAACGGTGAAAACTCGCTATGTGGAAGGAGAAATCAGAGCAGCAGTGATAGATGAACCAATCTACCCTCTGATATTGGGGTGTAGATACGTCTTCTTGGGGAATCCCGAGAAACCTGTGATCATGGCGACAGTGCAGACCAGGTCACAGAAGAAGGAGGAAGAAGGTGAACCTATAAATGCTCATCCAGAGGAGATGAGGAAGGCGCAGGCTGAGGATAGGACACTCCAGCCAGGTTTTAAAAAATTACCCAAATGCCACACACCTCCGAGCAAGGGGGAATATTTCATGAAGAACAAACTCTTATACAGGAAGGCCGGAACTGGAACAAATGGTCACAACCAGCTGGTTCTTCCCATTTCATATAGAGATAAAGTGATGGAACTCGGACATGCGATCCCCTTCAGTGGTCACATGGGGATCAGCGCCACAGGACAGCGTATAGCTTGTCATTACCTCTGGCCAGGGATAACGGAGGATATAAAAAGATATGTCAAATCCTGCCCAGAATGTCAAAGGGTAGCTCCAAAGCACTGGACTGCTCCTGCAACTCTAGGAGAAATGCCCATAGTGGGAACACCTTTTGAGAGGGTTGCAGTGGATATTGTAGGACCTCTCACTCGGACCAAGAGGAGGAACAGTTACATCCTTACTCTGGTGGACACTTGTTCTATGTGGGGAGAGGCGGTAGCCCTGCCATCAATTGATTCAAAACATGTAGCAGAGGCACTACTTACAATATTTACCCGATTAGGATTCCCGCATCAAATCTTGACGGATAATGGTTCTCAGTTCAAGGGGAAACTAACGGAAGAAGTTTTTAAGCTATTTCAAGCCAGGCACTTTCATTGTAGTCCGTACCATCCACAAGGGAACGGCCAGGTAGAGAGGTTCAATGGGACTCTCATTTCTATCCTGAGAAAGCTGGCACACGAAAAAAACGGATCTGTGGGATCAATTCCTGCCCGCCGCATTGTTTGCGTACCGGGAGGTACCACATAGTTCAACCGGGATGGCTCCCGCAACTCTGCTATTTGGGAGGCCAATAAAAGGTCCATTAGAGGCCCTATTAAGGACCTGGACAGATGAGAAGGCGGAAGAGACTGTTACCTCATCTTATCAATATGTGAACGAACTGACCACTCGTTTGAAAGCTGGATGGAAACTGGCAAATGATAATTTGAAACAAGCCAGGAAGAAACATGCAGCATATTTTAATAGGAAGGCAAAGGACAGGGAACTGGCAGTCGGAGAGAAGGTGCTGCTTTTACTACCGGGAAGCCAGAATAAATTACAAATTGGTTGGCAAGGTCCATATACGGTTCTAGAGAAGGTGTCTAGAACAAACTATAAAATTGACAAAAAGGGGAAGGAAAAAGTTTATCATGTAAACCTGTTAAAGAAGTATCTGGACAGACCACTCCAGGAAAGCACCCCCTTATTGACCTTAGCTATTGCAACCCAGATGCAAAAGGAACCACTCACCTCACATGAATACCCATTACATCCTTGTGAAACAGCAGCACAGGTAAAAGTCAGTAAGCACCTGACTAAAAACCAGAGGGAGAGAGTTCAAAAGGTTCTGGAGGAACATACAGATGTATTAACAGATAAACCAGGCCATACAAATTTGCTACAGTATGACATGAAACTGGTAGACTCAAACCCAATCTGTATGAGAGCCTATTCTATTCCGTTCGCGAAGGAGAAGGCATTAAAGGAAGAAATAGATTATTTATTGAAGGAGGGGATTATTTCGCACAGTGAATCATCTTTTAGTTCTAGTGTCGTTTTGTTGAGGAAACCGTCTGGGGAACACAGACTGTGCATAGATTACAGGAAACTGAATGCTGTCACAGAAGGACAAGTGGATCCATTACCAGACACAAAACAGCTATTTGCCAGACTGAACAAGGCAAAATACTTTTCAAAGGTGGATCTTAGTAAAGGCTATTACCAGATCCCAGTGAAGCCTGAAGTGAGACCTTATTTGGCTTTTAGCACTTCGGATGGACATTATGAATTCAATATGCTACCATTCGGACTGAAAAATGCTCCGAGTGTGTTTTCAAGGATGATGCGAAAATTGTTGGACCCCCTGAATAACCCATGTATCACAAATTTCATGGATGATATTCTCGTCGCCACCGAGACCTTTGAAGAACACATTGAAGCTCTGGAGATGTTGTTTGATAGACTTCGGGAGGCGAACTTAACTGCTAGGCCAACAAAATGTTGTATTGGATGCAAAGAGTTGGAATTCTTGGGGCACACTGTATATCAGGGTAATATGACCCCTGATCCTAAGAACTTGGAAAAACTGCAGAGAGCACCTAGGCCGCAAACAAAAAAGGACGTGCGATCATTTGTGTCGTTATGCGGATTTTATCAGAAATACATCAAGAATTTTAACGCTATTTGTGCTCCTCTGACTGATCTGACTCGCAAGGGACTTCCAGATAAAATTATTTGGACTGCACAATGTGAATTAGCGTTCCAAGAGTTAAAGGAAAAACTCACTAGCAAGCCTATTCTCAAACTGCCTGATTTGACACAGGACTTTGTCTTAAGAACCGATGCAAGTAATGTGGGACTAGGAGGGGCTTTGTTGCAAAGATCATCCTCACCTGATGGGGAACTTAAACCAGTCGCTTATGCAAGCCGCAAATTGAATAAGGCGGAACAAGGATACTCCACAAGCGAAAAAGAATGTTTAGCATTAATCTGGGCAATAAAGAAGTTTCAAATCTATCTGTATGGTAGGACATTTGTGGTGGAGACGGATCATCAGCCTCTCGTGTTCTTGTCTCAGGCTAAGCATGAAAACGCAAGATTGCTGAGGTGGTCTTTATTGCTTCAACCTTATCAGTTTAGTATCCAATATATCCCAGGCAAATTGAATGTCGGTGCAGATTTCCTCAGTCGGCACCCCTGTGATCAAAATTAGAGTAATGGCAGACGGGAGGAGTAATTTTACCTATGTGTATCGCTGGTTTTGGAACTTGCCATAGGCATGTTTTCAGGTGGGGAGATGTGTAGTGAAATTGACAGAGATACAACGGTAAAATTCCTCCAAGGATAACATTTGAGGATAAAAACATAATGCGTAGGCTGCTGATGTACATGATCGCCTAGACCGCGGGTCATCATCCCCATAAAATTGACTTGCTAGACCGGAGGGGAACGGAGTATCAAAAGGGAAAAAAATATGACTGGAAAGGCTAAAGAGACGCAATTGGGGGGGGGAAATGGATGAAAGTAAAAAAATTCAAGTCCCCCAAATTGACACGAGGTACGGAATTGGACGTTTTGCGATACCAAGCGCTTGATTTGAATTTGAGCGGAAGAACGCAGATGTTAGGAATATTACAAAAATTTAAAAAGTAATTTTTCTTAATATTAATGTTAGGAATATAAAAATTAGCTGGCCGGATGGCCTATTCTGAGCAATGAAATAATATGATCTTAATTTTACAAACGGATAGATAATATTGAAGATAATGACAAAAGACAGTGTAGTTCACATCATCGCTAGACTATATTGAATCTAAAAGTGTCACAATTTGCACACAAAAAACACGACCTTGGGAACAGGTGTTCAAAGTTACTTATTATGGAGGAGAGGGTTTTTGAGCGGTAGCTGTGTCTAAATATAACTTTTTTACGACAAAATTTTAAGGGGAGAGAAAGGTTGCTTCAAAAATCAAGCACATTTTTTTAGAAACACAAGTAGAGACGGACAGACTAACAGATAACCATCCATACTTGACTGAAGCATGACTGAAATGACTTTAGTGTAGAAATTTGAAATTTAAAGTACAACTAGGCAGTGATTGGCCACAGACAATCATATCATTAGCGCTCAGACGCGAAAGTGGGGTCATTCTTCAATAATTGTTCAGTGTTAGACACAGATTTTAAAGTGTGGAGTTTTCCCATATGAAAGACAGTGAATAAATTTAGGGACGCCATACTATAGCCAGCAGCTCAGCTGAGTTTTGCTAGCAATTCTGTGTTATGTATTCATAATCTGGTAAGATTGAAATTATTTCTTTATATATTTTGAATATTGTTTCATGTTCGAGTGATTTGATACTGCCATATCAAAATCTAGCCTTACAAACAAGTAGGGATTTTGCTCTAGACCCCCCGCCCAAGTCAGGGTCTAGGGACTAACAGTGTACATAAACTACAGCAAGGATTATGCAAAATAAATCAAGCGTTGAAACAGATTACCTATCTTCTTTTAGGGCCGACAACTAATAATTATTTTTCAGAATCTATAGTCTGGGAGGATCTATCGGATGTAAACCCACCATGGTAACTGTGCTGTTTGGTCAGAGAGATCTGACCTGTCTGTATGATGTGGTTGTTGTGTCAGTGTGGTGTCCAGACGTGGGTATAGAATAGATTTTGACACATAGCCCATACTTTGATTGCAGAGCTGTGAGTTTTCTATCGACAACAAAGCAGAGTCTATTCGGTGGGTGACTGTACTCGAGTGTATCTGTGCAGTTCTTGTGACAGAGACCACCATTATTGCCCGCCAGCACGGAGAGGTGGGACCGCAAGTTTTCAGCACCAGAGCTACAAAAAGATGAGTGAGCCTCTGGTCTGCTGGACATTCACCAACTATTGGTAGTGACTAATATCCCCGTAAAAATTCCCACCATTTTCTGGACATTGTGTAGTCAATATAGACAGGTGTGATGAGGCCACCCCAACAGCACAAACAGTAAATATCCTCCCAAAGAGATGACTACTCGAACTTTTTTTTAATAAAACTAACTAGCCTAGTACTTAAATAGGTACGCTCTTGCATTTATTATGTAACATTCCATGCATTTTTTTTCATAAATTTTCAATCCTTCTTTTAAAACAAGTTCTGGTCAAAATAAAACTTGATCCAGAACCAATAAATGTAATATAATTATATCAAAAACTTTATACACGTGAGTTAGTTCAGTGTATTTTAACACTTGTTAATCTTATTAGTCTTCTTAAATGTCTGTGGGTGTATTTATAACTAACACACCACATTACACATCATTACCCTAGACACTTTACGTAGCCACATTCATTAAGAAAAAAAAAATTAAGTGTGAGGTCGTAGTGGTAGCAAGAAAGGCCTTCTGATAATTCTCAACTACATTTTATCTCAGGAGCCTTCACAGCTGGCCTCATACAATTTACATGTAGTACCATCATCATCATACAATACCATCAATCCCACTACAAAAGCTATCAGCTTGTTTTCTCAATGTGTATCCTATATACCGCCAGCGTCTTCTCCTCACACCTAGTTCCACTGATATTTGCATATTGAATAATGATGAGTAGGACAACAAAGGAAATGCACAGAGATAGGTTTGTTATTGTCCGTGTTACGTACCTTCACGAATATTGTCTCACTTGTAGGAAGCTGGCGTCATAGCACTTACATAGTCTTGCAAATGTGGTTTCTTTAGCCATTTTTAAATGATATACGAGCTACTCGCCCCGCGCACAACCATCTTTAGTCGCCTTTTACTAAAAGGGGGAATCAAATGTAATAGATAATGGCCCGCTATTTATAATTATCGGGAAATATGTCAACATTTGTTCAGGTAAGGAACTATTTTAATTTAAGGAAATATTAGATTACATTGGTTCAGATAAAGAATATGTTGCCCACAATTATAACGAAATATTTAATCTGTTACTCAGATAATCTAGACCAGCGGTTCTCAAAGTGTGGTCTGAGGACCCCTGGGAGTCCTCGAGATATGTGGTCCGCGAGGTCAAAGCTATGTGCATAATAATTATTATAATCTAAGACGTTATTTGTCTTTTTTCAATCTCATTCTCTCACAGTATAACCTACATAAGCTAACTCTCTTAGGGGTTCTCAATAATTTTTAAGAGTATATAGGGGCTCTGAGACCAATACGTTTGAGAAACACTGACTAGGCTTTTTGTTCCAACGTACTTACAAGAACCAACATACTGGCATGATTCAGATTTTTAAAAATTATAAACAAGTTTTGCCTCGTTTTGGCGAGGCGCGCTGAGCTCAACCTAGACACAATGCCCATTGGGTTATACTTTGACGCAAATCTAAATTTTTAAAAACCTCTGCGGTCTGGTACTTATTATATAGTATTGTTTAGCATGATACGGAGTATTTGCTAGCAATTATAAGGAAGAATTAAATTACGACAGTCAAATAATCTATAACCATTTTCATGTCAATAAATTACAAGACCTGGGCACAAAACACACAGTGATCATAAGTTTAGCTGCGATCTGGCTTAAAAAAAAACCCAGCACAATTGCAACTCAGAACAGGCTAAAATAAAGAGGCTTGATAACAACACTCACCTATTTAACACACGTCAGCCACAAGTGTTAAATATAGATTAAGCAAACACACCAGATCAATATCACGACCGTATTGGATCGACGAGCTCGCATGGTGTGTGTGCTTCTGTGTAACTCGGTGCCTTCCATACGATCACACGGGACTTTACCATATTACCGGTCCCAAAATGTTTAGTGACATAGACGTACCTGGGCTGACTGCTGATTATCATGGCAGCGAAATCAAAGGGCTTTCGCTGCCGTCAAAGAAAAGCATAGACACGCGCGGATTGTAACATAAAAGAGCTACCTGAGATTAGATAACGAACTATTCAAATGAGTGAGATCGTTTCTAAACGTCTTATCTATTAAATAACAAAATGTAGGCCTACTCAGTAAGATTTAGCATGGGAAAACTGACGACAGAAAATTCTGCAGGCACGGCTTTATAAATTACCTGACATATGACATGAAAGTTCTACAGAAGAGCATTTAGACTACCATTTCTTTTTCCTGGGAGGGGAGGGTAAAAAAAGGGTAAAGGTAGTCTCATAGCAAATACTGCCGTAGGGAAGTTAAGTGTTCGAGACTTTACTATACTAGGTATACTGGGGTGACCAGTAGTGGTAAATGTTTGGTGGTTAATAAATTAGATTCTCCAACTCTGTTAAATAAAGAGTGGTTCAAAAGTCACTTCTTTCCATTGTTATTTCTTCCTCCTATCCAACTAATTTATAAGAAAGAAATGATAAAATAAAACGAATTAACTGTTATTTTGGTACATAAAATGCTACGTCATCTTAATCTGACAGCTCAACTTGAGATTCATGCTGTTCAGCACATGACCTAATGGCGGCAGAAACTCCACACACAAACACACTCACTCTCTCTCTCCTTATCTTGTAACGTCTCTTTATGATATTAAAAATATTTTATTTAGTTTCTGGAAGTGAAAAATAAAACTTATTAGTCAATTGTCAAACATGGCTCCTTATCTTCACATTTGATTCGTGAATGTCCAATAGATACAAGTGAGCGTATATTTAAAAATAGGGAGTGACTGCTCGATCACCCTGTACTTTATAAACGGTAAAAGTAGCCGAAAATAAGTAGTGTAAAGTCTGGCTAGGACAACGCAATGATCTACGTCGGGGAGAGCCGACACCATCGATCGCGGTCCACCGGTGGGCCGCTAATATATTTTATGTGAAAGGCCTGATATATAAAGTTTTTTTTTTTCTAATTCTTTAATTACAACTTTTGTTTTTGAATGTACATGTACAGTATACTATTAATTTTTTTGGTACCGAAATTTGAGGATTTATTTGAGGTGATGCAGTACTGATCATCATCATAATTCTGTTATTACATCTGTTCTAATACTAGTACTTAAATATTATGTCTGTTTGATTTTTTTCGTTAGTAGTAATATACTGTTCCTTGTACACACACATACTTGTTTGTGTTTTCAATTTTTTTTTCTCAAATTAATTTGTGTGTGTGTGCATTATACGTTCCTCCATTTCATAAGCGTGTAGAGTTATTTTATTATTTATATTTGGGGGAAAAGAGAAGCTGTAACAGTAGCTACAATGAAAAACTGTAAAAGTAACTACAATGAAAAACTGTAAAAGTAGCTACAAGGAAAAACTGTAAAAGTAGCTACAATGAAAAACTGTAAAAGTAGCTACAAAGAAAAACTGTACTTGGCGGACCGCATGCCTCATTCATAAAGTACAAGCAGATCTTGGGCATGGCTGAAGTATGCCCTGTACTGATCTACGTTACGATTTAAAGATCTTCGCTAGGGACATTAAGCAGAGAAAACAAAGCGAGAAATGGTCGAAATGCATTTAAAACATAATTTATGTTTTTTTAATGAAAGAAAAATGATGATGGAAAAAAAAAAAACAAATACTGATACACGAGATTTCACAGATGACCACTAATTCGTAGGAGGGGGACTTCGCTTCCAGTTAATAAAACGAAAAATTAAAAGGGTGAGAAGTGAAATTTTATCCAGCTATTTTCCCCATGCTCTGTATGTATTTAGCAGCTGCAGAAATATCACGTCTGGCACAAGATCGATAGCTAATTGTACAGCACTTTTTGAGCAATAACGTGTGCAGACTCAGCAAAGTGCACTATAGTCATTTAATGCTTACGTACACTTTTGCTGTTGGGTGTATGTAAACACAAGCAGTGAACCTATATCTGAACAAAGTTAAAACGTTGTACTCCGCTCGGAAGCTCGTTCTGTGGGAGATATATGAACAAGAATAACACATGCGATCGATATAAGAAGTCAGATATAGCAGCCGAATGTTGTCAGGGACGCTATGCTCTGATGCGGGTTGCCGAATTGAATATACACAATGTGGAAACGTATTCTTTCGTTGGTCCTTTAAACACAATTGAAAATACACTGCCTTGCGAAAATTAAATATATCTTTCTTTACTGCTATGTATATTCTGAGTGCTTGACATCCAAATAAATAAGCAAATGGTAGGCAACCTAGGAGCTGTGTGGATCTACTTTCGAAACTCTCTGTAAAGATCTACTGTAATAAAATAATGCCCGTTTCCATGTTTCAGAGTATCTGCAATTTGAAATAAATACATGTCAAGTCAGTCCTATTGTATGGCTCTGAAATGTGGAGAACAACAAAAACAACCAAAAAGCTACACACGTTCATAAATGAGTGTTTGCGTACAATAGAAATATTGAAGTGAAATGACGAGATCACTAATATGGAACTGATGGCAAGAACCAGACAAGTGCCAATGGAACAAGAGATGAGAATACGACGCTGGAGATGGATAGGACACACATTACAGAAAGTTGTAGATAGCATTATCCGGCAGTACTTGTTGGGGAATCCTCAAGGTAAGAGAGGTAGAGGGAGACCAAAGGTCACGTGGAGAAGAGAACTGGGGACAGACATGGAAAGACTTTGAGCTGATGACACGTGACAGGAAGACTTTGGCATGAGCTTGTTGAAGGCCTCTGATGATGATGTTGATATGTAATATGTATCTCTAACTATAACGATCTGGTACCTGCAAACCTCATCAACAGAGTGGTGGATAATTAAAACTATATGGTATTTAACCAAGTGTTATGCAGACATCACTACATGGCATTGGGCCGAATGGCGCGAGCCCAAGTGCCGCTCGATCAATAACAATAACAACCCCATATTTTCTTGACCATCTGCACACTAGGGGTGAAGTGGTCAGCATCACGCCGGCCGCCTTAACCTTCCCAGAAGTTGCTCTGGTACCCAGTTGGGGCTGGTCGACCCAGGAGCCGTTTGCGGCCTAAAAAAATCCCACCTCATCTGGGGATCGAACCATAGACCACTGAGCTAGGAAGCCAGTGCACTAACCACTATGCTACCGCGGCTCCCCCCGGAGGATTTCCAAAATCATCCATTATGATCTACTGATTGAACTCGATCCACCTGTTTCCGACGCCCGGTCTAAGCAACGCCTTTGTTGCGATTTGTTCTCTTTCATTCTGGTTTCACATTTACTCTCTTGAAAGACCCCCCTAGCAGGGTAAAGGAACATCCTTTTCGTGGCATTGCACACACGCCAATTAGTGGGTCTGGTGTGACCTCCGCCAGCGGCGCCTGCTGAGTTGGAGAAGTTCTCTGGGGTTGCAAGAAAGCTCAAAACGACACCCCCAAATTGCCGCACAGGTAAAAGAGTGAATAACTCGAATCCCTGGGGATAGGAACAATAACTCTCTTGAATACTGCTGCTGTATAACATTTTTCTGTTTTGTTTCTAATGGTACGTACATGTTTAGCAAAAATTACTTTGTTTCAAATTTCACAAGAACTTGTAAGAAAGAACAAATTGCACAGCTGGCACAAGCTTCGCATTTACATGGAACAAAGCCAGGAAAATTAATCATGACGGAATTACACTTCACACTTCACGGGAACAATGTTCGTGGTCTGCTAATGTTGTGATCAATACGATTAAAAGCTTGAGTGACAGCCGGAATCAACACCAGCTGTGATACTTCAAGCTTAAATTCCTGCTTTTAAAAAAAACTAGCACAGTATGAATGAAGAATGCAACCGATTAATCATTGTATTTATGCGTTCCCTCACCACAACAGCGCGATATGTTCAGACTGCCATGCGCTTGCACTGATAAGAGTGGATTTTCGGAGCCGATGAAGCTGTACTAAATGCTTCTTCTACGCCCTTTATCCATAAGGACCTTCTTTTATATCTTTCTCCTAAGTCTTATACCAACAAAAAAAAAAACACATCGCATATCATTATCATCATCAGTTGTTGCAACAAACTGAAAGTGGGACAGACAGACAGACAGTGCTCAAGTTGGGATGACAAACGACCAGTTAAATATGCCCTCAAAGACTGTCAGCTCCATGAAAGGAGCAGGGTGGCAGCATGGCCTTCTCCAACAACATAGCTGAGGGTGAAACTCTGCGATGACGAGAGAAGCCTTGGACGGAATCTGCCAACTTATAAGAGAGACAGGTGTGGTTATTTGATAGCGAAGGGAGCTGAAGTTTCCATTTCGTTCTGTTGTGACGTATGATGTAAATATAGCCACAGAAATCCGACCACCTTTGCTTCCTCAGTTAGTGTTTATGTTTTGCGAAGGCAAAACCACGCAATTCGCTGTCTGTTGACTCACTTTTGAAGCTACGCCTATTTTTCCTGTCTTACATGCGCTAATGAGTGTTTACAAACTTTCGCACCCGGCAGTCAACAAGGGGAGCGAACCTGGTTTGTTTACCTGAGTTCTCACGTGAGCTGATCTGTCAATCATCGATAGTGACAGAAAGCACGTGGGGAAAAGACCAGATCCCCGGTAGCAAATACAAGGGCGAAAATAATACTTCCCGACCACCTTTGTTGTCCGTGCAAAAGCTTTGATCTGCGGAACGGACGGAAATCTAAAGGATGCCCGTTCGCACGGCCCATGTCTTGTGATGTCGTTCGGCATCGCGAGTAGAACGAACAGGAAAATCCTTTATCTCTGAAAGGAAGCTCGTTGATTTCCCCTGCTATGCCGAAGGTGTGAACTGTCACATCCTTTAGAGATAATTACCCTAAATCTGTATTTATACTGCGTTCTCTCCCAGTCAGTTATCAAGTCTCTCAGGAAATTTTGGATAACCTAAACGCGTCCGCTAAAACCTATGTGAAATAGCGCGTTAATAGCCTTCGTGGTGATTATTCAGTTTTCTGTGCTTGATCAAAACCAGCGGCCAGCGGTTTTTTTTTTTTCTATTGTGGTCCTTTTCTCAGTTACCGAAGGAGTAATAGTTGTCGATTTCCTTGGCGTTCATCCACAGTACAGGTGTGAACAGGAATTGCCAAATGCGACAAGCTAACATTTTAACTGTAAATTTGAGGTAACTGGACTTACAAATTCCCAGATTGTTTTATTCAATTTATCAGCCCGCGGTGGCAATATACCTAACATTTTCCCCGACTTCTGACAGTCGTTTTCCCAAGTGGATTTTATCCAGGAGAATACGCTGTTTCATAATCGGCACTCACCCCAGAGCGAGCCGATAGGATTTATCATCACCATCTTAATTAACAGTTTTTAGCAACCAGAGTTTTCTTTAGCTATTGGAAGTACTGACTGCTGTCTACTGTGAACACAAGATCGCGTTTTTTCTTTCTACATGAACCATTCGAGGTGACAATACATATATATCCAGGAACTCAACCACCAAACTGAGCGTCCCCCTTATAAAAATTAATTATTAGTGGAGGGACTGGGGCTCAATTCGGAGGACAGAACTACTGGATCATGATACATGTGCATGGATGTTTACGTTCAAGAGATTGTTACACCAAGTTTAGGTAAGGCGTGATTGATGTGGCCACGAATGACAGAGTGAGAGTGAATATTTTCCAGTTACGGAAACTGTACCATCCTTTAATTTCTTTGCAAATACTGTTATATTTTACTGGATAGCTTAAGTAGGAACTTTGTTCTTTTTTTTACTGTCTATTCTATACCCTAGTGTTAACCTTTGACCTTTCGGGTTATTAACTTCTTTTGGGATCTTTTCTCAACAAGGGGGGAGGGAACTTATTGGGTTATTTTCCTATGTCTGTAAACATGATTTTATTGATTTCCATATGTTTGATGTTGTAAAGTTTAAGTGATAATAAACTAAACAAAACTTAATTTAGTGTGTTGGTCAGACCCATATCCATTTACCATAGTTTTCACGTTTGTGTGTCTTGTTGTCACATAATTGTGTGTGTATGAGTAGTAAACTTATAATTTTACTTATAGAGAGGTTTGACAGATCGTCTAATACTAAAGATAGTCGTATAGATAGGCTGGACTAGAGAAACCACTCATTCCAGAGACAGATCTTCACCTTAATCTATTCACTCGTGGAATCTATTCTAACACCTTTCTTTCTCATATACCCCCACCTTCTGCTCTACTCAGACGGGACCAAATATACCTCTAGCCTATCTAAAAATGTACGACATCTGTAAGCAGTGTGCATTGACAACAGTAGCTGGTCCTCTTACAGAAAGCCTGCACAAAAACGTGCATGTACTTTTGCAGTGGTATTTTCTGAAGCAATGTTATTCATGATGAGGGTGCCAGCCCTGTGTACAACCTCATGTGTCGCCTCCTACGACATACCTACGTCAGCAGTAGACATATTTAAACACCGCATATGGTGATGTGATTATTTAAGTTCTTGCACAATATTGTAGCCTGAAGAACTGCCATCTTGTGCATTATTGGGTGTCCCTAAGCGACAGAAGACCAGCAGGGCCATTAGGCCAGGGCCTGAACTCTAGGGGTGAGGTGTCCTGACCGTTGCCCTTTTAATGCCTTTCGTTACAAATATTTAACTCATCTCCCAAACACGGAGAGGCGAAGCTGAGAAAGTTAAATGGTTCGGGCCTCATCTCAGCTTTAGAACGGTCAAGTCAGTCCTATTGTAAGGCTCTGAAACATGGAGAACAACAAAAACAACCACTGCTGATACCTATTCGATCTTCTTCGTCGCATTTTTGGGGGTTTTTTTTTTATCCGCCTCTGCTAGGAAGTTATATGCCCGTACTGCTAACCGATTCTCTGTTACAATGTATCCAATCAGACAATCCTTTGCCATACAATATATCACTGGTATTACTCTCAAGATGAAATCCCCTATATAGTAACTAAGTGAAACGTCATGTAACGAACAATGGAAAAATCACCTTAGCTTTTCGAGAAATATGGAAAAGGCTCGCACTGCGACGTGAATGGAAATCTGAACACAGACTGAAAAAGGACGCAGACCTTGCAATCTTTTCACTGTGCACTATCGAGAAAATACGGAAACGAGCACATTACACTGAACGCTAAAAGGAACTCCCTTTAAAAGAGCGCAAGCGCGCGGGCCTTGCAGTGTTTTGCATTTTAAATTGACCATTGACCATAAAACATTAAGTAAGTTTTACTGCAATGACCCAATGAAGCTGAAATGAAAAGGAACGAAATAAAAACAGGAGGATTAGTGACGTCATCAGGACATGCAGGAGAAAGAGCACAACATAATTATTATTCCACGCCATGTTTTGGCGGGTTACTTGCCCGTACATTCAATACAAGCGTTGAATGTTTTAAAAAAAACAGAAGCGAAAGCAGCAGGCATTTCTCACAATGTTATACCTTTATTAACTGGATGCGTGACATCTCACATTTTAATTATGTTTTTTTTTTTTAATGCCTTCCTTCAATTATTTCTATCCAAATCAAGTTGTATGACCATGTCCCACATTCTCTATGACTACAGTCTCTTCGTCTGGCATCTACCATCAATTACTTTCTTTAATATATGTGCGTGTATGTGTGTGTGCGTGTGTATGTGAAAGAGTGCATTTTCACCCCTGATCTTTCAATAAGATCAACATTCAGGCGATATTACTCTCTATTATACCAGTAATAAGTTATCCTAGGCACACAATACAAGAGCCCCGTGCAGTTTCCCCAGGGTGGGGGGAGGAGGGTGTCTCAGATAAGAAACTGAAAGAACATGTCTACTGCTCACTTAGGCATGTCGTATGAGGCGATTAATATGAGGTTGTGCAGGGGGTTGGCAACCTCGTCATGTAAAACGAATTACTACAGAAACCACCGCTGTAAAAGCTTGTGACTGCTTAGTGCAGACTTCTTGCAAGGGTATTAGCTGGAATGGTAGCTCCATGCTCTATAAGGAGCGAGCAGGAAAATGTTCATGATGATCTAATATAAGAACCCATGATTTCTC
Organism: Oreohelix idahoensis; assembly: GCA_024509875.1. Lineage (NCBI taxonomy): Eukaryota > Metazoa > Mollusca > Gastropoda > Stylommatophora > Oreohelicidae > Oreohelix > Oreohelix idahoensis. Next base: position 217,391 of record JAMPIV010008494.1, on the reverse strand, counting down.
CAATCTCTCCCACAAACATCTTTGTTCTGACCATAACAATGTTTAATTGACAAAACGAATTTTCATTAGTTACCACAAGCAGAAATGTGCTAACAAAATACGCATCAGCACAAGTGGGCGGATTCAATACTGAACACATGCTTCACGCCCAACCATGCACTAGAACAAACAAAGGTATAGCCCTCGGCTCGCTAAGCTAATTTAAAGAGATCGATGTGCTCTCAGCGACAGAACGGCCGCCATTTGTTAACCCTGCTTTTAACAATACGTGGAACGTGTATTAATTATTGACTGCTATATAACGTGGAACGTGTAGCAATTACTGGCCGTTATATAGCGCGTGAAGTGTAGTAATACTGACTGCTTGAAGTGTATTACTTTATATAGCGCAGAAAGTGTAGTAACTAAAGAGTGCCATATAGAGTAGAAAATGTAGTAATTACTGACTGATATATGGCGTGAGAAGGGTTGTAATTGCATACTGCTACATACGGTGGGAAGTGAAGTAATTACTGCCTGCTATACAACGTTGGAAGTGTAGTAATTACTGCTATGTAGCGTGAGAAGTCTAGTCGTTACTACTTCAAAAGCATAGGAAGTATAGTAATTACTAACGTGTACACAGCGCTGGTCACGCAAACACACACATACAGAGGAAACACTGGCATGAATTTGTTGAAGGCCTAGGATCCTTAGAGAGTTGAAAGATACTAAAAAGATTAAATGAATATAGCGTGAGAAGTATAATAATGACGTATATAGCAAGGGAAGTTTAGTAATTAATATAGCGTGGGAAGTATAAATAATGACATATAGCACAAGAAGTGTAGTAATTAATACACTGTGGGGAGTATATTATTAACTTATATAGCATAAGAAGTGTAGTAATTAATATAGCGTGGGAAGTATAATAATGACTTATATAGCATGAAGTGTAGTAATTGATATAACGTGGGTAGTTTAATAATGACATATAGCATGAGACGGTAGTAATTAATATAACGTGGTAAGTATATTAATGACGTATATAGCATGATAAGTGTAGTAATTAATGCAGCGTTGGAAGTATAATAATTACTTACATAGCATGAGAAGTGTAGTAATTAATGAAGCGTGGGAACTAAAATAACGACTTACATAGCATGAGAAGTGTAGTAATTAATGAAGTGTGGGAAGTATAATAATGACGTATATAGCATGAGAATTGTAGTAATTAATGAAGCGTGGGAACTAAAATAACGACTTATATAGCATGAGAAGTGTAGTAATTAATGAAGTGTGGGAAGTATAATAATGACGTATATAGCATGAGAATTGTAGTAATTAATATAGCGTAGGAAGTATAATAATGACGTAAATAGCATGAGAAGTGTAGCAATTAATATAGCGTGAGAAGTATAATCATGACGTATATAGCATGAGAAGTGTAGTAATTAATATCGTGTGAGAATTATGATAATGACATATACCATGAGAAGTGTAGTAATTAATGTAGCGTGAGAAGTACGAGATGACTTATAAAGCATGTGAAGTGTAGTAATTAATATAGCATGTGAAGTGTAGTAATTAATATAGCGTGGGAAGTTTAAAAATGACATATAGCACGAGAAGTCTACTTTTATATAGCGCATGAAGTGCTATAATTCATCCTTTTTCTTTTCGCTCGTTATGGTGCCACTACTACAGCCCCCCCCCCTTTATTATTTTATTTACAGGAAGCCTGCATCAAGCAGGCACATGCTCTTGCAGCGGTGCTTTCATGATGAGGTTGCCAGCCTCATATTTGTCGCCTTGTACGACATGCCTGCAGGAACAGTAACCTTATTCTTTCCTTGTTTCATTAGAGACCCCGGAACTACACGGGGCAAATGTAGTGACAACTTGCTGCAAAATAACGTGGGAACGGAAAGGAGAATTCATCATCAGGTTCCATCTCCACATCGAAGGTCGGCTGCAATGAATCCCCAACGTCTTCTGTCTGTTTGTCAAGATGGGGCACGCTGACACTCTTTCCTGTGTAACATCTCTTGATGTTATTTTCCCACTTATAGCGCTGTCTTCCTCTTGCACGTTTGCCTTCAACTCTTCCTTCCATTAAGATCTTTAGTAAGGCATTATTTCATTTTACGTGGTCAAAATAATTTAGCTGTATAATTTTGATCTCCCTCGTTAATTCTCTTTTCATTCCTAGGTTTTCAATTACGTATTTTTGTGTTTTCTTCTCTTTCTGTGTGATGTGAACCATTCTTCTATATATCCAAATCTCAAAGGCCTCAAATATTTCCTCTAACTGCTTGTTCATTGTCCATGTTACTGCACCATGCAATAATGAAGAATAAATATAGCACTTGATGATTCTGAGTTTGAATTTGTGAGTTAGTTGTTTAGTTGTTAGTATATGTCTGGTGTTGTTGAATGTAGCTTTGGTGGTTAATTACTGATTGCTATACAGCGTGGCTACAAGCATGTCGTGCTCCAGATGTCATTTCCATGACTATTAATAACCATGTGTACTTTAAACTGTGTCAGGCCAATATGACTGCAGCTGTTATCAAAGGAAATATTAATACGCTGTTAGGTCGTTTACCATAAATGAAAAATAGGTTCGATTCAATGGTTCAGCAACGTGGCATGTCTCCGAGTACAATGTTCTACTATGTGGTTCATCCCGCCGTGATTCACCGTGGCCCGAACGGGGAGCAAAGAACAGTAACAGTGTAACCTACCACACAAGTCGTAAAAAACGATTAAGGAGGATTGGGACCCCAATTCTGTAGAAATGTTAAGCCATAAAAACGTCTACAAAATAACATGGACACGTCAACTTAAAATATATATATATATATATATATATATATATATATATATATATATATATATATATATATATATATATATATATATATATATATATATATATATATATATATATATATATATATATATATATATATCCATCCAAGACAGGAGAAAATCCTCTGGTAAGGAGGCTTACGATGTGACCCAGAGAAATACACGGAGAACAACAAAAACAACTGCATACTTTCATAAATGGATGCTTACGTAGAATAGAAGGATCGAAGTTGTATGACCAATGTGGAACTAATGACAAGAACCAGACAAGTGAATAAGAGATGAAAAGAAGATGCTGGAGAAGGATAGGTCACACACTGTGGAACTTTTCTGGTGGCATTCTAATGCAATCCTTATTCTGGGATCCCCTGGGTAAGAGGGGCAGAGGAAGAACAAAGAACACTAGGAGAAGAGAACTGGAGACAGACACGAAATGCATGAGGACATGAACAGACAATGAGCTAATGGCACGGAACAGGAAGATTTGGCATGAGTTTACTGAAGGCCTATGCTCGTTGTGAGCTGAAGGATGATAATGATGAGATTATGATATGGTTCAGCTACGTGGCATGTCACCAAGTATATCGCCTGCAAACTGCACACAAGCATCAACACATAACTCTTTTGCATCCTGCGTACTAGAAAGCCAGACGTCATAACAAACACACGCCTGCCGAACTGAGCCAGATAATAACAAACGGAGATTAAAGACAGGAATAAAAGGCCATCTAGTACAAAGTGATATGTCACGGACTGGAAAAAGAGACTGGTGGGAAGAAAAAACTTCGTTGTCGTTCGCTCTCAAATAATCACAGCTATCTCTTTAGTCTTATAAAGCTGGCAGTCCGTCTCAGGCTTCTCTCATCACCATACAGTTTCTCCCTCAACTGTGTTGGAAAAGGCTACGCTGCCAACCTGTTCCTCTCATGGAGCCAATAGTTTTGGAATACACGTTCTATTGTCTGTTTTTCCTTCCCACATGGACACATGTTCTACTGTCTGTTTTTCCTTCCCACATGGACACACGTTCTACTGTCTGTTTTTCCTTCCCACATGGACACATGTTCTACCGTCTGTTTTTCCTTCCCACATGGACACACGTTCTACTGTCTGTTTTTCCTTCCCACATGGACACACGTTCTACTGTCTGTTTTTCCTTCCTACATGGACACACATTTGTCTGTCCAATGTTCAATTTGCTGAACAGATGGTTATCTCAGTCTGCAGTGGCCGGTTCTCAGTTTGAAAATTGTCACTTGATCACTTCTTGGTAATGTATAGTATGGTTCTGCACTACTGGACTCTGAATGTTCTTTCTGCCATTTTTTCTCTATAGTTATTTCTGATTATTGCTTTTATCTCTTCATAGGTAGCCCCGTCTTCTGTTTGGATTTTCCACCCTCTCTCTTTGACAACTTACTCTGCTATCTCATTTACGTATATCTGGCAGTGGGCATGGAGCTACTGTACTTTTATTTATGTTTTTCATTCATAGCTGGTTTCCATTAGTGCTTCTGCCAGGCTGTCTAATTAATTGTTTTTACTGTTCCTGGGAGCAGTGATGACTGACAGTCTGTGAGGAGCTCTATCTTGTCACTAGCATGATCTTTCATTTCCACAATGGTAACTTGCAGCTATTTATTAGTGCTTCTGCCTCCGCTTGTAAGTTTGAGAATTTTCCAGTGGCCAATGAGAAGAAACAACTGAAGCAATATGCTCCACGGGTAGCCAAAAAGAAGGATGATGATGATGGCATGTACATAATTCATCCATGAAGACCACGAATCTATGGCTAGGCTGCAATACCTGAAAAAAATTCAAACGCGTAATGAAGACTGCCTTGGCGGTGCATTTAAGTCTGCTTTCTGGACATTAATATTTTCCTAACATGAAAACAGTATTGAACAAAAAAAACAAAAAACAAAAATGGAATTCAGAGCACAGGAAAATATACCAAATTTAAACAGAAAGAAAATCAATAAAGATAGCTCGGCCAAAGATCCACATTAAATATAAATGTTTCTACATGATTACAGCTATAAATACTTGACTTCTTGAGAGGGCGAGAAGCAGAAAGGCTGTATGGTAGAAATACGGTGTCGAAAAGAGAAAAAGTAGAAGAAATCAGATACGCGGTAATAAACACTTACAGGTAGTAGTGTTAAGGAAATGAACGTCAAGCAGTACACTACACAACTCAAGAGACAGCGCTTAATCAACAGCTGCGGGAAAAAAAAAAAAAACTTTCAATAAACATTAAAAACAAATTCATATCATTATCATCTTTGATTTTATTTCCCTCTTCAACATCATCATTTTCTTGTTCGCTCCTTATAGAGTATGCAGCCACCACTGAAGCTGCTCTCTCTGCAAGAAAACTGCACCAAAGCATTCATCTACTCTCGCAGTGATTGGTTTCTGTAGCAACTGTGTTTAACTTAACTTTGTAGTGTTGTCAGCTATTCCATCAACAGAGCGGTGGACAATTTAGACTAAATTATACTTTCACCATCATCATCACACTTCATCTCCCCAACGAGCATAGGCCTTCAACAATCGCATGCCAAGTCTACCTGTCTCGTGCCATCAGCTCAAGGTCTTTCCATGTATTCATCCCACTATAAAAACAAGAGCCAAAAGTCTATATTTGGACGTGCGCCCTAATATAGCCGACTAAGTTGAACAGGACGTGACTCGCCAAATTTTATTTAAAATAAAAAATAATAATAAAATTTAAAAAGAACATGTATTCATCCCCTGTCTCCAGTTGTCTCCACGTGTTCAATGGTCTACATCTACCTCACTTACTCCAGGGATTCCAGAACCAGAACTGCCATGTAACGCTATCAACATGTGTCCTTAAAAATGTGTGCCCTATCCATCGCCAGCGTTAAATTAAATTATATATTACCAGTAGTTAATCTCACTTTAAAGAAACAGACCGCGTTCCTATCTCATGTAGTTCACAATTAAAGTGAGTATTTGTCAGCTAGGCCGTGAGTTTTCACTGGGAATGCGGGGAAAAAATATCTTCAACCCAAGGGACACCGCGCTTATAAGTGCCGGCGGCAGATTGCTTGTCTGAAATTTCTATAGCTTTAAAAATTCTTTTTCTTTTCCCCCTCGGCCACCTAGAGATCTACCAAATCATCCCCTGTGATCTACCGGTAGTTCGGGATCTACCTTATGCTGACCTCTGACCTACAGTAATGAGCGAGTAATGGCGACTGGACTGTCATCATCCTGGCCAGGCGTCCGCATAAGTTCATATGTTTTTGCTTCATACATTTCACAGATGGTTTTATTCCAAGACAAACTATTATTTCTTATTTCTACTGACGCTGTTGGACACTTCTCAAAACGGTCACTCATAATTGTTCACTCATTAGTTTCATATGCCATTCTGGCAATCTCAGAACAATGTATGACTTGAAATAGATCGTTGGCAGTTTCGCCTCCACGGACTTGTCAGCATATTTGAAAGCCCTGATAAAGGTAAAGGTAGTCTTATATCAGATACTGCCGTAGGGGAGTAAAGTGTTAGAGACCATTTAATAAGTCCAGCTTCAAGAGGTGGGGTGACCAGCTCCCTTCCTCGCAGCCTTTTCCTCTTCTAACTCACCAGCAGAGTCTAATACCAATTTACAACTGTGCAGACTGCTGCGTGAAGCCAGTGTTTTGAACCCGGTACCTCACCGCGAGACCAGCGCTCTAACCACTCTGTCAATCGGACGCTCGAAAACCCTGATAACAAACTAAAAAACAAAAAACTCTTATTATTTATACCCATGTTTCATCATATACTGTATTGAAAATACATATACAACCTAGGGACATGAAGTCAGCAAATGTTCCTTTCATTATTCAATCTCAGAGATGGTAATTTAATATACTGACCTCTCTTTTCCTTCCAATTTATTTACTGACCTCTCTTTTAATGCCAATTTTTTTTTTTAAATTAAGCCTAGCACCTGGCATGCATTTTCGCTTTCAGAAAATGAATATAACAACAGGAATGACAATAATAATCTATATAAACAAACCCTCTGCAAACCGAAAACATCATAAACACAATACGTATTTCACAAACAATATTATTCTCTCCTTTTTTTTGCCACTTTAAAACAAAAACAAAAACCAAATGCACGTAAAAAAAAAAAACGAAAAAAACCTAACATTGCGTAAATCAGGCACACATTATAGAGGCGTCAGCTCGTGCCGATTAATGGCAGCGACACGAAATTCAACCTGTGATTGGAGTCGATACTTTAACAAAGATAAGACGGCACGAAGGAAATGAAGAAATATCTACAATGTCAAGACTCTCACATAAATATCCAGGAGTAGGGGTGTACAAATTCCAGGCTCCGGTTCGTCGGGTCACCTTGAAATTTTGCTCTAGCAGCTAGGTTTTACGACCCAAATTAGCAATTTCTTCTTCATGGCTTCGTAAATGTTCGTTTGGTTCCTAGATTTCAGAAAATATGTACTCTTTCTAAGGACTAAGATGGTTACACTGTACTTCTTCAGAGGACTGAGATGGCAACACCCTACTACTTTCGAGGACTGAGATGGCAACTCTCTACTACTTCCGAGGACTGAGATAGCAACATCCTACTTCTTCCGAGGAATGAGATGGCCACACCCGACTACTTCCGAGGACTGAGATGGCCACTCCCTACTACTTCCGAGGAATGAGATGGAAACTCCCTACTACTTCCGAGGAATGAGATGGCAACACCCTACTACTTCCGAGGAATGAGATGGCAACACCCGACTACTTCCGAGGAATGAGATGGCCACTCCCTACTACTTCCAAGGAATGAGATGGCAACTCCCTACTACTTCCTAGGACTGAGATAGCAACACCCGACTACTTCCGAGGAATGAGATGGCCACTCCCTACTACTTCCGAGGAATGAGATGGCAACTCCCTACTACTTCCGAGGACTGAGATGGCAACATCCTACTTCTTCCGAGGACTGAGATTGCTACACTGTACCCCTTGCGAGGACTAAGATTCCTAGACTTTACTATGCATTGGCTGAACAGGGCAGAAAGCAATACAAGGTTCAGTATGGTCATGACCTCAACAGACATTATTGCTGATCTATCTTCTACTGAAGACCCCTGTAATTCTCAAGGGGGTTTCTGTTGTGATAAAGAAAGAATAGGGATACTGCACGATCAGGCATGTCGTACAAGGCGACTAGTATTAGGTTGTGCAAGGTGCTGGCAGCCTCATCATATTAAACAAATTGCCATAGAAACCAACGCTGCAAAAGCATGTGATTACTTGGTGAACGCTTCCTACAAGGGGACCCAGCTACTGTTGTGGCTCCATGATTTGTACGGAAAATAATAATGATGATTATTATTAGGGCTGCACCGAATATTCGATTCCTATTCGATTCAGTGCCGAATTGTGCCTTCAATGAACTATTCGTAGTCGGCCGAATAGTACGCCGTCATCAAATACGAATAGTAAATGTCTGTCCAGCACTTGCTGACAACACGTTTTCAGATAACAGATGTTGTCTTTTGACACAGAATGTTGACTCTTTTAAAAAAGCCAATTGTATGTTTCATGCAGCAATTTACAAAACTGATTATCGGCTAGTTAGTAGCATTAAATAGTTCCAAGATATGTGCCCTATTTTTTGTAACGCTTTATAATAATTAATAAAAATGTCAGTAGACCTGTTGAACACAACTTTTTATGCCCCAACATTCACTCACTATTCGTATTGGGCCGAAAAGTTTAAGGCCTCTATTCGTATTGGGCCGAAAAGTTTAAGGCCTCTATTCGTATTGGGCCGAAAAGTTTAAGGCCTCTATTCGCCTTCGGCCGAATAGTGAAAACCACTATTCGGTGCAGCCCTAATTATTATTATTATTATTATTATTATTATTATGATTATGAAATACTACTGAAACTCCCCAGGAGTTTGACTTAAAGGCTTTCTGTCCAATTTCAAACAAGACCAATTGTGTAATACAAACAGACATGACACTAATGACATCGCTCAACAATACTCCTTTCTGCTTCAATAACCACAAAGCACGTCTTAGAAATGTTGGCAACGGCGAGGAAACATGAGTACTAAAGAGATAGGAGCGGGTAGAGTGATAGATCTGGGATGTATGACAGGATGAGTTTTTTTCTTCTTTTTTTTTTTTAAAGGACTTTTTTAAGTCTGCTTCTTCTTCCTCCTGCTATGCTCCTTATGGAAAATAATGTAAACCAGCGGCCACAGAATCCACCGTTGCAAGAGTATGTGGATGTTTGGTGGAGGCTCCCTGCAAGGGACCAGCTGGAGTGGTGGCTCCATGCTCTGTTGGGAGCGTATTTGAGAGAGATATTGAGAGAGACAGGGAGAGACACAGAGAGAGACAAAGACAGAGAGACAGGGAGAGTTAGACAGAGAGAGAGACAGAGAGAGACAGAGAGAGGCCTGACGCTGTTTAACAGCGCTCTCCTAAAAACATCATCAATATTTTCAAACCCTTTTAGCTCCAAGCGCAGCTCAGGTCCTCGTGAAAACCATGTATTTAGAAATAAGCGTCCGACTGACACAGTGGTTAGAGCGCCCGGTCTCTCGCGGACCGACACCGGGTTCGAAACACGGTGACGTCACGCCGCAGTCTACCCAGCTGTAAATGGGTGCCTGTGACATATTATGATAATAACTTTCATATATCTATTTCATCATCTACATTTTCCTTTCACCTACGCACGTTTGTTAACATAAAAACCCTCCTACACTCAGAGATCTGTCTTTTTTTTCTAATTTAGCACGCATATTTTATTGCTGTTCGCTATTTCATTTGATGAAGGTTTACCAGCAGACCGAATTAGCTAACGCTGTGCCGGTTACCTGTAATTTTTAACGCCAGCGATGAAAAGCGTTGTAATAGGATCAGACAGAGGGAGACGTAACAGAGGAAGGTGGCAATAAGTTTAAACGTATTTTTCGTTAGACAGTGATCAGGGGAAATAATATGAGTAGATAATTTTGAACCAAGGGCAGACAATTTCTATTACCTTCCCCTGAATCGTTCGTTTGAAAGGTAATTAAACACGGAGAATCGCAAGATCAAAGGACATTGATCGCTAGAATGGCCCATACGAGCAGAGACGTGTAAAATTTGCACTGATTAGCAAATTGCCGATGCCTGATCTAAGCGAGAGTGTAGGTTCTAGTTTCGGTTCTAGTGTGAGAAATGGCTTTGATTTCACGTATTTCCCCAAGATCTGAGCGAAGGCGTTAAAAGTAATAAGGCTGAGCGAAGTTCTGGAAATTTAATATATATACTCCAGCTTTTAAAATCCATTATTCAGTACTCCACAGATTTAGAAGACATCTAGCTTCGATTTCTAGAATCACTTGTATTTGTGAAGTTTCTTAGTTTTTCGATGGAGATAGTCTTAGAAGTTTGTGTGAAGGTAATTATATTTACAAGTATGTTTGAGTGATTTAAGTGTTAAAATCGTCAATTATATTTTACTAGGTTTTTTTCTGTGCAGAGTGATTTACTAGGTAGGTCCGTCATTTATATTTCTCTAGGTTTTACTGTGTTACAGTGGCTAGCAGAACAAATAATAATTTCTAGCTAAACTATGCCAGCTATAAAATAAATTTAATTAATTGCTAGTAACCAGTCAGAGAATATTTTAACCGACTAGTAAATGCACTGTTCGTTATGAGTATTGACGAAATATATAATTATTTCTAATTCATGATTAATTTTTGTTAAATGACTAGAATTTATTTCACGGGAGTTTTTAAACGATAAGACAAGCTCTAAGCTTGTAGTTTAAAATTTAAAGTTAAATAACCGAAGTGGATAAGTATATTTTACGCGGGTTAAGGATAGGATTGAGAATACTATATTATGGTTAAGTATTTGTATTTTTTCTCCTTCACACAGTATTGGGTCAAACCCTAAACCTCACCAGCGGCTTCTATATATATATATATCTGAGAATAACCATACGAAAGAACATTTTTTGTACTTAATACCTGGGTCTTCAAGGTAAACCTGTCTGGCATCGTGTTTTGCACCCAGAAAGAGACAGAGTATCAACCCAAAGAACATTAAGAATAAATATTGTAACTGGGCCTATAGATCCAGATTATATTCTTTCCCAAATCTCATTTACATTCAGCCCGTAGTGGCGAAATCTCAAACATTAACATTTCCCGATGTTTGACCATTTGGACAAGGAATTTTTATACTGAGAGAAGTTACCGAACTGACATTTCCTATGTACTGGAAACCTCAAGCTATTGACACTGTGAGCGCTGTTAAATTTCTTACCTGGACAAATTAAATGTGACATAAACAGTAATCCTAAATAAAAATAACAAAGCGAATGCTCCCCGGAGAAGTAAAGTTAACCTGTCTTTGAGGAGCTGGGGTTCTCTTTGCCAAATATAACACTGGATCTGCTGTGCGTGTGTGTCCTATAAATTGTTCCAAAAGATACAACACAAGTATAGGTAATGCGGGATGCGTAGATGGCAGGGAGGACAGTGTGATTCGCTTGCATAGCTAGGCGGTGTTGTCGCACGGAAGGTCCAGGGTTCAAATCCTGGGTAAGCCACTCATGTCTGTTGTTTTTCTGTTGTCTAGTGTTCTGCTTCTTTATTTCCTACGAGTGCCTTATAACATACCTTTATATTTGTTTCATATTAATTTACTGTTTACAGGCCTCGTGGTTTCCCTTCCTTATGTGTTATAAATGTTTATAAGGAAACCAGCGGCGCGTTTAAAATCACATACACCAAATCCAGAAGCCAGTGAGAAGCTGAAAGACAGTATCTGCAAGAAAATTTTTTTTTTCACACTGCATGCAGGGCAGATAGACTTCAACAAATACAGCCTCACCGTGCGCTTATTAATCCTAAGAGGGTATGTAAGTTTATTAAAGATATATGTGTGACTAATATCATTTTATTTCAGATTTTGTTTACGATTTGATGGTATCAGATATAATAAAAAGGGAATGACGCTAACCAGAGATAACCTCCACCGGCATTGTCAGAAAGCATAACAATTAATTGGTTAGCCAAATATATCATGGCTAGTTCTTGCCTGAAAGCTTACGACATTCCAGCAAGTGCATAAGTGACTTGGCATCCATAAATGGAAGGCAAAGGTTATAACTTACCCATGTAACATAACATGTGATTTATTCATGTATTTTGTTATTTTCTGCACAGTGGACATTATCTTATCATGCTTTCTCTGTAACATACTACCATGATTCATTCATTTATATACAAACACTGAAGACATGGTGGCCTCATGAACAGCAGTAGTTGGTGAGATTGTTGGAACACCATGGCCACCTATTACCTTTTGTTCCAGGTTTTATGATCGTTCTTGATCGAGTTTATCATCGTTCCTGATCGAGCTCATGTTCGAGTTCGTGATCGAGTTTAAACTAAAGACTTGAGAACCTTTGATCCTGCTAACTGAAGCCTAGTGGTCAAACAATCTTCAACACCTTAGTCCCCCGTAGTTATAGGGCGGGCTGAAGGAAAGTCTTCCTGATCAACAGTGTGTCTCAGGAACCTCGAACAAACACAAGATGAGTTTTTCTGTATCCCATCCAACAAACACTGTGAGCAGTTTCTAAAGCTAATGTCGATGATGATAACAGCTAGAGACTAGATAGCAAGATACATCAAAAATATACTGTGACAAACTTTTATAATTTCATTGGAAGATTCATCCAAGATTTTTTTACTATTATTTATTTTAATTTGTAACTATAAATAATCATACATTTTACCATCTTCCAACACCCATTTCTAATTACAAGGATATATAGATGTACATAATAAATTATGAAATTGAACTCATTTGACTTGGTAAATTTTTAACTGTTAAATTTTGAGTTACTTTTTCTAATTTAATTATATTATCACATAGGGTTACTATAGCGAAATTGGCACAGTATACTTCTGAAGCCTAAATCTATTGTCCAGCTCAGAGTATTCACAGCAGTAACTCAATTGTGATACCAGTGCACTTCTCTGGCACTGGGACTTCATACTTCCTGGAGAGAGATTCTACTTCTTCTCTACCACTAATCATCACACCAGAAAAACCTTTCGCTACAAATATTAAAACACTGGCACAGAAAATAACAAGATTCGAGTCATGGGTTGCGAAGGTCAATTGAAAAATATCAGCGTTTAACATTTTTTTTTAACTTATAGAAATAAACAAACACTTTCTGGTATTTTAAACACCACGGCCTCAAAACCCTCCCCCTGCAGACTAAAGTGGAACAGTCCTAACTACGATGGTTTGGCCATGACTGCAGAATGGGAGAATATTGGCTACCAAGACAAATATGGGAAACCAAGACCCAAAGATCCAGACCTCCAGGACGACCCATAGTTCGCTGGGAGAACAACATTAGACAATCTCTGAAGTACCGAGGACTAGACTGGAACCAGACCAGGAGGAAAACAGCCGATAGGATAGTATGGCACTCTCTCTGGCAAACACCCCAGGTTGAAAGAAGAAAGACTAAGTAAGCAAGTAAGTTTTTAGTAAGGTATTATAAATGTTGCGGAGCTATATCTGGCTATTTCGTATAGATACTTCACTTACTGAATCATTTGCCTAAACGACGTGTTAATGTGTCCATACTGTTTGCGAAGAATGCGAGAAACACACTGAAAAACCATAATGAACTAAACAGGGTCTGCATTTACACAAGTACAAGATCTTCGAATGAGAAGACGACTCACCAATGGCTAAATACATAAATAAATAACATGTGTGATAACTTACCAAGAAGATCAACAGAAGATGACACTATGAATGCTCTTGGCTTACACATGTCGCGGACACTGAATGAAAATTCCAAATTAAAAATACCTAACTGCCTGCTGGGTTGCCCGTCTGGGTGGGGTCACGTAAGCGAGAACAGATGAAAAGAATCATTTAAAAAAAAATCAATTTGTGTTGCAGCAGTGCCTACAATTCCAGCTCAGATTTATGTACTTGAAATTTAATAAAATATTAAAGCTGTAAATGTCTACTTTACTTTGCAAAACATTATTAGTTATAACAATATCTTCTTCCGAATTTGAATGCAGATTACAATAGATGTGTTGTAGGGAGACCGCGCACAAAGTGTAATATTCACAGTCATTTCCCTTTGTATGGAGCACGGAGCCACCATTGTAGCTTGTCCTCTTGCAGGCAGCTTGCAGTAAGCATTCACGTGCTCTTGCAGTAGTAGTGTCTGTGACAGTTTGATTTACACGTTGATGCTGTCAGCCCAAATCACAACCTAATGTTAGTCGATTCGCCTGAGTAAGCAGTATTCTTGTTTTTTTTTCTGTGTCAAAAAAGTTATATTATGGTGACAGAATCATAAAGGGCACAAGGTTTTAGGTAAGCGTGGAGGTGGTATAAAATGACTGGATTATGCCTTCACTTCATCCAGAACCAGCCAGTAACAAGAGATGCCATCATTAACTTTTTGATCTCGTCTCCAGTCCTGAGTGTGGCTCGAGATAGTCAAACCCCTGGAAATGTCAGGTAACAATACCATGAGCATAATGTACAGTAATGGCTGGTGTAGCTGGTGTGATTCTAAAATGGCAGATATGAAAGTAATCGTCATCAAGCCATTATTTTATGACGTAAGGATCCCGTTACACGCCCATTGGGCATATTGGGAATATGGTGTTAGGCCCATATTTTCTCGACCATCGGCACACTAGGGTTGATGTGGTCAGTATCACGCCGGCCGCCTTAACCTTTCCAGAGTTGCTCTGGTACCCAATTGGGGGCTGGGTCGACCCAGGAGCCGTTTGCGGTCTAAAGAATCCCACCTCAACCGGGGATCGAACCATGGACCCCTGAGCGAGGAAGCCAGTGCACTACCACTGTGCTACGTGCTCCTTTTAATATAGCATGCCACTTTCTTTCTAGGCAACTAGTCTCATGGGGAATATGAAAATAAGGTAAATAACACGTTTAAAACGTAACAGACGCGATTACAAGTATCATAAGCTGTTCGTGGTTGATACACTGCCCCGATTTTTTTTTAAAGTGGCATATACTGGTTAAGGTTATGCTAATGTATTTGTTGGTGTATTTTTTAAACCCACTTTTACTTAGCTCGACATGAAGTTTACGTCGTTTCCATAAGTTTCACCCACATCAGACAGCTGAAACTTTGTTTGCAAAGTGGTATACTTTAATCTATTATTTTTTTATCTGGCAGACACGACCACTTGTATATAATAACTAAATAACATAATATTAAATATAGAGGAAATAATGTCAATAAAGTAAGGGAGATAATTAAGTCAGAAATTAAAAGGGAGGGTACTGATTTAATTAATCAAGGTGTTTCTTTAAACAACTAAATCCATGGTGATATCACGAGAAGAAAGAAAACATCAGATTAAGCTGGGAGAACAGGTCCTGGAGCAGGTCGACCACTTTAAATACCTCGGAGCTATTATAGACCGAAAGGGAGGCATCAAAGAAGAGTTGGCCACTCGAAAAGCAGCAGTTGGGAGACTTTTTCAGGCCATAAATCGAGGATTCCTCAGCAAGAGAGAGGTTGGTAAGAAAACGAAGATGGCTGTATACCGCTCCACCTATGTCCCAGTCTTGACATACGGATGCGAGTCATGGGCAATGACTACAACCCATAAAAGCCAGATCCAAACCTCAGAAATGAGGTATCTGAGGAAGGTGGTTGAAGTAACAAGAAGAGACATGGTACGCAACCAGACGATACGTCAAGGCCTTAAATCCTACCCCCTGCAGACCCAAGTAGAACAGTCCCAATTAAGATGGTTTGGCCATGTCTGCAGAATGGGAGGAGATCGGATGCCACGATAGGCATGGGAAACAAAGAGCCAAGGATCCAGACCCCGAGGACGACCCAGAGTCCGCTGGGAGGACAACATTAGACAATCTTTGAAGGATCGAGGACTAGAATGGAACCAGGCCAGGAGGAAGACAGCCGATAGGATAGTCTGGCGCTCTCTCTTCCAAACCTCTACACCTCAAGGTAGAAGGGGAACGACTAAGTAAGTAAGTAAGTAAGTAAGTTTCTTTAAACAATTAGGCCATCCGCGACGTCAAAAAAAATTAATTAATACAACTAACCAGTCCTTTATTTTAAACATAGTGGTGCATTTTTATATACTATTTTTTGACTGGCTCACACGACGATTGTGGCATTTCGCATTTCATCTAAAATTCAAGCAGCATCATTACCACCCTTCAATGTCCCAAGGAGCAAAAGTCTTCAACAGTGGAGTAAGAGACGAGAAGAAACACTACAGACGAACAGGACACACGTTGAGGAAACATGTTGACAGGCAGCTCTATTAAAGTATAAAAGTGAGTTCCTCAAAGAAGTTTTTTTTTCCCCTATGCTGATTTTATATTATTCGTTTTATCATGCTGTTTTCATTTCATTAATTCAAACTCATGTGTGTTACATCTTCGTCCGCTATTGAAGACATCTGTGCCGCAGGATCCATATTGCTTATTTTTGCGACTGTTTCGTGGGACTGAGCTATTTATAGTCAGACAGCGTACTTCGACTAAGTTTCCACTTTTACTGCAACTACTCATTTAGTATTCGTCACGTGTAAAACTATTGTGTCTGTCAAAAACTACCGGTATCCCCTGCCGTTGAGTATTTTCATATTTCAATTTGGCAAACTCCTGGTCTCCGCGTGCATAGCCATTAATAAAGCACGGCCCAAGGGAACACATAAATCATTACCAAGGGAACACATAAATCGATATCAAGGGAACACATAAATCGTTATCAAGGGAACACATACATCTGTATCACGACGTTTAATACATGATATGAAATAACGCACTCTATGCCTTAATAAGAAACTGTTAATCAATCAGTGCATGATTAAAAACAAAATTTTACTGCTCTATGACCGTTTCTTCTACTTGGCTCCTTTGCCGCTAACTTACAAAGTGACAAGCACGCCTAGTGGCGTCATGCAGACAACAACAAACTCTTTCCACTTTTCTCGGTTTGTGGCCATCCTTCGTACTGTGCCCCAATTCCGGTTCACGTTCTTTCATTTGGGGACGTTTTCTTCAACTTCAAGTGACAGTTCTGAACCGAATCTCGTGCTATACAGGTCATTTAGACTAAACATTCTGAAAATCTCTGCAACATTTGAAGCGAATTAGCATTTTTGCTGGACTTCAATCACGTCAGTAAATAAGCCTTCAGTCTGGCAACTGTTTCTCCGGCATATGAATAATATAGTTTATAATATTCTGGCAGCGAAGCGTGACAACGGTATAAAATATCGCACAGAAACGGCCTGAATCATGTAACACGGTGTACACCCTAACTCGACTTGTGTGAATGGGGAAGTTTATGAAGGCGGGGGTGGTATCTTGGTGAGATATGAAAAAAAAAAACTATTTTCTATTTTTACCCCATATTTCCTCTGTTGCACTACATACCAAATAGTTAGTGGATTTATTCATAATAACAGCCGCGCAATTCAGTGAGACCATTCATGTGACTTTTTTTCACGCTGTCTATAGAAACTGTGCCGGTGTGACATTATTATTATTTCATTTCCGCTCCCTATAGAGCACAAGCTTTCAATAAATTTATGTCAACCCTTCCCGTCCAGTGCCATCCGTTCAAGGCTTTTCCATGACTTCTTTAGCCCTTTTGTCTAACTCTCTTCACCACATGTATCTAGAACCCCACCTATTTATCTTATTCGTGGCATTCCAGCAGAAGAACTGCCTTGTTCTCAACTGGTTCCCTCAACGTGTGGTCCATAAAACTCTAGCGTCTTGCCCCCCACCTCCTACTCTACTTGTATTTCTTCTTCTTCGTTCACCTTCAGACTTCTAAATTAATGACTCTAATAAAGGCTGTAGTCCACTCAAGGTTCCTGATATCTTCAAACAGTTTTTAGTGGAGACAAGTTGGTTGGTGCCATATGCCATCCGCTCCTTTGGGTGGACCCTGCTGAGAAAATGGGTCTGGCACTCTTCCCATTCGGCAGGTCCTCTTGGGTCGAACACCACCAAGTCGAGTTATATTTGTATCAGTCATCGTGATGCGGTTTGCACTGCACTTTGTTGCGAGCCTTGCCGCCCGGTGCATCAGACTTCAGTCCTAATAATAATAATTCTTGTATTTGTCTGGCTGTTTCAATAGCTCCAACAGGGGGTGATCTTGGTATGCCATTTCAATCCCTCTATTCTGCGAAAGCACCGATTTATGAATGTCTGTAACTTGGTCGTCCGTCGTCCTCCTCCCCAATGTTTCAGAGCCATACAAAAGAGTTGCCTTGAAATTTTGAAGTGAATATTATTTTTGCGTTGAAATTGATTGCTTGGGATTTCCATATATTTCCTATTGCAATAACAGCTCATTTTGCCTTCCGTATTCTTATGTTAATATCTATGCCCGTTCCTCCAACATGTCTTTGTTGCTGCCAAAATATGAGCTCACAACTTATAGGGATGTTTCTCGCAGTGTAATCTGGCTCTCAATATAAAACACTAACTTCTTATGTATAGGTGGCCCCACCAGAATGGTTCCAATCGGGCCCCGCAAAAAATAAGGCCGACCCTGCTGTGGAGCTTTTGTACTGTTATATCTGTCTTACGTGTATCTGCATTATTCGAGAAAAGGTTCTAAAACCGGACTGCGAAAAAGTATTACCCTTACTTTTAGACTATACATCTTGAATGTATCTTCATATGAAACTTCTTTGCCGCACTTATTCATATATAGACTTTCAGGCACAGCTCCGCCTAGGCCGGTCCCAAGCCCGGCTGAAAAAGGAGGAGGGCGGCCTGCATGGAGGCCGTAAGGAGGCAGCCTCTCTTGTACTTGGATGAGAGAGCAAATTGACCAAGCAGGGGTGTACAATTATATTTAATGACTCTTTCACAATCCTTCTATGAAGTCAAGGAGGAAGTCTTCGAGCTGCTTCAAAGGACAGTGGATGACTGCTATGTGATAAGAGGTTTTGATGGTATTAAAATTAAAGGTCAACAAGGTGAGGTCAAGCTATGTAAGTACCCTGAATCAGAAAAGATTATGATGTATTTCTCAGGGGTCCCTATCTGCTACCTCTTATGATCTCACCTAATATAAATTTATCTATGTTGTGTTATGTATATGGCAAGTGTCTAGGGTATGCAGGTACTTATTGTGAGGAATGAATAATTTCAAAACAGAACTGTAATTCAACAAAATAGAAGTAAGTAAGACTGGTGGTAACGTTTTGGTATATGTATATGGGAATCAATATACAATTTATTGCCCTGGACCTCAATCTTTTGGAACAGGACTTGTCAAAGTCATAAAATTGTTTATATACAGCTTGGAAATAAATAAGATGGAACTCTGTCCATAAAGTGTAAAAAAATTAAATTGTCACTAAAATGGGTACCCCACTGTCTGCTGTTTAATACTGGAGAGTAACACTAGTCAGTTATTGAAGGGTTTGTTTTCTTCCTCATTCCCCAGGAAATTCTTTTGTTGTGGTGATTTTTATTGAGAGGAACTATCACATGCCCGTAGTAGGGACTTAGCTTGTAAGCCTGTCTGATGATCTGGCTTCAGAATATGTAACTGGTCACACAAATGATGCTGCTTTCTAGGTGAAGTTATTTCAGGTAGCTCATAGTATAGTGGGAGCCTTCACTGCTCACACTTTCTGTCTTCAGCTGGGTGTCTGCCACACTTTCTTACTGGTAATCCAACCCTGAAATGAGAAGGACAGTTTCCTCCCCGTTATAGCCTGTCTATAAAATTTCCACAACTACACAACATTAATATTACCTGGGGTCAGCCATGTGTGCTGACAATATGCACCAAACCCTATGCTTCCTTGACTACACTCAGTCCTGTGTTTTCATTCTCAAGTAAAGAATAATAACACATGCACACAGTTGACTAGCAGTAAATGGTTGCTTCTAGTCTGCTTTCTCGTCCAGACAGCGAAAGCTTTGGGAACAATGTTTTCCCGCTGATCTCAACTAGGCAGTGCTTGTTAGTTTTTTCAAATGCAAGGGGGTGTTAAATTTTATCAACTACCCTTAGCCAATCAGAAGACGAGTCCAAATTTTAACTTTTCTTGTACTATAAACTTTGAGCAATCGTAAGTGTGTTCGTTCGTCTGATTATCTTAGTGTATTTTATATCTCTGTTATTTATTGACCGATTTCCAATATTAAAAGTGATAATTAAACGGCTCACTGACCTCTATCGTTCTATCTAATTTTCCTTTGTTTATTCTTTACCAGTTTCATCTGGGTAATTTTTTTGCAATTAATCGTAGTTCTAACTGATCTAAAATCTCAGTAAATTAAATTTTTCTAAGTCAAGATCATTTTATTAAGGGGGAATCTTTAGGTTAATATATTAATCAATATCAGCGCTATAATTCAAGATATCGCTTTCATTCTAATTCCCTTTAGTTATTGAGAAATAAATTATTTAATTCTGGTTAAAAACACAGAATCGGCTTTTTTTTTTTCACTACAACCAAGATTTCTTGTATCTACCAAAAACGAGGTAACAATTTGATTGGTTGTTAGATTTGCTACGTTCGTTAATAAATATTGGGAGGGGTAGTGGGTGTCTTTGGGGGTAGTAACTTTTAACTTGTTTTCTTAGAAATATTCAAATACTCAAGTTAAATTGTGGCGGGAGATTTGACTTTGCCCCAGACAAATTTCAAATATAGTTATTTATAGACTGTAAAAATACGTTAACTAGGTTTTGAAGCGGGGAAATTTGAGCGCCTTGTGATACAGATTCACTTCATCACAGCGTAGATTATATTATCATGATCGGAGATTTCAATGCCAGAGTTGGAAATGACCATGCTAGATGGGGTGGTGTTATCGGAAGATATGGAGAAGATACTCTCAATGACAATGGAAAGCGACTCCTTAGATTCTGCAGTGAGCAGAATCTGATCATTTCAAACACAAAGTTCCCCCATAAGCGCATACATGCATACACTAGATGTGAACCAACAAAGAATGAGAAGTCATTGATCGACTATGCCATTGTCAGGAGGAGTTCATTCAAATATGTCCGGGATGCTAGAGTCTGGAGTGGGCCAGAGATTGGAAGTGATCACTACCTGCTTACAATCAAAAGAACAACTGAAAGAGTTGCTACATCACGCAAGAAACGTAAACGAACGGGAGAAATGAGTATTAAGACCTACAAGCTGAGAGAGCCAGAAATTAAGACCAGATATCAGGGGCTTATTTCGGCAGCGGTTAGGAACACAGAAGAACAACCTGATGACTTGGCTTAAATTCAATTACATCATAAAGACAGCTGCTGCAGAAGTATGTGGCGAAGTCCGACTTGGGAACAAGAGAAAGAGGACACCTTGGTGGACAGAGGAAGTCAAAGAGAAAATAAGAGAGAAGACAATAGCATGGAAACAATACTTAGGAGCTAAAAACACAACAGGACAAACGGAGAAATATAGAGAATATGTGACACTCAGAACATAAGCAAAGAGCAAGGTGCTAGCAGCAAAACAGAAGTCCTGGGAAGAATTTGGAGAAAAACTAGAAAAAGATGCGCAAGAAAACCAGAAATTGTTCTATAAGACCCTAAAGAACATGAGGAAGGAAAAACAATGCCCTCTCAAATTTTAAAAGGACAAGCAAGGCAAATTGCTTACTGCCCCGAAGGAAGTAATGGAAAGATGGAAAGAATATTTCTCAGAACTCCTGGATGGTGAGCATTGTGAAGCATCATAAATGATAACCACTAGCACAGAAGAGAAAACCAATGATGGTGAAGATGACATAAAGATGGAAGAACTGAAGGCAGCACTGGAGAAAATCAAGATGGGCAAAGCAGCAGGGCATGATGGTATAACACCAGAAATGGTTAAGTACATGGGAGCATCAGGCGACCTATTACTCTTAAGGGTCCTACATGCAGCGTGGTTCAACAAGACCATACCAAAGGATTGGGAGATTGCCCTCATAACACCAATTTTCAAAAAGGGTGACAATCGACAATGTGGAAACCATAGAGGCATATACCTTCTCAGTGTCCCTGGTAAAATCTACTCTAGAATCCTGGAGCAGAGACTCCGACGCCTAGCTGAGCCACAATTGGATGAGGTCCAGTGCGGATTCAGAGCAAACCGAAGTACTCAAGACCTAATCTTCACACTCAGACAGCTGAGTGAAAAGGCGCTTGAAAATAAGAGTGAGATCCATCTTTGTTTCATAGATCTCAAAAAGGCGGGTTTGACAGGGTCCCCTGGAGCAAACTTTGGGACTGTTTGGCAAAGAAGAACATTCCAGCACCTCTGATTCATGCTATACAGAGCTTCTACAAGTCTTGCAGAAATTATGTGAGGACAGCAAACCATATGTCAGAAGAGTTCAGGACCACCACTGGTGTAAGACAAGGTGATATCCTGTCACCTTATCTTTTCATACTCCTCATGGACGATGTCATCAAGGCATGTAAGGAGACAACAAGAAAGTATTCAGTGGGGTACTGGAAGATGTGACAGGTATGTATTTCAGAGCTGGCATTTGCTGATGATGTTGCCCTGATTGCTAAATCAGAGGCACATCTCCAATCCAACCTGCAAGTCTGGAAGAAAGAGCTGGAGAAGAGAGGGACGGTCATAAGCAGCTCTAAAACAAAATCCATGGTAATATCACGAGAAGAAAGAAGACATCAGATTAAGCTGGGAGAACAGGTCCTGGAGCAGGTCGACCACTTTAAATACCTCGGAGCTATTACAGACCGAAAGGGAGGCATCAAAGAAGAGTTGGCCACTCGAAAAGCAGCAGCTGGGAGACTTTTTCAGGCCATAAATCGAGGATTCCTCAGCAAGAGAGAGGTTGGTAAGAAAACGAAGATGGCTGTATACCACTCCACCTATGTCCCAGTCTTGACATATGAATGAGAGTGTCGTAGATTTTAGATAAGGGAATTAAGACATAGATTGGTACCTTCTGAACAGAAATAATGCAGGTGATAGCTCAGTGGGAGATAATAATAGAAATAGATTTTCACGAGTGAGATGGTGGAAACTAGGTAAGTCTGTTCGTGAGACTCGAGGAGGTCCTCTCGCTCAGCCTATCTCTACAACAGAAAGTATTTGTCAGACAGATTACTCAGTTGTATAGATGTTATATATCAACTACTCACCGACACACACATAAGTGACGACAGACGTCCAAACGTGAAAACTATAACAATGGAATATAGATATTTTGGGACGAGCTGACTGACACACTTGTATAAGTTTATGTACATTTTATTTATCATAAGAAAATTCACCAACACCATAAAGTTGAATATCAATCACATATAAATACACAAAGGAAAGAATTACTATAAGAATAGGCCCACAGGTGTAATCCTCCCCCCCCCCACACCCCCCACACCCCCATTGAGCCCACGATCCCGTTAGCAGAAAAGTTATAGCCCCCAAAGAGTCACAGATTTATACGCTATGGTCTAGGATTTCCCTCTACAGTTAAGAACAGAGTTGATATATTAATCTATCCTAAGAGGAAAACATCATTAGCAACAACTTGGATAAAGAAAAAAACACTAAGTGTGTATCAGAATTATACAATGAAAGAATCACTCGTTCCTGCTTTTGTTCTTCTCATTCAACAGTGGCCACTGACTTGCTTTCTTACCTAAAAAACTTGAGGTCTTTCACCTTCAGGCGCAAACTTTAGGACACACAAACACAGTCCATCCATGTTCTTTTGGTAAAGGGAATCCCAGCTCTGCAGATACAGGGTTCATCCAATGTTCCGGGGAGCATTTCCTTTATAACTTTATTTTAGGATTACTGTTAATGTCACTTGAATCAGTTCAGGTAAGAAATTCTAAATCGGCTCACAGTGTCAAAATCACGAAGTTTCCAGTACTTAGGAATCGACAGGTTGGTAACTTCTCTCAATATAAAAATTATTGGTCACACCACAATTGGTCAAACGTTGGAAATGTTACTGTTAGTAATATCGCCACAGGGGCCGAATATACATGAGATTTAGGGAAGAAATATAATCTGGCTCGATAGGCCCAGTTACATCATTTAGTCTTAAAGTTTGTGAGATGGGTACTCTGTCTATTTCTGGAGGTAAACACAATGCCAGACAGGTTTTAACTTCTACACCCACGTATTTAAGGACAAAAAATGTTTCTTCTAGGTTATTCTCATAGGTACTGAAAAACCGCTGGTGGGTTTTGGGGTTTGACCCGAATACTGTATAAAGAGAAAAGCATACAAAATACTTAACATAATATAGTATACACAATCCTACGCATAACTAGAATATGTTCACTTCGGTCATTTAACTTAAATTATAAACCGCAAACTTAGAGCTTGTCTTATCGTTTAAAACTCCCGTGAAATAAATTCTAGTCATTAAAAGAAAGAAATCAATCATCATGAATTAGAAATACATATTTCGTCAACACTCATGATGTATCAGTGCATTTACTTAGTTAGTTAAATATATTATCTGACTGGTTACTAGCAATTTAATTAAATTTATTTATAGCTGAATGAGTTTTAGCTAGAAATTATAATTTATTCTGCTATCCACTGTAACACAGTAAAACTTAGAATTATCAAATGACTGACCTAGTCTAGTAACACACTCTGCACAACCTAGAGAAATATAATTATAATAACTAGTGAAATCATTCAAACTACCAGTAATCACCACAAGTGCAGAAGTAAAACGATCTCCAATCGACAAACTAATAGATACTTCTATTGTAAGAGATCTTAGAAATCGACAGCTAGATGTTTAGTTTGCAGTTCTGGCGGTACTGGGTGAATTTTAGTTAGATTTCCGGAGTATATATCTCTCTGAAATCAAAGGAAAAATATTACGTCTAAAATCCGAAAACCCAGACTCATTTGCCAGAGGTAGCACCTACGTCCAGATTTACATATTTCCTTGCTCATTCTACGAATGAAACGAATTACTTCGCACCCATGCCACTCTGTCTCGCCATCTGCAGAAGTGGTCGTAAATGAATTATAGCAAGAGTCTTTGATATGGCGGTTCGCATCTTGTAAATTAACTTACAGGCGAGTGGGTTTTACAAGGGAGGTAATAAAAATCTGCTCACCTTGTTTCCCCTTGATCGAAAAATACATTGCCACCTTTCTCTGTTGCAACATCTTACACGATTTCTGCCTGCAGACTCGGTCATAAACGAAATACCCGCAAGCTCGTCTTTCATCTTGAATAATTAACTTATAGGCGAGCAGATTAGAGAAAAGTGATAGACGATAGTCTTCCTCATATCCCTGTCGAGAACGAATTAACACGATTCGATCTCTCATCAAAGAATCTTAGCTAACAGCCATAAAATGCGTTGCTAAATTAGAAAGGAAATGACAAAGGTAAGAATTGCTAACAATCTAGCGTATGCAAGAAAGGTAAAAGAGCGGAAGAAAAGTAAAAGACAAGTGTAGAATAAAGAACAGATATCTGAAATCTATTAATCATAATATCTCTGCCACAGCGAGTCATGGGCTATGACTACAAAAGCCAGATTCAAACCTCAGAAATGAGGTATCTGAGGAAGGTGGTTGAAGTAACAAGAAGAGACAGGGTCCGCAACCAGACGATACGTCGAGGCCTAAAATCCCACCCCCTGCAGACTCAAGTAGAACAGTCCCAACTAAGATGGTTTGACCATGTCTGCAGAATGGGAGAAGATCGGCTACCACGACAAGCATGGGAAACAAAGAGCCAGGGATCCAGACCCCCAGGACGACCCAGAGTCCGCTGGGAGGACATTAGACAATCTTTGAAGGACCGAGGACTAGAATGGAACCAGGCCAGGAGGAAGACAGCCGATAGGATAGTCTGGCGCTCTCTCTCCCAAACCTCTACACCTCACAGTAGAAGGGAACGACTAAGTAAGTAAGTAAGAAAGCAGGCACTCAGTTAGTACATGAAAAGTCGGCACCCAAAGAATAAATACTGTTTTGCGAGTCCCAAACACAGAATACATACTATAATATGGATCAAGTAAACACTGGCATTCAGGCAAGATACCACTGCAGCGAGCTGGGAATACAATAAGTGTAGGATCCCTCATGTCATAAAAGCAGATGACATTTGAGTATTAGCGCTAAAAAGGGAAAGTGTCGAGACTCTTAATGATTTACCGATCAGAAGCTATTTTAAAGCGGCAGTGTCTCAAAGTTAATAATACAACATTTAATGTAGCAGCGTCACAAAACTAGTCCTATAACATTTTATGTAGTAGCATCACCTGATGCAGCACTACAACTCTTCTCGCATAAAGGCGAAAATATAGGAAGCCATGTGCATGTGTGCGCACGTTAACAATCTCTCGGCAGCTGGAAATCGTTAAGAGTAGGACATACTGCCGCTGCCCTGGCAAAATTTAAACATTTGGAAACCTACCAACCACAAAAATATTTACAGAATATGTGATTCCTGTGAACACACCCTAGGATCCTCGTCGGTGCTACGGGGTTCGTACCGTGCACTGTGATGAGATCTTCCTTGTGTGATCTAAAGGAGGATTTCAGACCACTGATGGACTTGTCCGTGTGCAATGAGTATGGTTCTTAAAACCAAACCAAATGTAACAGCGTCACAAAAGTTGTACGAAAACATTTCACGATGAGCGACCACTATCAATTAAAAGTCAAGTCCAGGCTTCAGAAAAAACAAAAATTAGCTGCACCATTGGCTTATACCACAGTTCAGCAACAAGGCGATCTGTTCTACCAGTAAAATCCTAGGTGTCAGCTGGTAGAACTGTAGGTGACCTTGTTGCGAAAGGTTTTTATGAGTGTAGTAGTCAGTAGTAGTTACTGAAAGAACAGAAGAAGAATTCTGTCTGACAAGAATGTAGTCCCAGTGTCAGAGAAGAGCACTGGTATCACAGGATAGTCACGGCTGTGAAGGTCTCTGCTTCAGATAGTATTCAGATTAAAGTCAGAGCCTAAGATGCCACCTTCGCTATGTAACTAACCAATGATAATCAACAATTCATTAAAACTCAAAAATGCAACATTATAAATGTGACAAGTCAGAGGATTACAATTAATGAATCATTTATTATTTACATCTATCTTTTGTATTCTTCTTGTGTAAAGTATGGATGATGAAATGATGAAAACGTGAATGAATAAAATTAATTACAAATTTACTTAACAGTTGAGTTTCACTCAGTAATTAATTTACAAGTCCTTTCTAGAATCTTCAAAAGAAAAATGCTTGAGGTTGGTATACGGGTATATCTTTCAAAAACTGTACCAAGACTAAAACTGTTGATTGACAAGAAACAGAATCAAAGGGCTCAATGATTTTGTTTCCCCCTGTGTCCTGATGATGATGATGATGATGATATAATCCCTTTAGCTGTGAGCAGGTAGCTCTTGACAGCCCATTGCCTCTCTGACAAAGGTGCAAGTCTTCCTCAGTTGCTGTGATGATGTGTAGAGTGTATTGTGGATGGTTGGGTTCGATGGAAGTAGTTGGCGTCGCAGGTCTGTTAGTCTTGGGCACTGTAACAGCAGGTGTTCAACTGATTCCTCATGGTGGTGGCAGTGCCTACAGTTTGGTTCACGTAGTGGGTCTATTCTATTTAAATGTTTATTGACAGGGGCATGGCCTGTTCTCAGCTGGAAAATTAGACTCTGATCTCTTCTTTTCAGTTGTTTAACTGGATCTTGAGGGTTTGGTTTAGCTTGATGTTTGAAGAATGGCCGCCCTGTCTGGGAGGAAGCCCATTGGTTTAGCCATTCTTCCCTATAATTGTTTCTCAGGATCTGTTGGCAGGTTTGCAGTGTGGTACTTGATGGGAACTGGGGCAGTGCTGCTCCTCTTTTGGATAGTTTGTCGGCTTTTTCATTTCCTGGGACTCCGACATGCCCTGGGATCCACTGGAGTGTAACTTCGACGCAATAGGAAGTGAACAGTTGGTCAATAAATCTACAGATGTTATTAATATTAGGGGACATTTTGCTTTCTAGGGCTTGGAGTGCTGATTTTGAGTCTGAGAATATAACAATATCCTCAGGTGGAGTGATGCCACTTTCAAAGTCTGAGATTATCCGGCACAATGCTTTTTCTAGTGCTGTTATTTCTGCATCATAGCTGGAACAAATTTCTCCGCAAGGGCCAAAGATGCAAGGGTGGTCTTCTGGGTGCTGGTTGGGGTATTTTATCACTGCGCCATATCCAGCATTGATGGTAGCTTTAAATGCAGATCCATCTGTGTAGACATGGATGATGTCTTGTGGATATGAATCTATAGTTTCTAAAGCGATGGTTTTCAGTAGTGGTCCTAGAGTGTTCTTGTCTGCTGAGGGGTCAGAGAGTTCAGTTCTTACTATGGGAGTAGTTGCCTGCCAACAAGGTGGTTCATTATTGACAGTTACCATCGGCTTTCTAACTGCTGGTAGGTGGTGTTTGATGCTAGCTTCTTTTGCATTTTTAAGAAAAGATGTCTTTTGTATTCTGTGTTTTTGGTGCCACTGCTCTATCATTTTCCTATTCTCCTCCTTTGTGTCCATTCTCAGATACCTTTCGTATGTTTCCACTGCTGAACGTTCTCTTCTTAGGTTTAAGGGTTCAATATTGGTGTTGATTTCGCATGCATCTGTCGGCGTTGTCTTCATGGCACCACTTATAAACCGTAGAGCGTGATTTTGGACTTTGTCTAGCTTTTGTAAGAGGCTTTTACTTGCAATAGTTTGGAGGGGGAGCGAGTAGTCAATTACTGGGCGCACATATCCAGTATAGAGTTGGCGTAATGAGTGCTGGTCTGCTCCCCACCCACAGGAAGAAAGGTGCTTAATGAGCCTGAGTCTTGTGGATGCTTTCTCAATCAGCTTGTCTATGTGGGGTCTCATGGTAAGTCTACGGTCGAGCTCGACTCCAAGATATCTCGGGCATTCTTCATATGCTAATTTCTCTCCATTCATCCAGACCTCGATGTTGTTCTCATTAACTCTCTTGTTTAGACTGAACAGGCCATACACAGTTTTCTCTACATTGATTTCAAGTTTCCAGAACTGGCAGTATGCAGAGATGGTTGTCAGGTTTTTGTTCATATTTTTGGTGATGGTTTGGAGGTATTTTCCTTTTGTCCAGATGACTAGGTCATCAGCAAATAGTGCTTTTTGGCAGGTGATGACATCTGGCAGGTCATTTATAAATATAAGAAACAGTGTACAACTTAGTGCCGATCCCTGAGGCAGTCCTTCCTCCAGGGTTCTTTGTTTTGATGTTGTTCCACTGAATGTTGTTTGGATTGTTCTGTTGTGGAAGAAACCTTTTAACCAGTTGTACATTCGCCCTGATATTCCCATTCTTTGCATTTTGAAGAGGAGGCCTATCCTCCAGACTCGATCATAGGCTTGTCTAAGATCAATAAATGTTGCAAGCACATTTCTTTTTTCTTGGAAGGCATCACCTATCTCTTGGGTGAATCGTATCAACTGATCCATTGTCTGTTTGTTTCTTCTAAAACCTGACTGATTGGTGTTTAAGATCTTAGTGCTTTCTAGCCACCAATATAGCCTTTCATTTATCATCCTTTCAGTGATCTTGCCTAGGTTTGATGTCAAGGAGATCGGTCGATAGCTTGTTACTTCATTGGATGGTTTGTCCTTCTTAAGGACTGGGATGATATTGGCTTTTCTCCAGTCTGTTGGTAACTTGCCTTCTCTCCAGGTCTTGTTAATGAGGTCAAGGATGGTGGAGAGTTCATAATTTGAGAGGTTTGAGATCATCTCGTTAGTGAGCCGATCAGGTCCAGCAGCTTTTCCTTTCTTGCATTTCTTTAGGGCCATCTTGAGTTCTGAAAGAGTGAAGTTCTTTTCAAAGACCTCACAGCTAGCTGTTGGTTGTTTCTCCATCATTTTGGTGAGTGATCTGATAGCACTGTCAAGTATCTTGCGTGGTTGTTTTTTGTTTACGTTAGCAAAGTGCTTATTGAAGGCTTCTGCTTTCTGTGCATCCCTTGTTAGTGGTGGTTCAGTGCTTGTAATGATGGGTTCAGGGTTTTTCTTTCTTTTAATTCCTGAGAGATTTGATATGAGGCACCATGCTTTCTTTCCGTCTTTCCGCAAGTTTAACTCTCCACATTTCTTAACCCATGTTTCTCTTTTTGCTTTTTTGCTCAGACGTTTAACTTTTGCAGTTAGGCGGTTATAATTTGCTTTGTTGGCGGGGGTTGGGTGTTTCTCAGCTTGCCGTCTTGCTTTTTTCCTCTCGTTTACAGCAGCCTCCAGTTCTGTACTCCAGTAAGGTTTAAACTTTCTCCTACATCCTCGTGGAATGGCTTCTTTAGCAGACTGCAGTAGTGCTGTAGTGATTTTACTATATACCTTGTCTATGTCTAGCGTCATGTCGATGGCCTCGAATCGTTGTCGTACTTGTCTCCTGAAGAAATGCCAGTCTGCCTTTTTGTTGTTCCATGGGGGTGATGTTAAGCAATTTCTTTTTATTTCCCTGGTGTTTGTGATCTCAAGGAGGATGGGTCTGTGGTCACTTCCGATGTCGTCGAGCACTCTAACTGAGCAATGTGGGTGGATATCCGCTGTTACTAGGGTGAGATCTGGTCTGCTTTTTGTTCCACTGGCGCGGTGGAGCAATGTTGGTGGGGTGTGAGCATTCTGCAGTAGGATGAGTGTGGTAGTGTTAGTGAGTTCTTCTATAGCTACTCCTGTTGGGTTCCTGTCTGTGTAGCCCCACAGAGGTGAATGACCATTCATGTCACCAGCAATGATCATTCTCCTCAAGTCCGTGGTCTGGAAAGGCTTCAGAGCAAGGTGTGTTTTTGGCGGGTTGTAAATGTTAATGATTTTCAATGGCTTTCCACCACTCCAGACTATCACTTCCTGTAGATCTGTTTCGTCATTGGTTTCAAGAGCGGAAACCTCAGCCTGTGTATCATTCCGGATAAGTGTCACTAATCCTTGACATTTTATACACTTGCACTGGTACACTGTATAGCCTGTGATATGGAAGGAGGTGTCTTTTGGTAGCATTGCTTCTTGGATAACTGCAACATGGATTTTTAGGTCCAGTAGAAGCTTGGTTAGTTCAAGTATTTTGTTTCGGATTCCTGATATGTTGAGTTGGAGGATGCGTAGTGAGTCTGTGTTATATATATTATTATTACTGGTAGTATACTTTTCACTACCCTCCCCAGGTACCGAAGGGAAGCGCGGGCCTTGATAACCGAGGCGACACCGAGCTCGTATAGAGTCTGTTGTCTTAGAGGCATGTTCATGATTTCAGGGGGGGTATGGATGCATTTTTCAGTATCCCCGAAGGGAGGCAGTCCAGTGTATCAGTATCCCAGGATCGTCACGTCCTGCCAGAAAAATAGCATATACATCTGGGTCAGCTAATTCATCATTCTTCAGTCAGCTTTGCCAACCCTTCTGCAGTGATGGTATATCTGGCGTTCCCCGCCACCTAGGAGGCTGTCACAGAGGGACAAAGGTGCAATGTCCGCTGGCCTGCATCTCTTCGTCATCCATGGGGATTATTGGATAGGAGACAAACAGTGAAGAATGAGGCAAGAAAGCATTTAACCCATGAAGTGGGGGTGGATTGGTGCAGACCAGAGCTTGTACCACTCGCCGGTGGGTTCTGCATCTACACCTATAGGGTTCCACCAACTCCACAGCCCTTTTGTCTGGCCCCTCACCAAGGACCTGTCCGGCTTGGGTGACCCTGCCAGGAGTAAAACTCCCGCCGGCATAGCTCCCGGGATCATTGAGGCACTCAAGCTCTCCAACCAACGGCAAGGTAGGCTTAGGTGTGGAGAGCTGTGTTCTGATAAATATTTAACAACTTTATTATACTAAATAATGTTATTTTGTACCGAATGTGAAAATTAATCAGTTTATTTCTTTTCTTATGTGCATATGAATGGTACACTCTAAAATTCCTTTCAATAAATCAATAAACTCCCACAGGACCATAAGCCTTCAACAAACACATGCCAAGTTCTCCTGTCACGCATCAGCTCAAGTTCCTTCCACCTGTCCTTCATCACTTTCACTTAGAATTTATTTCCTTTTGTGTTTAATATGGGGTACAGGAAAGTTTACTAAACGCCAAAGTGGTATCCTAAAAAGTTTGAGAACCACTGATCTAACGCCATGTCAACACAGGCAAGACAAGATTTGCAAACATGACTATTCAAAACAGTGATATAACATGAGAGAATTTACGCTCGACTGACAACCTTAAACATAAATAATCGAGAACTGACAAGTCCATTTATAAAACTGATTGCCATTACGGTTGTAAAAGCTACGCTTGGCAGATCACTGGTTTAATTTTAAAAAAAGGAAAAAGTCGTGTCTAACAGTGGCAGCGTTTCTAAACCCTTGAAATAACGCTACCAGTTCCCCCAAAATTACGTCACCCATCTAAGCACAGATGTGTTAAAACATAGGCCTTGAGAAGCTAAAGACCCATAAATACTGTAGTTATATCAAAATGCGTGGCGACCCCTGCTTGAGACATCTTTCCGGCAGCTGGCATCAAAGATCAATGAGTCGAGAAACACTGCGAGAAATGGTTGGCGTGTTACACCCCGTACTAGGAATTCTAACAGAACTGGGATAAAGTACTGTTTTCATGTCAACGGTGTGTCTTCCTTTCTCTCGTCCCCCCCCCCCCCCCCCCTTAAAAAAATGCAGGTAGAAGGCTGGGCTTTAGAAAGAAGAACCAGTTTTATACAGCTATGTTAGCTACGTATTTTTCATGAGTTTTGTGTAAAGAGATATGTTTAGTGAATATAACGAACAAATAGCCACTTACAACCGCACAATAGTTTCAATGAAAGATAATTCACGTCTGTTTCTTAAAGTTCTCTATTGCATACTTGCACAACTACAAAAAAAAAAAATTTAACCACGTTAATAATAATACAAAATAAGTTTCAAAGACTGCTACAATGTATCAATACATCACCATCATCATTCGGGGACATACAGTCCACTTTTATCGATACATTTTGTGTGATATAGTTTTTTTTTAATCAATTTAAAATTAATAAAGAAACTAGGACAGTGGAGCAGTGAAAATGTTGTGTGTTCAGGCCCCATTCCAACTCCGGGCTAAAACCTGCAGCTCCGCGTTCTAAAGCCCTGGTTCCAACACTAAAAAATTATCAGTGTGAACGTTCAAAAAATAAATAAAGCGTCTTATACGGCTTCAGCTGTTATAGCAACAGCTACTTTCATAAATTGGTGCTTGTAAACAGCAGGATGGAAGGACTGACGTGGTATGATAAGATCACTTATAGAACAAGAGATAAGAAGACCCTGGCGATAGATAAGGCGCACATCCAGGAAACTTGTTGATAGCGTTACCAGGCAGTCCTTGTTCTGGAATCTCCGGGGTAAAAGAAGTAGCGGCAGACCAAAGAATATATGGAGAAGATAACTGGAGACAGACAGGAAAATAATGATGAAGAGTTGGAAAGACCTTGAACTAATGGCAAGCGACAGCAGCACTTAGCATATGTTTTTTGAAGGCTTATGCTCCATGGGGAGCCAAAGGGTATTGATTGATACACGGTTACACTATTATTAGAAACTAGTGTAAAAGCTCGTCATAAGACGGGAATTAAATTCAAAAGAACCAATACCTAATGGTAATTTTACTTATTCAAAAGTATTAAAAAAACCACTGTGCATCACCACAGTACACGAACTAGGTAGCAGAAGCGAGGATCCCAATGTGTGTATACGAGATCCCACATCCTATAAATATTTTTGTGCACACCATCATTTGCGCATTCTTCTTTGGTAAGTGTTACCATTTTCGAGACAGTACCTAAATAAGGGAAACAATACAATTAATGTCTAACTTTCAACCAAAGTTGCATCCCTTAGCGTTACGCACTGACAGAAAACGCTGGGATTTTATATATAGGATACATGACAGCACATAAACAAGCTTCACATCTATGAGCTACATATATCTGGCTAAATAGATAATAGAACAAAAAACATTATTAAGGCATGTTGCAGTAGTAGCCCCCTTCAGTCATGACTATGGGAATGCGCCCCTGAGGTGATAGCCTTCAGCTGTTTGTTTTTTTTGCCTGTGTTCCTGGCGGCTGTTCTTTTCTCTTCTGCTTCTTGTGAGAGCTTTTTGCCCAATCTGAAATGGCGCCATAGGGAGCATCGCCACCTGGTGAGATCGGCACTTTAATCCTCCCAGGTTGCTGGATTTGTGTCCAGTGCCTCCATGTCTCTCTTACACATATCTCTGAATCTCAGTTGCGGCTGCCCAACTAAAGCGACGCGCATGAGGTCTGTAACCCCACAATTTAAAACATTCAGTTACAAAAACTGCCACTGCAAAAGCACATAAGTGCCTTGGTGAAGGTTTCCCGAATGGAGGCTACTACACTGGTGGTCCATGCTCCGTAAACTGGAAAAAGTAGAAGAAAGGAAGCAACAGTGCTGAACACAAAACACCCACAAAGTGTAACAATGCAGTGAAACATTAACAAATGCCAAATAAAAACATACTAATGGGTTCTTACCTGATGAGTTTTCACTGTATATCAGAAATGAAATTGTAACGTCACAGTGCCTTTCAGATAGCACACGATTTCATAGTCTAGGAAACCTGTAAAGTAAACAACAGATTTCCAACAATTAATTATCTGAATAATACTAGAAAAACAAACAAAGAAAGAAAAAAAAACCTTTAAAATGCTGATACAAACACCAGAAAGCAATTAAAAACATGTACTGAGAACAAATAGAAAATATAACATCTTTTTTGAAAAGATCTTTTTTCTTGTTATTGACTTTCCCTCCATTTACCGTGGGGACTAAAAAGACAAGCAGATTTAATTGTTGTGTGTCCTAGCCACCACCAACCAAGTCTTCCTCACTTCTTGTTCCAATGGTATTTGTATTGGTTGAAATGAAGAACAGTGGATCGTGTTCTTTGATGTCATACAAAAACGTCACAGATGTCATTATGATTACGATTAAGGTTAGGTTTAAGATTCCTAAACCTAACCCCAACAGTTATTATTGCGTTTCTAAATACCTTTTTTTTAAGGCTGTATCAAATGAACGGCCCACTGTTCTTTCTTTGATCAATTTGGTTCTTTCCATCAATTCCAAACTGATGATCTTGTCATACCATTTCATGATTCCATTTTGCACAAGTTCCCATTAATGAAAGTCTGCAATAATTATTATTTTGATGTTGGACTTACTTACTTACTTAGTCGTTCCCTTTCTACCGTGAGGTGTAGAGGTTTGGGAGAGAGAGTGCCAGACTATCCTATCGGCTGTCTTCCTCCTGGCCTGGTTCCATTCTAGTCCTCTGTCCTTCAAAGATTGTCTAAAGTTGTCCTCCCAGCGGACTGTGGGTCGTCCTGGGGGTCTGGATCCCTGGCTCTTTGTTCCCCATGCTTGTCGTGGTAGCCGATCTTCTCCCATTCTGCAGACATGGCCAAACCATCTTAGTTGGGACTGTTCTACTTGGGTCTGCAGGGGGTGGGATTTTAGGCCTTGACGTATCGTCTAGTTACGGACCATGTCTCTTCTTGTTACTTCAACCACCTTCCTCGGGTACCTCATTTCTGAGGTTTGGATCTGGCTTTTGTGGGTTGTAGTCATTGCCCATGACTCGCATCCATATGTCAAGACTGGGACATAGGTGGAGCGGTATACAGCCATCTTCGTTTTCTTGCCAACCTCTCTCTTGCTGAGGAATCCTCGATTTATGGCCTGAAAAAGTCTCCCAGCTGCTGCTTTTCGAGCGGCCAACTCTTCTTTGATGCCTCCCTTTCTGTCTATAATAGCTCCAAGGTATTTAAAGTGGTCGACCTGCTCCAGGACCTGTTCTCCTAGCTTAATCTGATGTCTTCTTTCTTCTCGTGATATCACCATGGATTTTGTTTTGGAGCTGCTTATGACCATCCCTCTCTTCTCCAGCTGTTCCTTCCAGACTTGCAGGTTGGATTGGAGATGTGCCTCTGATTTAGCAATCAGGGCAACATCATCAGCAAATGCCAGCTCTGAAATACAGACCTGTCTCATCTTCCAGTACCCCACTGAATACTTTCTTGTTCTCTCCTTACATGCCTTGATGACATCGTCCATGAGGAGTATGAAAAGATAAGGTGACCGGATATTACTTTGTCTTACATCAGTGGTGGTCCTGAACTCTTCTGACTTATGGTTTGCTGTCCTCACATAATTTCTGCAAGGCATGAATCAGAGGTGCTGGAATGTTCTTCCTTGCCAAACAGTCCCAAAGTTTGCTCCAGGGGACCCTGTCAAACGCCTTTTCCAGATCTATGAAACAAAGATGGATCTCACTCTTATACTCAAGGGCCTTTTCACTCAGCTGAGTGTGAAGATTAGGTCTTGAGTACTTCGGTTTGCTCAGACTCTGCACTGGACCTCATCGAATTGTGGCTCAGCTAGGCGTCGGAGTCTCTGCTCTAGGGTTCTAGAGTAGGTTTTACCAGGGACACTGAGAAAGGAGATGCCTCTATGGTTTCCACCCTTTTTGAAAATAGGTGTTATGATGGCAATCTTCCAATCGTTTGGTATGGTTTTGTTGCACCACGCTGCCTTAAGAGTAATAGGTCGCCTGATCCTCCCATGTACTTAACCATTTCTGGTGTTATACCATCATGCCCTGCTGCTTTGCCTATCTTGATTTTCTCCAGTGCTGCCTTCAGTTCTTCCCTCTTTATGTCATCTTCACGATCATCTGTTTTCTCTTCTGTGCTAGTGGTTATCATTTCTGATGCTTCACCATGCTCACCATCCAGGAATTCTGAGAAATATTCTTTCCATCTTTCCATTACCTCCTTTGGGGCAGTAAGCAATTTGCCTTGCTTGTCCTTTATAAATTTGAGAGGGCATTGTTTTTCCTTCCTCATGTTCTTTAGGGTCTTATAGAACAATTTCTGGTTTTCTTGTGCATCTTTTTCTAGCTTTTCTCCAAATTCTTCCCAGGACTTCTGTTTTGCTTCTAGCACCTTGTTCTTTGTTTCTGTTCTGAGTGTCACATATTCTCTATATTTCTCCATTTGTCCTGTTGTGTTTTTAGCTCCTACGTATTGTTTCTATGCCATTTTCTTCTCTCTTATTTTCTCTTTGACTTCCTCTGTCCACCAAGGTGTCCTCTTTCTCTTGTTCCCAAGTCGGACTTCACCACATGCTTCTGCAGCAGCTGTCTTTATGATGTCCTTAACTTTAAGCCAGAGGGTTTCCAAGTCATCAGGTGTTTCTTCTGTGTTGCTCACTGCTGCAACAATAAGCCCCTGATATCTGGTCTTAATGTCTGGCTCTCTCAGCTTGTAGGTCTTAATGCTCATTTCTCCCGTTCGTTTACTTAGTTTCTTGCGTGATGTTGGGCAGTTCCTAGGCTGAGCAACTCTTTCAGTTGTTCTTTTGATTGTAAGCAGGTAGTGATCACTTCCAATCTCTGGCCCCCTCCAGACTCTAGCATCCCGGACACATTTGAATGAGCTCCTCCTAACAATGGCATAGTCGATCAATGACTTCTCATTCTTTGTTGGTTCACATCTAGTATATGCATGTATGCGCTTATGGGGGAACTTTGTGTTTGTAATGACCAGATTCTGCTCACTGCAGAATCTAAGGAGTCGCTTTCCATTGTCATTGAGAGTATCTTTTCCATATCTTCTGATAACTCCACCCCATCTAGCATGGTCATTTCCAACTCTGGCATTGAAATCTCTGAGCTGATAATTTCATCTAGGCAGTCATCCACTGTCCTTTGAAGCAGCTCGAAGAATTCCTCCTTGACCTCTGCTCTCTCATCCTCATTTGGCCCATACACTATGATCAGGTTGACAATGGTTTCTCCTTCTTTTAGTTTTACAACCATGATGCCCTCCGAGACAAAGTTCCATCCATTGATACTATCTTTTTGGTTTTTGGCCACAATGCAACCCACGCCCCCTTTAGCTATTTCAGATGTGGGTACACCACTGTAGAGCAGCATGTTGCCATCGAGATCCATGACTCCTTGTCCTCTTTTCTTTGTTTCAGTTATAGCCAGGATTTCTAGCTTTGCTTTCCTCATCTCTTCCACCAGCTCCTCTTCTTTTCCATTTATACTTCTTGTGTTCCAAGTATATACCTCTACACCTCACGGTAGAAGGGGAACGACTAAGTAAGTAAGTGTTTGTAACTGTCTTTTTTTCTTGTTGAGGTGATCACTGGCCCAAGACAGTATACATGTTGTTAGATGTGTAGTGCGAGCGTATGATGAATTGAGTGTGGGTGCGAATGAAGGCGCGAATGTGTTTAGGCTCGTATAGATGTAGATCCTGCAACCCATACTCTCACATGCAGTAATCAAGGATGCTTTGACACTGCAGGCATGTTTCAAGACATTTATTGACGGGAACACACATAGTATCAACAGGAACAGTCAGTGTAACAAGGTCATGCTGACCTGACATCGATAGGTATACATTTGGCATTCAAAAAAGGTAAACATCAGAATAGACGTGCATGGTCAATAGCAAAGTTCTTCAATAATGACAGTTCATAGCGTCGCCCTTGGCGTCTCTGACTAAACGCGTCAGATGCCTTAGTTACTTTGACACACAGGTGCAACTTGGCACTCCCCGCCAATTGCACATATCAGGCTGTAGTATAATAGCCGAAAGCACAGGCCTCGTTCTGACGTCGGCCGTGTACTTCTGTTAAATAGGTTATCATCAACCCTGCAGTAATACTTATTGTAGATAGAAGTTCCGCCAATCTGCGGCTCCCACAATATATCTTCGTCACTGGATTTCTGGACAATATAAGACTAACAGTCTTGGATGGCTACCTCGAGCACAAATATATAAGTTCTGAAATGGCGGATCAGTGAGCTGCTGTTCACCCTAGGTAATCCTTTACATGTTCTGCCACCGAAAAGCGTAATAATGCATAAAGGTCGGTATTACCTGGAAAATGAATCCTCAGAACTAAACAAGGAATTCTGTCGTCATCCCGACGCACAGAGATTCACTGGGGAAAACTGCCATAGCAGTTACTTCGAAGATTCTCCCCGAAAAACAATGGACTCTTGGTCCCTTCAGAAAAACAGGACCTCCCGGCTTCCCGGAAGTATATCTCACCCCCGCTTAAAAAACCTTCCCATAGGCCCACGCCGAACCGTCAACCTCTGACCCCACAGGTCAAACACAACGAATGAATAAACAAGGGAAGACAACCCCCAATCAACCTGACATCGCAGGCAAAGACACAACCACACCCACGATACAAACACAAGCAAACAACCTGACAGATGACCCCGTCGAAAACGACAGCAACATTACTACCACCCCCCTGTAAAAAAAAAATGCAATTTTTTTTTTTTTAATATGTTCATGAGCAAGATAGCACCAGTATCACTTCTGTGCTCATGCAAACAATGAACCTAATATCAGGTACAATAGAAGAGGGTACAAATCATCTCCCAACATAGGAGAAAATATTTCCTTTAAGCCAAACAAACTAAGGGATACCATTCAAGAAACCTAAGTTGCTGGCAATACCAATCATATATCAAACATTACTAAATAATATAATCATAGCAATATACAAATGTCAATGCTATTTTAGCAACATATCACTGATGGATGGACAAAATGAAATTTGTTAAATTATCTAAACATCATCCAAATACATTTGTATTACAACATATTATGATATTAAGGACAGACCTAAGTCTGAAAATATATCAGGAAAAACTAGGACACAAGATTTAACTGGAATCATGTGGGCATCTAGACAATATGTCCGCCATCACATTATCCGAACCACGGATAGCTCGCACCGTGAAATGGAAAGGCTGAAGAGCAATAGCATAACGAGTAGATCTCGAGCTCTTCAAATCCTTACTTTGCATAGCCGTAAGAGCTTTTTGGTCGGTTTCCATAAAGAAATGCGCGCCCAGAAGGAACCTTTGTAGCTTAAGAATGGACCAAACCATAGCCAACAATTCACGGTCCAAAACCGAGTAATTCCTTTCTGCCGCATTCAGCTTCCTAGA
Organism: Oreohelix idahoensis; assembly: GCA_024509875.1. Lineage (NCBI taxonomy): Eukaryota > Metazoa > Mollusca > Gastropoda > Stylommatophora > Oreohelicidae > Oreohelix > Oreohelix idahoensis. Next base: position 177,398 of record JAMPIV010008494.1, on the reverse strand, counting down.
AATATACATTACAGGATGCAGAGTTCCTGAATATTCCTGCATTAGTGCCGCTCCAATGCCAGTGGAAGAGGCATCACTACGAAGGACAAAAGTCTTATCAATCGTCGGTAGTCTTAAGATAGGATGAGATGAGAACAAATTCTTAACCTGATCCAATGAAGATTGGCATTCTTGGGACCAACGCACCATATTAGGAGAACCTTTTTTCAATAACGTTGAAAGTGGTGCCATAATGGAGGACAGATTCTCAATGAATCTTCCATAGAATTGTATCAATCCCAAGAGACTACGCACTTGCTTTTTTGTCTTCGGAACCGAGATATTTAATATCTTTGAAATGTTTTGGTCCTCTGTCTTCAACAGACCATGACCAACTCGATGACCTAGGAAGGAAATTTCACTAAACCCAACAAAAGCTTTAGAGGGTTTAGCAGTCAAACTATGCTCACGTAGAGTAGATAGCAATTCCTTTAGACCCACATAGTGTTCTTCCCAAGTATCGCTGAAAAGACAGATGTCGTCTAAATATGCAATGACATCTGCACGATCTGATAGAATTCGTCGCATCATGCGCACGAAAGTCGCTGGGGCGTTCATAAGCCTGAAAGGCATAAAATTCCATTGAAACAGACCCCTAGGTGTCGAAAAAGCAGTGAGAGGTTTGGCGTGTTCCGTCAATGGGACTTGCCAATAACCTTTCGACAAGTCTAGTTTAGTAAAGAATTTAGCTTTAGAAAGTCTAATAAGTAGATCATCTAATAACGGCATAGGTTCAGCATCGAACTTCGTAACTTGATTTAATTTGCGATAATCAACGCAAAGACGTATGTTATTGTCTTTCTTTCGAACAATAACTATTGACGAAGAATAAGCTGAAGTGGATGGTTCAATTATTTGTAGTTGAATCATTTCATCCAATTCTTTCTCGACTTGTGCTTGAAAATGAATAGGTATTGGGTATGGTCTTACTCTGATCGGATACGATCAGTAAGTATGATGTCATGTTCTATGACATCTGTGTGTCCAGGAATGTCGGTAAGGACATCCTGATATGATTGTAACGTAGAGGATACTTGACGCTGTTCCTCAAAAGACAAGTTGGAAGAGACTGTAACGTCTCTCCACGATTCCGTTGAAGTAAGTGGAATCGCAGGAAGAGGTAAGTTCACGTCAGAAAAAATAGTTTCCTCATCCTGTATAACGGACAGGGATGAGATGTGACCATGTTGAACTGGAGAGTCGTCCGTCGCCTGGAAAATAGGCTGTAAATAGTCTGGACGTTCAATAAACTCTGTTAGCATATTTATATGGAAGGTTTTATGCTGTCACGTAGGGTTTATATTCATTTAATTTCCTACATTTTCTTCCTATTCGTTCACCCAAATTCTCTCTTTTATTATCTCTGTATTTCATTTTTTTACTGTATTTTTTTCACCCATTCGTTTTGCGAATATTATTTTCATATAATTCGCAAACTTTACCTGTTTCTTTCTCAAAACTGAGAATCGCGCTAGGACGATATTACGTAGATGTCAGGGCTGCAGGGCGTCAGAAGGCGTGATAAGTCGGTTCGCTGAACATAGGACGTAGCAAATCGTCTACATTCTCACCGAGCGCGCGAGTTTCTTCTCGGCATTAGTCCCGGTGAGGTGTGATACTTTACATCTGCACCGGTCAGTATCCAGACATTTGTCTGGAAAATACCAAAATGAGACGGCGCTCACTTGGGCCATGGTCAGCTGTAAATGTGAAAACTGCCCTGAAATGGAGTCAGGCTGTCTGGGATTTGAAACTGACACGCGTACATCGTGGTCAGTAGGTGACAGTTACGACACGCGTTAAGCGGACGTAAATGTTGGGAGTAGGGGAGATAATTTCGCTTGGCGAAATAAGTTTGGGCCCTTTGTCTGATTTTAAGATATTGGCAAAGTTTGAAACTTTAATTTCATTCTCGCTCATAGACTCCACAGTAGATAGGTCGCTCGAAAACAGAAGAGCTGTTAGCGAAGATCTCAGTTTGTTTCGGCAATTTGTCGAACTTCTAGACTTCCAGAAATATTTTCAGCATTTTTATTCTTAAGTTGTGCGACTACCTGTAATTCTGTGGTTGAGGTAATTAATATGATAGATATATAGATTTTGTGAGTGTTAAAGTGTTAAATCGTTAATTCATTTTAATCTATTTCTTTAGCGCAGAAGAAAAATACAGTGGTAGGATATTACATTTTCTAGGGAAGCATTCAGTGGAAAGCAGAATAAAATTAAAATTTCTAGCTTATAACGGCAATTGTAGCTAAATAAATTTAAATGGCCAAACTTTAACTGCTAATACTCAGTCGAGTGTATTTTTTCTAGAACTAACGTAAAACTCTAGAATCCAGCCTCATGAATGGTGACGGAATACGCACGTGTTCTTAATTTATGAGGAAGTGCTTTCAGATTTTTAAATATAACTTACGTCACGGGAAGTTTAAATGATAAGCAAAGCTCTCTGCTTGCAAGTTTAAATGTAAGTTATAACCAGTTCAGATTCTGTTTATTATATTATATGTGTTATTTTTCCTCCACACAGTGAAAGTTTTGGGGTGACCCTAACTTTACCAGCACCTAGTAGTAGTTTCCATACTTGTGAAGAAATAGACAGTCCTTATTTTGAACCACGTGGGTGTTCTCAAGTAACACTGATCTGACGGTGCAAGTTAGACAGAAATACTAATATCCCTATAACGGGTTTTCAAAGACTGTAATGATAAATACTGGACCTTGGAGCCAGCACTTAATTTCTTCTAGAAACTCTATATAATTTGCTGCCTGGTGGCGTGAATATTAACAATCATTTCCCGACTAGATTATATCTTGTGGACAAATCTGTGGTGTGACTAAAGTGAATCCTATACTGAGGTAAGGCACCGACCTGACATTCATCATTGTTTATAAACCTACGCTATTGACACTGTTCTCTGCTAACTCCCTGACACACGCCTGGAATAATTGTTAGGTGACTTAATCAGACATTTGAACAAATTTGCATACCCAATAGTCGTTCCCGGAGACTCCAAGTTAAATTACGTCTTTTGGAACTGGGGACTTCTTGGCAGAAGACTGCATTTTTTTTTGAGTCTGTGTGAAAATCTAAAATCAATGTGTTCCAAGAGGCAGCGAGCAAAGTCGTGAGTACCTGAATGAGAAGCCATGGCGGAATGAATGAGTGTACGCTGGTTTGAGTGATATTTTTCACTATTTTATCTTTGACACCCTGTTGCTGTCCTAATTTTTTTTCAATCTGCATAATTTGTTGCTAAGGCTAGAGTTCTTGTGTTTTTGTCTTAGGGTAAATCATATTTTTTTAAATACTCTGTGCATATAATTACGAGATAAAACAAAGAAAAACTCTTAGACTCAAACCCTATGTATCTGTGACTCGGGCGCCATCATCTGTTCTCTTAACGGGGCCGGGCTAAACCTAGAGTTAACACTATAACGGGGCTATCATCCTTGCAACATTTCCTTGATTTTTTATGACTATGTGTATATGTATTTTCCTTGATGTACTTTCTTTGATGTTGTGAGCCGATTTTTCCTGATAATAAAATCGCTCTTGAACTTAATAATCGTGTTTGGTCAGCTCGTTCTAGATAATATATATAGCATTGTTATAGTTTTCCCACGTCTGTGTGTTTACCTGTCGTCACGTGTATGTGCGTGCCAGTGAGTGATAGAAATATACGTAATATGTATATTGGTGTAGTCTGTCTGACGCTGTAACAACTGTTGTAGAAGATAGGTGAGAGAGAGAAGAATTCTTTTCGCTTTCAGAGACAGCCACTATATCAAATCTATCATCTCACGTGTGTGGAAATTCTATTACCTTACACTAACTCTCACTGAGTCTATCACCCATTCAAACCTATTCAGAAGGGACCAAACCTAGTCTTAATTCTCCTATCGGAAATCTACGACATATGCCTTCCATCCACATCGACAATATAGTCGACATCAGAAATTTTCGAGACTATAGTGTATGGACCCTTCCAAGAAATGAGAAGTCTATTCTCTCTTGAGGGCAGTAAGACATATGCTTTGTCTCCAGGACAAAGTTGACGTAGGCGTCTTTTCTTATTAGCAAATCGCCTAGCTTTTTCTTTCGCAAATTCGGAAGATGAAGTTGCTAACCTGCACGATTCGATAATCTTTTCTCTAAGAGCTATAACATATTCATATGACGATTGTGTATCATCGTCAATATTATCGGAAGTTATCAAATCGTGTAACAAGGACATCGGCCCGCGCGGTTGCGCGCCAAAGACAAGTTCGAAAGGAGAAAACCCTGTATGCTCGTTGGGAACCTCTCTATAGGCAAAGAGGACTGCAGGTAAAACCCTGTCCCAATCTTCAGGATGATCCTCCGTTATCTTGCCAAGTAAGTTCTTTAGTGTCCTGTTAAGACGTTCTACCAATCCATTGGACATTGGATGATAAATACTACTGAGAGACCTTTTAATGTCTAGCGTAGCCATTACCTGAGACATAACGTCCGAAATTAACTGAGTGCCGTGATCCGACAGTATTTCTCCGGGGAATCCCAGACGAGAAAATACGAGCCAAAGAGCATCAGCGATATCGACAGTTGATATGCTCTTCAGAGGAATAGCCTCTGGCCAACGCGTGCACATGTCCACGCAAGTGAGGATAAATTGGTGTCCTCTGGCTGACTTAATTTTGAACGGACCAATGATGTCTATAGCCATTTTCTGAAACGGCCGAATCGGAATATCTGCAGCCTGAATAGGAGCAGCATGTCTCGGACCCCTAGACTTGACCTCTTGACAAATTTTGCAAGATCGGCAATAAATTCGGATGTCTTTATTCACGAATGGCCAAAAGAATGACGCAAGGACTCTAGTTTTAGTTCTGGAAAAACCCATGTGTCCCGCACACTGAGAATCGTGTGCATGCCGAAGAATTAAGGCTCTCATACACTTAGGCACAAGAATTTGCGAATGCATAGACTTGTCCGAGTGTTGTACCATTCGTACCAATATACCATTCTTCATAGTAATATACGATTTGTGATTCGTATTTTGATTGGGATCCCCTTTCTTTGCAAGAAGGAAGTATTTCTTCAAAGAAGGATCCTCTTCTTGACGTTTAACAAACGAGTCATGGGAAATCACCAAGTGCTCGTCTTGGCTATCAACTTCATTACTATTATCAGATGAAGTTGGGGGATTAAGAGCTTGAGCTCTTGTCACCACTGCATTGACCGTTTGAATGTTTTCTTCTTCCCAACTAGAAATTTGTTGCGGGGTGCATTCCTTAACCCCATGAATACGACCGATTATAAGATCCGCAATAGGATTAGGAAGAAGACATGCATGGACATCTCCTGTGAAGAAAGGAGTGTCAATCCTAATAATAGCAGTAGGATAGCTTTCCATAGTACCACCAAATGTAACACATTTGATTGTTTTTCCAGTGGCACAGCAAGGATCTATCAGAGACTTCTTAACCCCGACGGTAGTACATCCCGAATCGAAAAGTACTGAGACTAGCCTATCATTTATTAGACCTTTATCTAAGATGAGAGATCCTCTCCCATCATGCGCAACTGTAGCAGGTAGAGCAGGAAGAGGGTGACCACAACTTAGCGTAGATACAGTCGATGAATCGAACAATGTTAAGCATTGGGGGCATTCAGTTGCTCTCCCAAAATCGAAAGCACAACCAGTGATAGCCCTAGAGTTACCACTATCATTTGCTGTATTACAGGCTCCATCAAACTCTTGTTGCGCAGAGTTTGCCTGTTGGTAAGGTCTTTTCTTGTTAAACCTAGGTCTGCCTCGATTATCATTTCCCCTGTAATTATTTCGACTATCATTTCCCCTGTAATTATTTCGACTATCATTTCCCCTGTAATTGTGATCATATTGTCTATTGTACTCATCATTCCGGTTTGAATCCCGGTTTCTAAATTCACCATCGTCATAATCTTGACGTCGAGAATGATTACCTCGAAAATTTGAATAGTTATTATTTGGATAGCCTTTGCGAAAGTGTCTCAAATTATTACCACTAAAATTACGAGAACTACCATCTTGTCTCCACTGCATAGACGAAGAACCATCATGTGTTGGATTACTCCGCTTCTGAGTGTAATTTTGATTACTTCCCCTATTCCAATTTTGTTGAGCACCCTGAAATTTTTTTCTGAAATTAGGGCCATATGGTGTTGCCGAAGCAGCTGGCAACCCTTCTTTCACTTTAGAATTGCTAACTGTAGCATGGGGATGTGCTGTGGCATACTGACAACAGTATTCCTCCATTTCTTTTAAGTTTTTAGGCTTACGCTCATGAAGGAATGCAAGAAAAGAATCATTAACAGATGACAAAACCTTATCTCGCAATAATAAGTCCATTAGACCTTCATGTTTTCTCAATCTGAGACAACTCAACCCATCGTGTAAATGTACGACGTATCTTTGTAACAAAATCAGAGAAATCTACTCCATTTTCTGGCAACATTGTCCTAAAACGAAGACGATAGTCTTCTTGTTTTAGTTGATATTTTTTTAGCAGTGCTGCCCTGACAACATCATAATTAGTCCTCTCATGTTCGTCTATTGTCATAAGAGTAGTCACTGTGTCACCTGTAAAAAATGGCATCAGTTGTTCAACATATTTTTCCTTTTTTATGTTATGCGTATCGCACAAAAATTGGAATCTATCTAGATAATCTGCTACGTCATCCTTTAAAGGATTGAAATGAGGCAATTTAATCCTACTAACAAACTCCCTTGTCGTACTCGAAGTTGTTTGCTGAGCACCCATACTCGCCAATTTCAATTTCTCTAACTCCAAAGTTGCGAGTTTTTCATCAAGTTCCATCTTCTGTTTTCTTTCCTCATGTTCCATTTTTCTGATTTCAGCCTCAGCTTGAGCTTTCCTCTCCTCTGCAGCAGCTTCTTTGTCTAATCTCTTTTGTTCAGCTTCTTTGTCTAATCTCTTTTGTTCAGCTTCTTTGTCTAATCTCTTTTGTTCAGCTTCAAATCTCCTTTCCTCCACCTGCATCTGCAATTTCTTTTGTTCAGCAGCAATATCAGCTTCTCTGTCTAGCCTTTTTTGTTCAGCAGCTGCTTCTCTTTCTAATCTCTTCTCTTCAGCCATAGTTTTTTTTTCCTCTGCAGCAGCCCTTCTCTCTTCAGCAGCTAATGCTTTGTCATACTGAGCAACAGCCCACTGTTCTAACTGTTGACCAGTCTTATCAAGGGCTCTCCCTTGTGTAATAAAGTAGTCCAATGTAGACATCTTGTCTACTGAGATCAGTAACTTGCAGAAGCAAATATATTAAATTATCCCACTTTAATGGGAGACAAGTCTGAAATGATAGACTTGTATACTCACTTCACTTTCTTTCACACTCTTAGTCTTGTTTATAATGTACCCAAAAAATCACCTGAGTACCTGTGGAAAAAAAAAATCCCTTATATCCCACTCACTATGGGCACAAGTCTTTTTTATAAAGAACTTGAATATGTATTTCACCTTGTCTCAATCTTTGTAGATAACAAGTCTTTTATCAAAGAACTTGTATAAATATCTTATATAATATTTTATTAAGAAACTCTATATGAAGAGTCTATCTTATCAATAATATCAAAACATGACCAAGTATGTGTATGTAGACTGTGTATGACAGTAATGTAGTACACACAAAAAAAATACAAAGACAAAAATACAAAACAATACAAATGGCAACACTGTTTTAACCAAAAATGTGTAGAGAAATACACAAGAAAGGAGAGACCTACAGAATACAAACAAAACAAATCGACAATCAAAACTGAAAAACAGACAAAATATTACAAAAACAACGTTAAGTACAATTACATCACAGCTAACATCAATAGCGACCAATTGTCACTAGCAAATTTCCAAATTAAGAAAATTTACACCTACAGAACGCTTACAGTAAGCCTCGATCAAGTGGCATATTTACCGTAAGACCCACCAACCGAAAAACCTGCAGAAAAATACACCAAAAACAGTAGAAGTAACATAATATAGCAATCAATTTCAATGTGTTGCAGAACAAGTTCAGTCACAGCTGAAACTAAAATAAATTCCTTGCTCCTTGCGAACACAGAAACGAAATGTCAAACGCGCACTGAACGTCAAATCCACTGTAACATAAAGTGGTATTCACGAACCAAAGTTACTATGACCTTCTCAAATTAGGGCTTGCACATTGAATGTTTACTATTTCCACGTACTGTTTACAGACACTTGACCTCCAACAATGTAGCTTGAATGCTCTGACCTAGAAAAGTCTGTTGTTGAATGAAACGTGTAACAACCAGCAGTACTGTTTACAATAGGAACCCGCCTTCTATGCAGTTATGGTCCACGTAGCAAATGCCTAGTAGTTAACTTCAGTACATGTCTTGTTATGCTTTATGTAGCATTATAATATAAATGCTCGTACTGTTTATTTGGGTCAACCGTTGATGACCTATATCTGTCCTGTTGTAGCCAAAACTTGCAAGTGTAGAATTAGCGCTGTGTGTTACGGCTGTCCCGTGTGTAGCTTAGACCCACAGATCAGAAGTGTAATGTGTACTTGTCCTTCTTGTAACTTTCTCGACAAAACTGGAGACATCATACATGTAACAGCCAACCAGGAATGTAAATTTCTGGATCCATAAATGTCAACAATAATGTCAAATGCTCGCTCTGTTCTTTTTAAACCCACAGATCTGGTCCATCAGAAATGTAAGTTTCTAGGCCACATTGGCGACAAGAAATGTATCATAAGAGCCCACGTAACTGGTCCACCAGAAATGTAACTGTCTTTTTTTTTTTGTTGAGGTGATCACTGGCCCAAGACAGTATACATGTTGTTAGATGTGTAGTGCGAGCGTATGATGAATTGAGTGTGGGTGCGAATGAAGGCGCGAATGTGTTTAGGCTCGTATAGATGTAGATCCTGCAACCCATACTCTCACATGCAGTAATCAAGGATGCTTTGACACTGCAGGCATGTTTCAAGACATTTATTGACGGGAACACACATAGTATCAACAGGAACAGTCAGTGTAACAAGGTCATGCTGACCTGACATCGATAGGTATACATTTGGCATTCAAAAAAGGTAAACATCAGAATAGACGTGCATGGTCAATAGCAAAGTTCTTCAATAATGACAGTTCATAGCGTCGCCCTTGGCGTCTCTGACTAAACGTGTCAGATGCCTTAGTTACTTTGACACACAGGTGCAACTTGGCACTCCCCGCCAATTGCACATATCAGGCTGTAGTATAATAGCCGAAAGCACAGGCCTCGTTCTGACGTCGGCCGTGTACTTCTGTTAAATAGGTTATCATCAACCCTGCAGTAATACTTATTGTAGATAGAAGTTCCGCCAATCTGCGGCTCCCACAATATATCTTCGTCACTGGATTTCTGGACAATATAAGACTAACAGTCTTGGATGGCTACCTCGAGCACAAATATATAAGTTCTGAAATGGCGGATCAGTGAGCTGCTGTTCACCCTAGGTAATCCTTTACATGTTCTGCCACCGAAAAGCGTAATAATGCATAAAGGTCGGTATTACCTGGAAAATGAATCCTCAGAACTAAACAAGGAATTCTGTCGTCATCCCGACGCACAGAGATTCACTGGGGAAAACTGCCATAGCAGTTACTTCGAAGATTCTCCCCGAAAAACAATGGACTCTTGGTCCCTTCAGAAAAACAGGACCTCCCGGCTTCCCGGAAGTATATCTCACTCCCGCTTAAAAAACCTTCCCATAGGCCTACGCCGAACTGTCAACCTCTGACCCTACAGGTCAAACACAATGAATGAATAAACAAGGGAAGACAACCCCTAATCAACCTGACATCGCAGGTAAAGACACAATTATACTTATGACACAAACATAAGCAAATAACTTGACAGATGACTCCGTCGAAAATGACAGCAACAGTGTTCCAAATTCCATAAGTCGTAGTCCGTTCCAGTTTGTCGCCTTTAGAATCAGTCCGGTTTTCTCTCTTGTAGTTCTCGTAACCAAAAGTTTAAAGCAAACAGGTGAATGACCTGTTGTGCCTTTGCATGGAGGAGGGTCTGCCTCCTTACGGCCTCCACGAAGGCCGCTCTCCTCCTTTTTCAGCCGGGCTTGGGACTGGCCTAGGCGGAGTTTATATTGGACTTGATTGCTTTTATTTTCCATATACTCTCAAATGTAATGACAGCACCTCTTATCTTCTGCTTACTTTTTCTGACCTAACTGTCTGTTCCTCCAACTTGGTCTATGTTGCTGCTTGGATACAAGTTCAAATTTTGCAGCAGTGTTTCTCTCCAAGAGCATGCTGGCAAACATTTACAGCATTTATTCTCATAATCTTTGTCTTTTTTCTGTGGATTTGCAGGCCTAAATGTCGTGACTTCCCACCCAGCATTCTCATTTTGTCTTGCATTTAGCTTCAGTTATAGTATAGATAGGTAAAGTCATCTGCAAAATCCAGATCATAGAGCTGTTTAGTCAAGAGTCCAATGAATTACATTTATGTTGGTTGTTGTTTTTATAATTTGATCTACAACCAGTAAGAACAGAGATAGTGACAAGATGCATTCCCGCCACAAGGTTATGCATTAATATTTCTGCTTTTCATGTATTTGTATTGTGACAAGTCAAATCTTTGATCTTTACATTTTCCTGTGACCTCCTTTAACTTTCTTCTGTGCCCTTCCTGTTCTTTTTTATCACCCGCTCCTTGTTGCATTTTTCCTCTCTCCTCGACCAAGGTTACCTTATTATATCTTGTCACTCTGTAATAGTACCTGACCGCTTGACCTGTTTTACAAGCAACTTTAACTTCTATTTGTGCAGAGTGAAGTATTTTTGTGTACTAGATTATTTAACAGCTTCCAGCATACAGAAAAGGCATCTGTAAGTAGAGAGATGTGTTGAAACACCACCGAAGGCAAAGAGCAAAAACACAGACGTTCGTCGGGGAAAGATAGGTACCAACCACTGATAATGTGGCTGGTTTCGCTGGGATGTCGGAACATTACAATCTTGTTAAAGATTAAGGCACGGAAAGTGATGTAAAGAGCAATATCTTATGTTGTCATGTAGTAATGTTCTACATGAGGGTAGAGGGAGCCCCTACCAAAATCAGACACTTATCTGCAATTGGTATGGCATTTTAGATGCTAAGATAGACTGTTCCAGATTGGACTTCTCCACAAAGCAACATGGGTGTGTGGGCAAAAATTTTGCTTATATTCTACAGCTTTGTAATACTACATCACTGACTACCAATTTTATCAAGCAGAAATCACAGACAGCCAGGAACATAGAATATTAGGACCCCAATATTGGACAACAGACAGATACCTTCACATAACTAGGAAGCATAGTAACACCAGACGGTGGGGCAGGCAAAGACATCAACATCAGAATGAATAAGGCAAGAACAGCCTTCTTTAGCCTAAGTAACATCTGGAGGTCCTCCCGATACAGCACAAGCACAAAGTTAAGATTATACCAGAGTTGCGTGCTTTCTGTGCTTCTCTATGGTGCGGAATGCTGGAGAGTCACAGAGAAGGAAATGTCAAAATTGTCCTCTTTTCACACAACATGCCTAAGAAAAATTCACCGAATCTTTTGGCCAAATACCATCACCAACCAAGATCTGCTTACTCGTAGCAAGCAAGAGGACATGCATACCATCATAGCTGGCAGACGCTGGAGCTGGATTGGTCATGTCCTCAGAAGAGACCCCGATGCCATCACAAGAACAGCTATGCTTTGGACCCCTGAAGGAAAGCGAAAGAGAGGCCGACCAAAAACAACTTGGCGGAGGACTGTGGAGGCTGAGATGCAAAGAATGAACCAGATTTGGGGCACTGTACGAAGGATGGCCACCAACCGTGCAAAGTGGAATCAATTTTTTGTTGCCCTACAAGACGCCACTAGGCGTGATGGCCACTGACTGCTTTGACGGTCGGTGGTTAAGGATCGAAGAAGAAGAAGAATACTGGACAGGTCATAGGACAAGTAGTGAATTCTAAGATTAGAAGGGAGTAACTCCAGAGTCATCACTTTGTACCTTAAGTTTCAGGATCCTAGTTCAAGTGCACCCAGTTAGACACCTAACACACCTGAAAGGTATGGCATCTTAAACAGTTGCCCGACAATATTTGGATGTTTCCTGTTGTCGTGAAGTGAATCTGTATGAACAACACGCTCAAATAATTTCCCGCTTAATAACCTAGTTAACGCATCTTTACAGTCTATAAATAACTATATTTGAATTTGTCTGAATGGCACAATCAAAGTTACCGCTAAAAATTTACTAGAGAAAATTTGAATTTTTCTACTACCACCCGTTAAAAGTTACTACCCCCAAAAACACACACTACCCCTCCCAATATTTATTAACGAACGTGATAAAATTTAACAACCAATCAAATTGGTACCTCGTTTTGTAGAGTTGAGGAAAAACTTGGTTGTAGTGACAAAAATGCCGATTCTGTGTTTTTGACAAAAATTAAATAATTTATTTCTCAATAACTAAAGGGAGTTAGAAAGAAAGGGATATCTTGAATTATAGCGCTGATATTGATTAATATATTAACCTAAAGATTCCCCCTTAATAAAGTTATCTTGACTTAGAAAAATTTATTTTAGTAATATTTGAGATCAGGGTAGAACTACCATTAATTACAAAAAAATTACCCAGATGAAACTGTTAAGGAATAAACAAAGGAAAAGTAAATATAACGATAGAGGTCAGTTGACAGTGTAATTATCACTTTTAATATTGGAAATTGGTCTATAAATAACTGAGATATAAAATACACAAAGATAATCAGACGAACGAACACACTTACGATTGCTCAAAGTTTATAGTCCAAAAATAGTTAAAATTTTGACTCGCCTTCTGATTGGTTAAGGGTAGGGTAATAAAAATTAACACCTCCTTGTAAGATAAGGCCATTTGAATTTGAAAAGCCATCACAAGTTGAGATCAGCGGGAAAGCCTTGTGACCAAGCTTTTGCCGTCTGGACAAGAAAGCAGTCAGAAAACCTATTTACTGCTAGTCAACTTTGTGCATGTGTTATTATTCTTTACTTGAGGTAAGATAGATGATTTTATTTGTATATTTCCTTAGCAAGTATCAGGCTATATGGTATGCCGATACATTTTATTTCGATACTGCTAATTGGGAGATGGTTCAGGTTACGACAACCTAGGTAGGAATGCAGTCTTTTTCGGAGTGAAATGTGTAAAAATGTTTTGCTATTGGCCTTACAAATTTTGTGCCATAGTGCCAAGGTAATAAAATTGATATTGTCATTGGGAAGTGAAAATAAATGTGTTTGTAAGTTTGCCATAAAATTTTGCAACTAAGTCCAGGAGAAAATAAATTGGTAGTGGTTTCTGGAGTGACACAATGTTCAAATAACATGTGACACTATACATAGAATGTTTGAAAGAAGTCATTAACAGGTCACAAGATATATTTGTACACCCCTGCTGATTGTGTGGAAGACAAGCAATGCTAAAGGAATAGTGGCTTTAATGCCATATGGAAAAAAGAATGAAAACACAGGACTGAGTGTAGTCAAGGAAATATAGGGTTTGGTGCATATGGTCAGCACACATGGCTGACCCCAGGTAAGATTACCATTGATTAGTTGTGGAATTGTTATAGACAGGCTATAAAGGGGAGGAAACTTTCCTTCTCATTTCAGGGTTGTATTACCAGTAAAAAGTGTTGCAGACAACCTGGAAAAAGACAGAAACTGTGGGCAGTGAAGGCTCATCATTTATCTTGAGCTACAGGCCATATATTCTTCCAGAACGCAGCACCATTTGAGTGATCTTACATACATAGTCTGGAGCCCATAGCCTCAGACAGGCGTATAAGTTAAGTCCCTTAATACATGACAGTTCCTCTCAAATTAAACCACCACAACAAAAGAATTTCCTGGGGAATGATGAAAATAACAGACCCTCAAATAACAGACTAGTGTTAATTATCAAGCATTGAAAATCAGACAGTGGGGTACTCATTCTAGTGACAAATTTTATTTTGTTACACTTCATGGACAGAGTTCCACTGTATTTATTTAAAACCTGTAAATCCTGTTCCAAAAGATTAAGGTTCAGGAAATAAATTGTATATTTATTCCCATATACATATACCAAAACGTTACCACCAGTTTTACTTACTTACATTGTGTTGAATTACAGTTCTGTTTGAAATTCTTCATTCCTCACATTTAATACATACATACCCTAGACACTTGCCATATACATAACACTACAGAGATAAATGTACACTGGGTGAGATCAGAAGAGGTAGCGGATAGGTACCCCTGAGAAATACATCATCATCTTTCTGATTCAGAGTACTTACATAGCTTGACCTCACCTTGTTAACCTTTAAATTTACTACCATCAAAACCTCTTATCACACCTGTGCAAAATGTCTGTGGTGCTGGCAACCCCATTATTGCAAATAACTTGACACATGAACCACCACTGCAAGAGCTGGTGATGCTTCTTGCAGGTTTCCTCACAAGGAAGCAACAGCTCCACAGAGAGGAAGGAGTGAATTATATCATGGTGTATATCTTTATTATACTAACACTTCAGTAAATTTTATACATATATTTATATACTTACTTACTTAGTCGTTCCTCTTTTACCGTGAGGTGTAGAGGTTTGGAAGAGGGAGCGCCAGACTATCCTATCGGCTGTCTTCCTCCTGCCTGGTTCTATTCTTGTCCTTGGTCCTTCAAAGATTGTCTAAAGTTGTCCTCCCAGTGGACTCTGGGTCCTCTTGGGGGTCTGGATCCCTGGCTCTTTGTTTCCCATGCTTGTCGTGGTAACCAATCTTCTCCCATTCTGCAGACATGGCCAAACCATCTTAGTTGGGATTGTTCTACTTGGGTCTGCAGGGGGTGGGATTTTAGGCCTTGACGTATTGTCTGGTTGCGGACCATGTCTCTTCTTGTTACTTCAACCACCTTCCTCAGATACCTCATTTCTAAGGTTTGGATCTTGCTTTTATGGGTTGTAGTCATTGCCATATATATATATATATATATATATATATATATATATATATATATATATATATATATATATATATATATATATATATATATATATATATATATATATATATATATATATATATATATATATATATTTTTTTTTTTTTTTTTTTTTTTCAATTATCACCTTCCGCTGTCCAAAAGCACTTTCAAGCCACTCCCTGGGTCTAAAATTAATGCTCAGGTAGGGTAAACATTCTGAGAAAGATGAAGTGGTGGATGGAAGCAGAGGTTGTCTGATGTTCATATTTTTTTTTTCTCTAACGAGCGGCATTCAAGCTTTCTAGCTCTTTTGGCCGAATGACATGTCATTGCGAGGCTGGGGGGGGTCAGTGGACTTTCCTTCCAACCCGGTCAGGAGCTTCGCTCCTTCCCATCCACACATGATTTATGTGCAGGAGCCGTTCAGGTTATTCAGTCAAATTTCCTGTCGTAAACATTCCTTCAAACGCTTACGCCCGGGTTTGAACCATGAAAACCTGGTCGCCAGTACAACGCCGTAGGCATTACACCAGCACGGCTCCCATTTGTTTCCCTCTTGGTTTGTGGTTCAAGTTGCCAGCAGTCAACACTAGGCACCAACATCAGACGGGTCTTGAAGACGCTTGACAAACCTTGTAGTTAACTTAGCCTTAATGCATGAGACGTGCTACAGCCACCAGATTTGACTATTAAAGAGGACCAGTCCAAGGCACTTGTGGGAACCAACAGCAGCTGAAGCAGCCACCAACTGAAACCACCCCCACTGGCAGCTAAGTACTATAACAGCGCAGCCAATGGACATTTCAATTATTTTCCTATTTTCTACCAAAATTTAACATCATCCGATGATGACAAATATCATCGCTTCATTTTTATGAACAACTTTGTTTTACACTGTTAATCCATATATGATTACAAATCTGTTTATCTGTTAACTTTAAATCGACAGTTGAATTATTCACTATTGAGTGGATTGTATGTACACAAGTCAATTATTTCCTCACAGAAAGGGCTGGAGAATAATAAGTTCATGACAGCTCAGATAATCTCAGTTGTTATGCTTGCTTTTCTTTAAAATCCTGTGAGGTTCCCTAAAGTAGAAGCATCATTCTTCTATGTATATCTCTGTCAAGAGTAATCTTGAACGAAGGCTGACACCTTTGAAGACCCTTATTCTTATGCTATAGGTTTAGCCATTATTGGACCACTATTGTGGAGCAGTGAAGATTATACAGTCACATATATGTTTTCTTATTTACGATAAGTTAATTAATTCACGGGGGATTCGATAATGCCTCATCAGTTTTCAGAGTGATTCTCTGTAAACACTGTAAGATACCTTTTTTGGTTGAAATAAAGAATGGTGGGATGTATTCTTCAATGTCATCCAAATCGTTAGGGTTAGAACTAAGGTTAGGGTTTAGGATTAGGATTCAAAATCCTTTTCACATCTATTAAAATGGGAAAGAAATGTTTCTTTAAAAAAGCAATGAATGAAGAGACACAACAAATTAAATGGACAAAAAGTTGCTTCATAAAATTATTAAATTAAAAGTAAACCCACATACCCCTTGTTTTCATTCCCCCCCCCCCTTCCTTTCTAATTTATACCAAAAATAACATCAGAACGCCTTTCATTTATTGTAATATTTTCTTTTTTGTATTTAATTTATGCTCTATACTATATTATTTCTCTAGTACGCATTTTTACTTTAAAGTTATAGTTCATATAATATTGTTTTATTGTTCAGAAAAATGAAATTGTCTATACTGGTATGCATTTAATGTTGATTGGAGGATAATTTATAGTCAATCCATATTTATCTGGAGAAAAATCTACCACCATTTTAGACTACTGGCTTGCATCCTTATTTATTTTTTTAAATATGTATTTAATTTTGTATTTCGGGTGGGGTCTTAAAGCCTATGAGATTTTCTAAATTCATTTCTACCTTGTGGCTATTGCAAAATGTCTTAATCTTTTGCCTCTGCTGGTCATATTTTTGCAGTCCACCTGAAAATCTAATAGTGTTTGGTTCTTGACAGTCTTCACGTGTGGGTTCATATATCATGAAATATCCCTCGCAGACAAAGAAGCCAAAGGGGGGAGAACTAAGTTATAATAAAACCGAAGTAGGCCTAGGGAAATTTGAAATTAAAAGCTTAATTGCTCAAGCAATAACTAAAGAATGGATAATAGCATGGGACCAATGCAAAAAAGGAAGACACTCATATAAAATCCTGAAAAAAAATAGCCTACCAAGCAAAAGAATTCAAGATGAACTAAAAATACTAATTAATGAAAAAATTGCTAAAGCTCAAGCTTGGAGAGGCTCTAGGGGCCTATACAATATACATACAGATGTAGGTCTACATACATAGGCGCCTATATACACGGATCCTACATAAACAATAAATGGCGAAGAAAGATACTACAATAAGCAAACAGCGGCAATTTGATAAATTATCTAAAAATATAGACACTAGCCTACATCCCAATTATAACTCATCTCCGTCAATAAAATAATTTTTTTTAAACCACACTATAGCCTACTTTTTTGATTAGGCCTATATTGTCAAATTACCTAAATAAAAATACGGGCCGACAAGTAGTCCACACATTCTGTTCATCATGGGTAACGACAGAATTCCCCACATTCTGTTCATCGTGGGTAAACAAACAAACAAAAAAGTAATGGTAGCTGATACCGGCGTTGAAAAGTGGAGTATAAGTACATAAAGACTTTTTTTTGTTAAGATGGGGTGGCCAGTTCCCTATCTCACTACCTGTGCGTTCCTTAACTCAATAATCGACAAAAGCCCACCGCAACGACCTAATAACGAAAGTACAGTAGGCTACAATTTATACGTCCCTCGCTAGGACCGATTGCGCTGCCCTGATTTTAACAAACGGTGGGTAGCTAACGACAGTTTGCATGTGCTACAATAAATCTACACTGAATTACTTACATGCCACAGTTTCCGATTTTCTTTATGCTACAATGGTTATCACAATAAAGTCCATGTGAATGTTAACCGCATTTGTCGCATGTAACACAATATAATTACACCGCCATTACTAACTGCGAACACACTAAGGGTGAAATATGCCCGGATGGACAGGTCACCTGTCTTGAATTGAGAAACGGTCGCCGAAGCAGGTGCGACAAGTGACAAAGGGAGGTAATCAACGATTACAGAATACTGCCAGGAGTAGTTTCCCTTCCCTTGTCTATACGTTAAACTGAAAACGACTATATTGCTTCGACAGTGCACGTGCAAGGTGCATAATGCTTAATGAGTAAGGTCACGGTCAGAACGTAGCCGTGACAAAGGAAGACGTAAGAAAACTGTGTCATTGTGACTTTTTCTCACATTCTTTATTTCAATACGAGTTGATAGCAGCGGCGGCTTTAGGAAATAAGGGGCCACTTTTGAACTGCTTGGACTGAGACCTGACAGGGATGGCTAAAAGAACATGTGAAATTGAAAGTGAATTTCTTCCATATATTTTATACTTACCATGAGGGAGGTAATCAACGATTACAGAATACTGCCAGGAGTAGTTTCCCTTCCCTTGTCTATACGTTAAACTGAAAACGACTATATTGCTTCGACAGTGCACGTGCAAGGTGCATAATGCTTAATGAGTAAGGTCACGGTCAGAACGTAGCCGTGACAAAGGAAGACGTAAGAAAACTGTGTCATTGTGACTTTTTCTCACATTCTTTATTTCAATACGAGTTGATAGCAGCGGCGGCTTTAGGAAATAAGGGGCCACTTTTGAACTGCTTGGACTGAGACCTGACAGGGATGGCTAAAAGAACATGTGAAATTGAAAGTGAATTTCTTCCATATATTTTATACTTACCATGACTATATAAATATTTTTTACAAATTATATTACCTATATTGTGTTATATATTACAAATACCACATTGGGGACCAAAAGATGCAGCAATAGAGAATGCAGTCAGCGACCCATAGCTTGACTGCTTGCATCAGGGTCAGCGAACCAGAGCTGACCAAGACCGTACTCCACCTCCACGTGGTGGTCCTGGAAACAGTCTGCAGCAGTGCAGTCTGGCTGAGCGAGTACGGATCGAAGAGGGAAGGCAAACCCGGTCCCAAAAAAATGCCGTGCTGAAGTCGGATGTGTCGACCGAAAGGTGCAGATATCACAGCTACGGCGTAAACAGACACAACGCAACCACCGTCCTTTTCAGGGCGAACGAGGAAGAAGAAGAAGAAGAAATACCACATTGGTTACGAAACACTTTATTGAACACCACACCAATGTTTTTAAAACGAATATCCCTTGCTGTTTGTTTGGAAAAATCCTTCAGTATATTGTCTAACTCGAAGCTCTTCTTTACTACCGGTACTCGTTTAACTGACATTATTGTCAAACTGTTTAATCGGCGTTACTACACTGTAGATCGTATATATATATATATATATATATATATATATATATATATATATATATATATATATATATATATATATATATATATATATATATATATATATATATATACTTTAATTAGAAATGGCATCCAGAAGTTCCTCTCCTGGCTGCTGCAGGTACCCCGGAATTGTCAGGAAGATTAGAATTGCTATAAATAAACTGGCGAATTTTGTTATCGATTATTAAATGCAAGAAATTTGAGCAGGGGTTTCTGCGGTCAGATGAAAGAATTGGCTTTAACGCTTTCAGTTGTTTCACAAATCATGTGACCATTTATGTCAACTGATTTTAGTTTCAACTGTAACATTCGTCGACATAAATGGTTTGCTCGTTTTCATGCACTGGTTTCACTTACTTGCGATACCATCTGTTCAACAAATTGAAAGTCGGATAGACAGATATGTGACCATGTAGGGAGGACAGACAGTCATGTGACCATGTAGGGAGGACAGACAGTCATGTGACCATGTAGGGAGGACAAACAAACAGTAGACCACGTACTCCAAAACCGCCGGCTCCACGAAGGAGCAGGTTGGCAGCATGCCTTCTGCCACAAAATTGAGGGAGAAAATGTATGGGGACGAGAGAAACCAGAGATTGATTGTCAGCGTGTATAAGAGAGAAACATGTGTTTATTTGAGAGTGATCGACAACGAAGAACTCACATCATCCAGTTTGCCCTGCACTGGGTCCTCCTAGTTACGGGGTCCTTCTTCTTCTTCTTCTTCCTCGTTCGTCCTGAAAAGGACGTTGGTTGCGTTGTGTCTGTTTACGCCGGAGCTGCGATATCTGCGCCTTTCGGCCGACACATCCGACTTCAGCACGGCATTTTTTTGGGACCGGGTTTGTCTTCTCTCTTCGATCCCTACTCTCTCAGCCAGACTGCAATGATGCCGCCTGTTTCCAGGACTACCACGTGGAGGTGGAGTAGTGTCTTGGTCAGCTCTGGTTCTCTGACCCTGATGCAAGCAGTCAAGCTATGGGTCGCTGACTGCATTCTCTATTGTTGCATCTTTGGGTCCCAGTTACGGGGTCCGATTCGGAGGGATTGGTGGAATCGGGCCCTGTTTGGTATGGTGACTTGTTCTCGCATTCTTGATTTCTAAAAGGCTTAGTAGTATCTAATCAGATTTAGTAGACTAAGCGATGTCCAAATTGTGTGATTTCAGCCGAGGAGTTGGCAACTGGTCGATCTAAATGTACCGGTAGATCCCAGTGTGCTAGATCCCTACGTGACGGGGGAGGGAATTTTAAACCTAGGTAATTTCGGATTAGCCCTCTCCCGCTAGTACTTACAAGTGTGGTGTTCTCTAGGTTTAAAGGTACTTTCACCGCATTCTCAGAGAAAACCCGCCCGCAAGCTTACTAACATTCATTTTATTCGTGAACTGTTTGAGATCGAAGGTAATTTTTTCTTTGAATTGAAGTTAACATTCGGTGAAATATTTAGTTTTAATTTTCCACAACTCTGTTGATGGAATTACAGGAAGTAGATCGTGCGACAGAGATAAAAGTTACATATAGGTTGGGTTTATTACAAATTCCAGATACTCTTAACTTACATGATTTTATCCAGGTAGATCTTTAGAGGTCAGAGTTCCCAAAGTAGATTCACGCAGCCCCTGGGTCACTGACCCTTGTGTTAGCACCTGCTATACTCACGTCCAAGGATAAGCAACAGGAAGAACAAAAATTATCTTCTTTCCATTTAACGTTATGCTGTCCGCATTGGTTACTTGCAGGTGTTGTGTCCACCTTTCACTAAAATTTCATTTGGTTTTCATGAAAAATTATGCCTTAAAAGCACTGACTGCTTGTATTCATCTGGCGGGGTAAACCTTGCTTCAGGCCTCATTTTGCTGTATTCATTCGAGGAATCGATGCAGAATTTGATACGAATATCAGAGCATCAGCAGTGCTTAGATACGACCGCAACGCCGTTCTTAGAAATAATGGATCCATATTTTAACATGCTGAACTATTACACATCTTGTCGCTGGAAAAATAAGATGTGGTAAGTCTTGCAGTCTATACATGTAATAAATCAGCAATGTCATTTTGGAAGACTTTGTCTCTTCACTGCCCTGCTGAGATCGCGGGTTCTGTTTACTGTTTATAAAATTTGTTTGCTAGATCGTTGTACTGAGGTTTACGGCGAAATAAAAAACACGTAAAATTACTGAATGACCCGAAATAAATTGTGTATTCTATAAAATAACCTAGCTCGCTTCGAAATTATATATCAAAATTAAAATGGCGAATTTTGCCAATACTTTGATTCTAATACTACCCAGAAAGTTGATATTACCAAATGTAAAATACTATCACTAAACTAAGATTGAAATCTGCCAGACTTAGCAAATGTTCCCCTCACAATACGGTCGCTGCCTTGGCAAAATTTAAATATTAGGAAACCTACCCACCGCAAAAATATTGAAAGAATGTGTGATTCCTGTATATACACATTGAGATCTTCGCCGATGCTGCGGAGTTCGTGCACTATAGTGCTGAGATCCTCCTTGTCTGATCTAAGGGAGGAGATCGGAGCACTTATGGAGTTGTCGTGCGCAATTAAGATGGTCCTTAAAACCAAACCAAACCCCTCACCAGCGTTGCCACTCCTCGGTGGATTCATCTAGACTAGATCTTAGGGTTTTTTTTTGGTCCCGTCTATGTGTTATTTTTCTTCACTAGTTGAAGAAAGGCCACCTAGATTAACTTTCTGTTTTGAGGTTTTCGCCAAAACTAGCCACACAAAAAAACCGCACAAAGTATCCAAAGTCGACCAAAAGTCAAAATCTGGGTATATCTAGGTGTTTTTTAAGGTACGATCTAGGTTTTTTTTTCCTTCAAAATTGAAGGTGACAGCACTGTCCTTTACCTTGGCAATGGCATCACTTGTTTGCGCATGGTCAGTGACAGCATTGATAAAGAAGACCGATCTTTTCTGTTTAATCACGTACAGTATTTGTAAATGGTGTTTATTTATGAAGATTGACCTGGAGTTCCCTTCAAGTGAAGCACAAATTGTATTTTCTGATAAGTTTAATGATCATTTTATGTTTTTAAGGTGTGCTTAACGAAGTTGTTGACCAAAATACCAGCTTCGAACGATGGAACAGTACGGTATATCGTTAAGAAACAGTGTACCTACGAATAATCTCAAAGTACTGTTCCAAGTGATTCTAAAAGGAATGACCTTCATGAAACAGTTTCTTTTCCAATGTATTGGTGCTTCAGTTTCAATGATTAGTGTGTACGATAACTCATTATTGATAGGGGAATGATACCAGACAGTACTTAAACTGCTTCACAGAAGTTCCAAAGATCAGTACAGACGTTTCAGGAAATAGATGGGTAATAGTTGGAGATAAACTATTCAGGTGCAGTATTTGCCGTGAAATAAAACATTTTAGAATGGGAACACAGAAAGGATCGACATTCGGTTTTTAAGAGTGACTGGACTTTCAAGTCGGCTATAATGGTGAAACCAAAGTTTATAACGAGGAAACCTACGCGGAAAGAAACAATGCGCGTAAACATAAATTATTCACAGAAATACTTAATACAACAGAACTAACCCAACAAAAGTATATTAGAAACCGCCCTAGACGATATGAATACTAAAAAAAAATTGGACCCTGCTGTGTGAATTTTCTGTACTGCTAATGAAACTATCAAACAAAACAGATAATTCCCCCCAATTCGATTTCCTATTTGAGACTTCAAGAGCTCAATGCTCAATATAGTGTGACATTAAGAATCTGCTAGGTATGAAATGTCTCTATGTCTGTAATGTCCCTGCATATGTGCAACAAGCATTCACACCAGCTTTTCGGGAAAATGCGGAAAGGGCGGACATTGCGATGTGCTTTAAGTGAAAGTTAGCATGGTTAGAATTATCCCTCGTAACAATGTGTATTATCCATGTTTTACAGATTTCTTCGCAAGGTAAACGTGTCAAGAAATGACGGATATATTAAATAGTATTTAATAATTCACAATTGTGGTGGGTTTTGATGTTAAAAGGTTAAGTATTACTTGTCTACAGATGTGAGGTCAGCTATGCAAGTCCCTGAGTCTAATTGTTGATGAAGTTGTTCTCAGGGTACCTGTCTGCTACCACCCTACGACCTCAATCTGCTATATATTTTGAACCTAATTATATGTTATGGTGTCTGGATGTTATCTGGCTAAGAGTCTAGGGTATAATGCAATGTAATGTTAATAAAATGACAACAACTACACCTATAACTTAATGAACAAGTAATTAAACAAGTCGCTGAGTAAATTTTGAATGACTGGCTGGGATACAGGACTGTTGAAAACTCAAAAGATAATGCAATTTATTTACAGCAAAGTAATTTAAAACAACAACTGTGTCTGTTATTATTAATATAAATTGTTCCTGACTGGAAGTGTTCTGATGAAGCAATAACTCCTATGAATGGACACGCTTCGGAGGAACGACTGTTATCATCATGTCAAGAAAACTGATTGATATATTAATGATGGAGAGTATGGTTAAATGAACTAACACACGCCCGTGGACATTTGGGCTTAACTTTGAGTCGCAGAACTTGTGATGTCCTTCTCACAACCACCTTCTTCCCGACTGCAAGGTCTGAATACTGCTTCCGACTCTTTAGAATAAAGGCAAACAGGTAGTTTTTGCCTCGAACTTGCAGCTTCAGGAGTACGTATATTTTGGTATGTGGCTCACTGATTGTCTCAAGATGGAACCCGCATCAATGAATAATACACAATTTGTAGGTTAACCGGCGATCAGTGGGCACATTCAGATCGCCACTGATGCAGAACAGCGAAGGTACTGGTCATGTATTCCCTGCGTCTGAAGCTAACACTACTTGTGAGATTTTAATTTTAGAATGGCAACTAATGCTGGTTTCAAATCGTTTTTATCACTCCTCTTAGTCTATTCTACCACAGCCAATCGAATTATGTTATGCCCACTAGCCTCTTTTTTTCAAAAATAAATTACACTTTCAAAAATGTACCGTTCCATCCCCTTTTTCCCCTACGGGCAAAGTTGAGTGAGGCCTTCAATGCGTATGTCTCTGTGTCTTCTCTTTACAATATTCTGTTATTATCTAAGCGTTTTTAACTGGAAAATATTATAACATTATGGGTAGTATTATCTTCTAATAAACAACTATTATCGTTTTATTTGTCAACTGTCCTTGCTTTTATTTTATTATGTATCTGGGTTTCATTGGGCCACCCCTTCTCTCCCCTTTCAGTATCACACTGCATTAGCTATCTTTTCAAATATGCCTCCATGCAAATCCCCCACTTACATCGCTCTCTCTCTCTTTCGTTCGTTTTCAAACGAAGCAACGCGTTAGGATTTCATCAGACAATACTATCACGGTAAACAGGAAATGCGAGCCTGTCTGTGTGTTTATACCAATCGTCTTCCTATCTAAGTGGTTATACATTCCAACTGCGCTATTAATGAACGGGGTGGGGCAAGCGGTGGGGTTTCCTCTCATTCAATAGCAGACACTACTGCTTTATTTAACTTTAACTTTTTGGGAAAAAATATGCCCCTAGCAACAGCGTAACTATGGCCAAGTAGTTTTATTTCAAATTTCCAACCATTCATTCGCGTTTAGTGTTAGACTAAGCAAGTCTGTGACGTCAGCTGTCGCCTGTCGTCCTAGTTTGAAATTCAAAAACCAACGCTTATCAAGGTTGCATTTTTCCTTCTCTCATTTCATTCCTCCGTTTATTTATTCTCTCACTCCGTTTGAAACTAACTGTGCATTTCGATCTGTTAAAAGGCTTGTATTTTAGAGGAAATGGGTATTGCGGAGAGGGGAAAAGCTAACAGTTTTTGTGAATTGTTTGCTATGGCGTACTGCTTGTTAGAACCAACATGACGGCGGGCTATGGTGACGATGTTGAACACAACTTATGAATTTATAAGCAGTAATATTTTATCTATTTGATCGGGGTATCAGGGATCTTACTACAACAATAAAAGAGCCTCTCAATAACTTAAATTTTTTTTTTTCACTTTACCATCTGTGTGACGGTATTGCCTCCCCTGCTTTGCAATAGTGGTCCAACAGTGGCCAAAACTCAAGAGTATCTAATGTGGGCTTCAAATGTATTACCTTCGCACAAGATTACTCTTGGCAGAGATGTAGATATAATGGTGATGACACTTCTATTACAAAGGGAGTCTTCACAAGATATTCAGATAAGCGAAAACAATGCTGCTTTGGCTGAGCACGTTAATTCTAGAATCTGCCGACAACTTTTGTGAAGGAATTAAGCACTTATTAATTTCAGCTCGTTCAAGCCCCCACCCGTGATTTATTCAGTGGAATTCTTATTATTCTGGTATAGCTCTGTTTAGAGTGTGTGTAGTAAATTGACTGAGACAAACATGCAGTAACTTTAAAATGATTTAATCGAAGTTAAATTTGTAACATTACAATTAACAAAATTTAATAATCACTTAAGTTTTAGCAGTTTGAAAATAAATTGAATAGTTTATTAGACAAGTTTCATCATTGGTTTATAGTAGAGATACTTACTTACTTACTTAGTCGTTCCCCTTCTACCGTGAGGTGTAGAGGTTTGGAAGAGAGAGCGCCAGACTATTCTATCGGCTGTCTTCCTCCTGGCCTGGTTCCATTCTAATCCTCGGTCCTTCAAAGATTGTCTAATGTTGTCCTCCCAGCGGACTCTGGGTCGTCCTCGGGGGTCTGGATCCTTGGCTCTTTGTTTCCCATGCTTGTCGTGGTAGCCGATCTTCTCCCATTCTGCAGACATGGCCAAACCATCTTAGTTGGGACTGTTCTATTTGGGTCTGTAGGGGGTGGCATTTTAGGCCTTGACGTATCGTCTGGTTGCGTACCATGTCTCTTCTTGTTACTTCAACCACCTTCCTTTTATGAGGTTTGGATCTGGCTTTTATGGGTTGTAGTCATTGCCCATGACTCGCATCCATATGTCAAGACTGGGATATAGGTGGAGCGGTATACAGCCATCTTCGTTTTCTTACCAACCTCTCTCTTGCTGAGGAATCCTTATAGTAGAGATAATGGGGAAAAAGTTCGATTTGGCAGCGTATATTTTTTACTCAGCTGCCAATAGCAGTTTCTGCTCCCCCTGAAGGGTTCTTTTTAGACTGCTCACACTCGTTGCTGGTCAAGTTTAAAGGCGCAGCACGTTCCTAGAACGTCAAGGAGTAACGGCCAAGCTGGTCCTGCGTCTGTCTATTAGACCTTCTTATGACGGAGCCTCGCACAACGTCAGTCTACTTCTACCTTCACTTGGTTCCAGAGATAGTACTTTCTGCTGGTACCACTAATAACTATGGTAAAGAGTAGAAACGAAACGCTCTCCTCAGTATTGCGTTTCCCGACACATACTTATGTGCCACCCTCTTCTATTCTACCATCCCATTTATCTCATAATTTACCCTCGATGAGAATTAAATTTAATCCAACGGGATACAATTTCTTTACATTTAAATTGAACAGCTTTATCTTTACATTACATTTAAATGAAAATGTTAATAATACAGATAGAGTCTGTTTACATTTACATCTCCACTGAGTGAAAAGTGTCCACAATATAAATTGAATATGTTTTCATTTATGTTTACATTGATTTGAAAAGTTTGAAACTTCCATTAATTTAAAAATTAATATTTTCACATAGACATTTACACTGGTTTTAAGCTTGAAAACTTACATTAATTTTAAAGTGAATATGTTTATATGGACATTTACACTGCTTGAAATTGTAAGCATTATAATTAAAATGTACATCATTTCTTTCATCTTTCCCTCCCTGCTCCATAGGAACCTGGGACTCTTTATGCGTTTAGTTCTCTTTTCAGAAACTGACAATAAAGCAGTCACCAGCCCGTGCAGTGGTGGTTCATGAATCATCATTCTATACGCTGAGGGCGCCAGCCACAAATGACTGGGACGTCCACTAACGATTTTCACATATTAAAATTCACATGGTAATATACATATATATGTTAGTTCACATGTTAGTAATAAAATATAGAATATAAAATCACAACTTACGCCAATCCTGGCTCTCAGACTTTTTGCTCAGATGAATAAAAGAGACTTGAATAAGGCCTCTTACACGCGTCTGGGGTGTCGTTAATTTAATAAGTTCCCTCTCTGACTTCGTGTGTGGTCCTTCAGTTTCCTCAGTCCCGGTTTCCTTATTTAATATGAAAGAGATTTCCTGGGCTATGAAAGTCCGTCCAAAATTCTCCAATAAAAGGTGTCCGGTATGTTAAGAAGGAATTTTGAATTCTAGGCTTCACTCTAGCAAGGTCTGGTATCTTGGCAAGCGATCTTCACAGTGGAATAACACTGAAACGTCTCAGGTTATATTCCCGGTTGGGACAAAACAGGGAAGCCCCTATCGATCTTTGTTTCTCTCCGGCAGTATCGTTACATTTGTGGTACTGATTTTTGTTATTTGCTCTTAATTGTCGCATTTTTCTTTCTTTCTTTCTTTCTTTCTTTCTTTCTTTCTTTCTTTCTTTCGTCTTAATTTTTCTGCTAAGTATCAGATATTTGATTTTATCAAATCATTCGACACTCCTCTCTGTGATGTCACCTGTTTGTTACCCGGTCATCATAGCTTGCGATGAGCAACTGAGATAAGGTAGTCGCCGGCGTGTTTAAATTGAACCGCTGATAAGACGACTCGTTTGGTAACCCAGATGGGCAGACACGGAGTTTCTGCGTACTCATATGACAGATAACGAGATTATTGTCTGTGTGACACATGTGGGCAGACAAGTGTGACATAAGCGCTTCCGGGTCATCCTTGATACACCAACATTACTTTTTAATAAAGTAATAAGTATCTTGATAGCAACACGCTGCTTTACAGTGGTGTACCCACATCTGAAAGAGCGAAAGGGGGCGTGGGTTGCATTGTGGCCAAAAACCAAAAAGATAGTATCAAGGAATGGAACTTTGTCTCAGAGCGCATTATGGTTGTAGAATTGAAAGAAGGAGAAACCATAGTCAACCTGGTCATAGTGTATGAGCCAAATGAGGATGAGAGAGCAGAGGTCAAGGAGGAAGTCTTCGAACTGCTTCAAAGGACAGTGGATGACTGCCTAGATGAAATTATCATGCTCAGAGATTTCAATGCCAGAGTTGGAAATGATCATGCTAGATGAGGTGGAGTTATCGGAAGATATGGAGAAGATACTCTCAATGACAATGGAAAGCTACTCCTTAGATTCTGCAGTGAGCAGAATCTGATCATTACAAACACAAAGTTCCCCCATAAGCACATACATGCATACACTAGATGTGAACCAACAAAGAATGAGAAGTCAGTGATCGACTATGCCATTGTTAGGAGGAGCTCATTCAAATATGTCCGGGATGCAAGAGTCTGGAGTGGGCCAGAGATTGGAAGTGATCACTACCTGCTTACAATGAAAAGAACAACTGAAAGAGTTGCTCAGCCTAGGAACTGCCCAACATCACGCAAGAAACTAAGTAAACGAACATGAGAAATGCGCATTAAGACCTACAAGCTGAGAGAGCCAAAAATTAAGACCAGATATCAGTGGCTTATTGTTTCAGCGGTGAGAAACACAGAAGAACAACCTGATGACTTGGAAACCCTCTTGCTTAAATTCAAGTACACCATAAAGACAGCTGCTGCAGAAGCATGTGGTGAAGTCCGACTTGGGAACAAGAGAAAGAGGACACCTTGGTGGACAGAGGAAGTCAAAGAGAAAATAAAAGAGAAGAAAATGGCATGGAAACAATACTTAAGAGCTAAAAACACAGCAGGACTGATAAATCTTTGGAAACTCTGATAAATGTTGGTACTGTTGAAGGGTGAGAGACTTCCGGGCAACGCCGGGTACTTACAGCTAATAATGGGTAGTTTATCCAGTGTGGTGGAGCGCTGTTTGAATATATTATGTGTTCGTTTATTATTATTTCAGCTAAATTGCTACCCCTGTCCACAGTTGAAGTATATGTTGATTATGTTAATGTATATTTGATTGCTCCTGCGGTTGCTCATAATATTGCTCGTTACCCCGTTACATCCAGGGTGAAATCTATCAACGATTATAGTTTTGTTCCATACTTCACAACATACATGCAGGTTCTTTAACTTCACCAATGAGGAACCAAAACAGTCTTCCTTTTTGAAACGAACTCGACATCCTTTAATAACTTATATTCCTTGTAGCATATATAATCGTTCGTCCCGATTAATCCTTATTTATTAACCTCCTCAATACATATTAATTCTATTTCAAGAGTATTCGTGCTCTTGTACAAACCATATCCTTTCAGAAGGGTGAACACTTCGTAATAGGTTCTCACTGTAATTTAAAAGAAAACACAGCCAAAAAACACAGCTGTCACATAGCTCAAAATTTTCCTCCACCTTGGCCATACACATCACAACAATCTCCTAGGTCATTCTTTGGTGCGCCTCATTTTCAATATTCCAAATAGTGCCGCATTTATCAGCACTAACTCAAACTCAATAAATCTAACATGTGGTGTGCATGGGCAGACACCACATATTACCCCCCCCCCCTCCCTTGCGCGCTACTGGAAACTGCAGGTTTCCAGGCCATCATTAACTATACTTAACTATAATGATAAAAAGGAAAATCAAATTCAAGCAATGAGTGAAATGATATCACGATGAGTGAAATGCAGTTAAAATATGTGGCAACAGCTTGTGAGCAACATGTTAATGCTACGAAAATATCGCTATATAATCTACCTATCAATTGATTATGAACATAAATAATGTTTGTTGTCACTTCCTGTACCCAGGACAGTTACACAGTTCAATGTATTACTCTCGACAGAGTATCAGCGATTACATTATTATGTCCTTCTATATGGACGATATCAAAGCCATACGCTTGCAACTGCAATGCAAATCTAATAAGTCTTGCACTTGGTGATTTACAGGTCTGCAGATACGTTAATGATCTCTGATCTGTCATTACAGTAAAATGCGTACCTACCACATACTTTTGAAGTTTATTCAAAGTCCATACTATACCCAACAGTTCTCTGTCGAAAATAGAGTATTTGGATTCGGCTTCCGACAGTTTCCTACTCAAGTAGTAGATCGGATGAAACTTGCCATCAAAACTTTTTCCCAAACACCCGCCTATTGCGTGGAGCGAAGCATCTGTTACAACAGTAAATGATATTTTTAAATCTGGCAGTCTTAATATCGGATACTGTGAAAAATGAGTCTTAATGTTTTGTAATGCCTGGTTACATTGTTGTGTCCAAACTACTTTGTTAGAGGCATACCTCTTTTAGTTAGATCAGATAAGACAGCAGTCAAAGACGAGAACCTTGGAATAAACTTGTGGTAAAAATTCACCAATCCTAATAAACTCCGTACTTGCTTCTTTGTAGTTGGGATTGTAAGATCAAGTAGGCGTTTTAAATTAGATTCATCAGGTTGTATTACATGTTTGCCAATTTTGTGTCCTAGAAATGAAATTTCATTGAATCCAATTTCTATTTTGAATGGACGGGCTGTGAGATTGTGTATTCTTAGTGTCTGTAGTAAAGATTGTATACCATTTACATGCTCTTCCCATGTGTCATGAAACACGCAAATGTCATCTATATAAGATATTAGATCAGAACGGCTCCCAAATACTCGACGCATCATCCGTACAAAAGTTGCAGGCGCATTTTTGAGCCCAAAACACATGACATTGTATTGGAACAAACCCGTCGATGTTGCAAAGGCCGTCAACGGTTTACATTCTTCGGTCAAAGGGATCTGCCAATACCCTTTTGATAAATCGAATTTGCTTAAGAAAGTAGCGGAAGCTAAACGAGGTAGCAAGTCCTCCAGCAAAGGCATTGGTTCAGAATCTGATATCGTGACTTTATTTAGTCGACGGAAATCAATGCATATACGAATGGATTTGTCTTTCTTCCGTACCGCTACCATCGGAAAACAAAATGGAGAATCTGATGGAGAGATTATCCCCATTTTTAACATATTGTCGACCTCGCTATCAACCTGCTCTCTGATATGCAAAGGAATTGCATATGGTCGTAACTTAATAGGAGTGGGATCCGATAATTTTATTTCGTGAGAAATAATGTTAGTTCGTCCAGGCAGATCAGACAATACATCTTCAAAAGATTTCAATAGAATGACAATCTGATTCTTCTGATCTGAAGGTAAATCGTTACAAATGATTACATCCTTCCAAGTTTCAGAGGTTTGGATAGGTACCACCGGAAAATCAAGCGGTACATCCGCGAAACTAGTTGCTACTTCATCAACTAAAGCAATAGATGATAGATGCGGAGATTGATTTGTGATAGATTCACAAATATGTTTGAGTGGAAGAGGTCGAGAAATGTAAGGTTGTAACATGTTAGTGTGGAATGTTTTTCTTTTTCCCCTAATGTCGATGATGTAATCCACGTCGGTTTTCTTACCCACAACTTTAAAAGGACCTTGCCACGTAACCAACAAATGATCACCTTTAAGTGGCAAGAGAACAAAAACTTCATCGTTAATCGATAATGATGTTAATCGTCTATCACGATTAATACGCGACCGAGTCTTATATTTTGCTAATTCTGATGCTTCAGTCGCGATCTCACATGCGTCCACAATGCATTGACGTAGATCTGTGACATATTGGTGACTAGATTTCGCAACCGTATTTTCATCATTTGTTATCACCAAATCATGTAAGATAGACATTGGTCCTCTTGGATTAGCCCCGAAAACTAATTGAAATGGTGAGAACCCGGTTTGACGATTAGGCACTTCTCTATACGCAAAGAGAACCGCTGGTATCAGTCGGTCCCAATCATGGGGAAACATTGTTGTTACTTTGCCCAACATCTGCTTTAGTGTAAAATTCCAGCGTTCTACAACTCCGTTTGATTGCAGATTTAATCTGGCACTCAATGTATGACGGATGTGAAGCACATCACAAATTTCCGAGAACATACCTGAAGTGAATTCCGTGCCATGATCCGACAGAAGCTCTTCAGGAAATCCGATGCGTGAAAATATCGATAATAATGCATCAGTCACCGACATCGTTGTTATGGACTTAACAGGTATGGCTTCAGGCCATCTGGTGCATAGATCGATACAAGTTAAGATGAAGCGGAATCCTCTGGATGATAACACCGGAAGAGGCCCGATTATGTCGACAGCCATCTTATAAAAAGGACGCACAGAGATATCTGTGGTCTGTAGGGGTGCAAACTGATGCGCACCCTTACGTGCAACTCCCTGACAAACAGTGCATGATTTACAAAACGTTGCGACGTTCTTATGAACCCCTGGCCAAAAAATGGGCCACCAATCTATAAGCTGTGCGGGCAATCCCCATATGACCCGCAAAAGGAACATCATGTGCATTAGATAAAACTAGTGATCGAAATGACGTAGGTACTACTATTTGTCTGAGTACTGAAGAATAATTGTCAAAACACCGTATCAAAATATTGTCATGAAATTGATACCAATATCTGGCATTATTTGTATGTGTAATAGTTTTAGCCGTAGCTAAAGAGAATAAATGTCCCAAAGAAGAGTCATCTTTTTGTTGGTTAATGAATGAATTTTTATCAATGTAATGACTTGTTGTCACAAGTGGGATATTATTGCTATCATTAAGTTCATTTGCTTCTGCAACCAGCTGTGCTCTAGTAGTCACAGCATTGGATAAAGAAAGATATTCTCTTTCCCATGCAGAAATTTCATCAGTAGAACATTCTTTTATACCCTTTATGTTTCCCAAAACCAAGTCACAGCAAGGCTGGTTGAGAACACATACACGAACTGTCCCAGTAAAGAATGGCGTGTTGATTGTTACGTCGGCCATGGAATATACCTCTACCGTGCCTCCGAAAGTTATGCATTTAACAGACGTTCCAGTGAAACACGACGGAGGGATTAACGACCTTCTTATCCCGACCGTTGTGCACCCCGTGTCCCTCAAAATTTTAATTGGAGTGTTAAACAAAAATCCATTATGTAAAGTGAGAGTACCAACACCATCATAAGACGACAACACTGGTAACACATGTCCACATTTAAGCCGTGGTGTAGCTCCAGGTTGAAATAACATCTTACATTCTGTACAATTATTAGAATTTTATAAATCAACGTTACACGCATTGGCGTGATTATTGGTTGAATGAATGTCATTACTGACATTTCTATCTACCGTCTGACAAGCATTGGCTTGTGAGCGTGCTCTATTATGACTTCTAACGAAGTGAGATCTTCTGCGATCTGAAAAATTGTCTGAATGGGAATGTCCATTGTTGTCCCTGTCATAATGGCCACCCCGCGGTGACAAATTATGATTGTCAGTATATTTGTTGTGTGAATACTGGTTATTTCGATACCATTGGTTGTTGTTATAATTGTTGAAATTATGCCTGTCTCTACCCCGTGAAGGTGAGCGATTATGGTAAAAATTATATTTACCCCTATAGGATGTGTGATTATTTTCTCTATGATTATATCGTCTATCCAAACTACGAGTTCGCGATCTCCCGTGCGTCGCAGCACACGCATTAGATGAGTCAAAGACTTTTGCTCTAGACAATACCAAGTCGCACACCCAAACGAGAATTTAAGCAAAGATAACATTAAGAATTCTCTTCCAGCAGCTTCAGCCCGAGTGTTGAATAATAACACTTCTAGGCAAAGATCCAATAGCATTGACAAGAATTATAGATTGAATCAAAACGTTCAATATGGCAACAATAGAGGCAGATATAACTTTAATAAGAAATCTCAACAGCCTCAGAGATATGATAACTATAATAATAATAATAATGATTATTATGGACCTCAATCATCAAACAGATATAATGATTACCAAAAAAGAGGAGGTTATAATGCCAGATCAAACAGAGGTAATAGGTCATTCCACAGGAATAATGAAAATTACACAAACAATAGAGGTTCTTTTCAGAACAATAATTATCGACAGGCTAGAAACCCAGAACGTGTTAATGCTGTCGGAGATGTCAGTAACAATAATGCAAACCAAAACAATGTGCCTATTGCTCATGCAAATACTTGCAGTGTTGACTTAGCTAATAGTACTAACTGTACTCAATGCAGTTCTTTGTTTCAGCCACAGAGAGTACCAAGACTTTTGTGTGGACACCCTTTGGCTGTTACGTCATCTGTTGAAAACACAGGTTCCTTGGTACTGGATAAGGGTTTTGTAAACAATAAATTAGTTTCACTGTTGCGAGATACAGGGACAACAACGATTGGAATACGGAGATCGATGGTGGACCCATCAGATTACATAGGAAAAGAAGTTAAATTGTATTACTTTTGCTGGAACGGTAGAATACTATCCTACAGCGGAGGTATTTGTTGATACACCCTATTTTACTGGTAGAGTGCTGGCATGTTTATTAAATAAACCTGTCGCTGGGATTTTCCTTGGAAACATCCCAGGGATCCATGAATGTTCCAGACAAGACATTGAAAAGTGGGAGAAAAAGCACTTAATAATGGCTAACGATGTTACTACCAGAGCACAAGCTCGTGAGGAAATGTTAAATCATAATAGTGATGATAGTATGTTAGAGGAAGTTATCAATGATGATGAGCACACCAATGATGTCATGAGGGATGATAATGATGACATTGATAATGGTGAGGGTAATGAAAATGATAATACTACTCTTGTTGAAGAAGATGATTATTTACACATTGAATTGATTGAGAAGGAATCTTTCATTCAAAGACAAAGAGATGTCTCTTTAAGAAAATTTTTTCAGTTGGTAACATCAAGGAAGGTGATTACTGATGATAAGGCAAAACATTGGTATACCTTAAATAATGACATTTTGGTGAGGAATTCTCAAGATGTTGATTCTGTTAAGAAACAAATAATGGTACCTATTTGTTATAGACAGTGGTGCTACGACATGCACATGATATAAATGCTGCGGGTCATTTGGGTATCGCAAGGACAAAACAGAAAGTTTTGTCTCATTTTTTTTTGGCCTGGTGTGACCAAAGATGTAAAGGTTTTTTGTTGCACTTGTTTATTTTGCCAGAGTGTTGCAACTAAAAGGCCTGGTCATAACGCACCCATTCAAGCAGCAGACATATCCTTGCGTCCATTCACAAAGATGGCTATTGACCTTATTGGTCCTATCAAAGTCATTTCAGCTAGCGGTCATAAATTTGTATTAACGTGTATCGATATGTGTACTCGTTGGCCCGAGGCTATCCCATTGAAAAAAATTTCCAGTGACGATATAGCGGATGCTCTATTTTTAATATTCAGCAGACTGGGTTTTCCCGAAAACATACAGTCTGATAATGGATCGCAATTTGTATCGGATGTCATGAAAAAAGTAATGAACATGTTTGAAATTGAAAGATCACTCATGAGGTTCATTATACCACGCTCAAGCTAGTGGAAAAAAAGAAAGATTTAATAGGAACTTAAAGCAAATGCTCGATAGAGTCACAGCGAAATATCCGCAAGATTGGGATCGAATCTTGCCAGCTGTTCTTTTTGCCTACCGAGAAAATCCCAATTCAAGTACGGGATTTTCCCCTTTTGAGTTGGTGTATGGTGCAAAGCCATGAGGTCCCATGGCTATATTAAAACAATTACTTATTGGTACTAATATGGACGAGGATGTTCAGTCCTCTTATCAATATGTCGTAAATTTAAGGCAAAAGATTATTGACGCATGCCAAATAGCAGTGCAGTCGTCGGAAAGGGCAAAAGCAAAGGCTCAACTGTTTTTTAATAAAAACAGGAAACTGCGCCAATTATGGCCAGGAGACGAAGCTTTTGTGTTGCTTCCGAACAAGGAAAATAGGTTGCTGATTTCTTGGAAAGGTCCTTACAAAATCATAAACAAATTATCAGATGTCGACTATGTTGTAGATGTGAAAGGAAAAGAAAAAAATTTTCACATTAATATGTTACAACAATTTCATACTAGACCACCACATCTACGTCTTATCTTTGAAGCTATTGACGAATCTATTGATCGTCGTTCTTCCTTTGCGGTAATTCAGGAGGAAACTTTGGACTTTGCTGATGATGGTGAACCTATTCTATCGTTACCTGATATTCATCTGTTGGCGACTGAATCGTGGAAAGATGTTTCCATTGATCCTACTTTGAATTCTAAACCGAAGGATCAGATTTCTAACTTACTACAATCTTTTTCTGATGTGCTCACGGATATTACTGGGCATACCGATGTCATTCAACATGATATAATGTTAACGGATTTCAGACCTATCAAACTGAAACCGTATCCTATCCCAATTCATTTGCAATCTCAGGTACAAGATGAGATAAAACAGATGATTAAATTAAACATAATAGAACCGTCCAATTCACCATATAGCTTTCCTATGGTGTTAATAAGGAAAAAGGACAAATCTATAAGAATTTGTATTGATTTTAGACGGTTAAACGCAGTGTCCATTCGAGACGCGGAACCTCTTCCCGTTCTGGAATCACTTCTTGACAGGCTATCTACTGCCACTTTCTTCACTAAGTTTGACTTATCAAAGGGATATTGGCAGGTTCCTTTATCTGACAAATCTAAACCGTACACAGCTTTCGCTACACCTTTAGGTTTGTTTCAATTTAACTATATGTCTTTTGGTCTTGGTAACGCTCCTGCTAAGTTTGTACGCATGACGCGTAGACTATTTTCTGATCGTGAGGATTTGATTACCTACATAGATGATATTTGTTTGTTCCATCATTCTTGGAATGATCATATCAACGGTATTCATTCTTTATTAGATACCTTACGATGTCATAATATTACTGCTTGACCTTCTAAGACTAAAATAGGTTTTTCTGAAATTATCTTTCTCGGTCACAAGGTTGGAGGTGGAGTCTTAAAACATGAAGATTCTACGGTTTCCAAAATTCTTAATCTAGATATTCCTCGAACAAAAAAAAAAAAAACAAGTTCTAAGTCTTTTGGGTTTGATCAATTTTGACAGGCAATTTCTACCAAATTTTTCTGATTTAACCTCAGTTTTGTCTGCGTTGCTGAAGAAAAACGCAGCAAAGAAAGTAATTTGGACACATGCGTGTCATGATGCATTAAACGTGA
Source organism: Oreohelix idahoensis (assembly GCA_024509875.1). NCBI lineage: Eukaryota > Metazoa > Mollusca > Gastropoda > Stylommatophora > Oreohelicidae > Oreohelix > Oreohelix idahoensis. Next base: position 139,651 of record JAMPIV010008494.1, on the reverse strand, counting down.
TAAAATATGCATTCTCGAAAATATTGCGATTGCCTGATATTCGATTTCCTTTCATTCTCAGAGTCGATGCCAGCTATGTTGCAATAGGGGGAACACTAATGCAAGAGTTTGAAGGCCACATGCACCCTACAATGTATGTGAGCAGGAAGTTAACCCCCACAGAACAAAAGTACCCAATCGTAGAACGAGATCTGCTAGTTATCGTTTTCGCCTTCAGTAAACTTCAAAGATACCTCTTGGGAGCTCACTTGACTCTTGAGACTATTCAACGAGCTTTGGGTTATTTACAGACAGCTCGTTTTACTAATCCAAAGGCAGCTAGAGCCAGCCTGGCTTTACAGCCGTACGATTACAGCATTAGATCAATAAAGGGAAATCTCAATGTCGTCGCCGATGTGCTGTCCAGGTGCATCAAGGACGCTCCATCATCCATCGCGTCCACAAGTTCAGATGATCAACATAATGCAATGTAGTCAGAATATCTACATTCCCAGATCCGGTGCTCAAAACATTTCGCAACAAGAACCACGTAATTTGATTAAATCACCAGATTGTACTTTTGTCACGGTGATGTTACAGCAATGCCACCCGCACAGCCACATGATGATGCTTAATTATAGATCACTTCATAGCATGTGACATATCGTTTTACTTCGGACATTGCATAGACACAACATACAGTCATCTTCCGATGCACATTTCAACTACCAGTTGTCAAGAAAAAAATGTGTACAGATGTTTTGATTGATTCAGTTCGGAACAGTTGTGAAATACACACATTAACAGTAATGAGACTTTATGCTGGACTGTCAAGGGAGACAACTATTAAATGAAGCTCATACCAGGATTTCAAGGGAGTTAACCATGAGATTGATACGCAACTTTTCTTCGTGATTTCACTTCAGAGTTTGCGGACTTATGGATTATTTGTCTTATACTATTAAAGAGACAGCAATCATGGACACATTCAAGATGGAATTTCTACATGAAACTTCAAGCACTATATGATTGTGTGCACGGAATGGACTTGACTTTATTGGAAATAATAGCTTTTTCCCATACAGGAGTGGAAAAGACATATTGACTTACTATATTAATTAACTTTTCAACACATAAGAATATTACTTTGACACTTATGAGTTAGATATTAAGGCGCGGTGTACTCTATTATAAAATTAATTCATGATTCGTTGTTCATATTATGTATATGATACAATTTGACATTCCATTCCCTACCACACAAAACTTTATGTATTTGACAATGTGTAACAGTCACACATTTTGTGTGTGTCAAGTGTCTGTCTTACGTCTTCTATTATTGAATAAGATTATTATATGCACTTAGCATTAATGTTAATTTCAAGTGACATTAATTGACTAGGTGACATGACAATGAACAGTAGGTGTTTTCTGACAGACTGAAGTGTGAGAATGCATGGTATATTATCATTATTAATGTTATATGTTGACTGACGTTTGCTATAGTACCTCATTATGATGTGAAATTGCTTTGAGCTTTTCGTAGACAGTGGTATTAGCATTTCATGCTGGATTTCCACACCTCGTATGTTAAATTGCCTACATGACGGCACAGACATAGGTCTATGCATGGTCATAGCAACAGTGACATGTAATGTTACATTTTGCTCACCTTAGTGGTGGTTTCTCACAATAGCAATAATGACAACTTCGTTGCCATTATTGGCCGGAAGGGGGGAGTAGGTGTTATGTGTAAAATCATAACAGGTTTTATCGCATTCGACATGGTTTGTATACATACTTCCTTGTTGATATGCGTTGCCCGGACTACTCCGGAAGTACGTCACATAGTCTGCTAATATTTGGCAGACGATTCTTTGCCGGCCTTGCGTGGCTATTTGAGCTAGTATTCGTTCTCTTTCGCTGTGTATTACTGTGTGTGAGAAGACGTGTTTTTGACGAGCTCCAGAAAGTGTACTCTTGTGATAGAGTCTTTCTGAATTTATATCAGCTAGGTCGTCCTACAGTATGGAGTCTATGCTTGATTATAATTAAATGGACAAGCGAATGCTGAATAGAAAGAAGTGAGTGTGGAACTATTTCATTAAAGATTTCAGCAGTATGCATAAGACATCTTGTCCTTAGTATACGTGACGATAGACTGGTTTCATGGACTAGCTAGTGAATGCCATTGATTAAACTATATATTAAATGCAAATATATAAGGAGCTTCGTCCTATATTAAAAGTGAATATGTGTTCTTCAACGTCAAACTGGCCTTATCAAGTTTCTGACTGTTGAAGACTGATTACACGTTCTAAGGTTGTTTAAAAAGTTGAATTTAGAGGCCTGTTACAAAATATACCCTAGACAAGCTGGAAGCCAAGAACCAGCTACTTGATGATTTAAAGAAGAAATCGGCGTGGAGATGATATACTACTAATTCTACCCCAACACTACCACGACAAGCATGGGAAACTAAGAGCCAGGGATCCAGACCCCCAGGACGACCCAGAGTCCGCTGGGAGGACAACATTAGACAATCTTTAAAGGACCGAGGACTAGAATGGAACCAGGCCAGGAGGAAGACAGCCGATAGGATAGTCTGGCGCTCTCTCTTCCAAACCTCTACACCACACGGTAGAAGGGGAACGATTAAGTAAGTAAATGGAAGTTAAATTTGTAACATTACTAATAACAAAATTTAATAATAACTTTAGGTTTTAACAGTTGGAAAATAATTTGAATAGTTATGGATCAAGAAAAGTTATCATCACAGTCTTTAGGGAATGTGAGATATTACAAGAAGTTGAAGTGGCGGCATATATTTGAACTTAGCTGCCAATGACGGTTCTGCTCCTTCTTATGGGTTGGTTCTTTTCACGCTGCTCACGCTCGTCTTTGATCAAGGTTGTCGGGGGTAGCTCGTTTCCCAGAAATGTCAAGGAGTCTACCACGTGGATCCTCCGTCTTCAAGCTTAGGCCACGGTTCCCTTCTTGTTCCAGAGATGGTACTTTCTGCTGGTACCACCAATAACTAAGGTAAAAGAATAGAACGAAACGCTCTTCTGAGTATGTCGTTTTCTTACCCATAGTTACGGGTTCCTATCTTCCCATACCACCATCCAAATTACTCAGACTTTACCCTCCATGAGAATTAAATTTAATCCCTCGGGATAATACTTTCTTTACATTTAAATAGAATAGCTTTCATAGTTACTTTATATTCAAATGAAAAGGTTAATAATACAAATAGAGTCTGTTTACATATACATCTCCACTGATTGAAAAGTGTTCACAATATAAATTGAGTATGTTTTCATTTATGTTTTACACTGATTGAAAAGTTTGAAACTTCCATTACTTTAAAATGAATATTTTCACATTAGACATTTACACTGGTTTAAGCTTGAAAACTTACATTAATGTTAAAGTGACTATGTTTATAGGGACATTTACAATGCTTTGAAAATGTAAGTATTATTCTTAGAATGTACATTAGTTCTTTCATCTTTCCCTCCCTGCTCCATAGGGAACCTGGAACTACTTTATGCTTTTATTTCTCTTTACGAAACTATCAATAAAGCAATCACCAGCCCGTGCAGTGGTGGTTCATGAATCATCATTCTATACGCTGAGGTTGCCAGCCTCAAATGACTTTGACATCCAATAGCGAGTTTCACCCATTGATTTTCACATGGTAATATATACATGTATATGTTAGTTCACATGTTAGTAATAAAATATGAAATGTAAATCACAACTTACGCCAATCCTGACTCACAGACTTTGTGCTCAGATGAATAAAAGAGACTTGAATCGTCATCTTTCACGCGTCTGGGGTGTCGTTAATTTTAACCTCATGTCCCTCTGACTCCGTGTCTTTCTTCAGTTTCCTAGTCGCGGTGTTCCTTATTAAAATGTAGAGATTTCCTGTGCTTTGTAAGTCTTATTTGGTTCTCCAATAAAAGTTCCAGTTAAAAAAAAGGAATTATGAATCTAATCTTCACTCTGGCGAGGTCTGATGTTGTCTTGGCGAGCGTGAAATTCACAGTGAAATAAGACTGCGAAATGGTCAGATTATATTCCTATCTTCCCACGCATTGCTGTTATGAATCTAATCAGAAAGATCCAATAATTTCAAATCATGCAGATAGGGTGTGATATTTTCAAAATAGCCCCACGTGAAATAAGGTGCGTTCCTGCAATGGTAACGTATTACCATATATGGACATCTGATGCCTTGCATACACTCTCACAGGCAGATCGGTAGACACACATGACAACATGGGTAAGCTGTAATACTTATTACTTACTTACTTAGTCGTTCCCCTTCTACCGTGAGGTGTAGAGGTTTGGAAGAGAGAGCGTCAGACTATCCTATCGGCTGTCTTCCTCCTGACCTGGTTCCATTCTAGTCCTCGGTCCTTCAAAGATTGTCTAATGTTGTCCTCCCAGCGGACTCTGGGTCGTCCTGGGGGTCTGGATCCCTGGCTCTTAATTTCCCATGCATGTCGTGGTAGCCGATCCTCTCCCATTCCGCAGACATGGCCAAACCATCTTAGTTGGGACTGTTCTACTTGGGTCTGCAGGGGGTTGGATTTTAGGCCTTGATGTATCGTCTGGTGGCGGACCATGTCTCTTCTTGTAACTTCAACCAACTTCGCCAGATACCTCATTTCTGAGGTTTGGATCTGGCTTTTGTGGGTTGTAGTCATTGCCCATGACTCGCATCCATACGTCAAGACTGGGACATATACAGCCATCTTCGTTTTCTTACCAACTTCTCTCTTGCTGAGGAATCCTCGATTTATGGCATGAAAAAGTCTCCCAGCTGTTGCTTTTCGAGTGACCAACTCTTCTTTGGTGCCTACCTTTCGGTCTATAATAGCTCCAAGATATTTAAAGTGGTCGACCTGCTCCAGGACCTGTTCTCCCAGCTTAATCTGATGCTTGACCTTGCTCACCATCCAGGAGTTCTGAGAAGTATTCTTTCCATCTTTCCATTACTTCCTTCGGGGCAGTAAGCAATTTGCCTTGCTTGTCCTTTATAAATTTGAGAGGGCACTGTTTTTCCTTCCTCATGCTCTTTGGGGTCTTATAGAACAATTTCTGGTTTTCTTGCGCATCCGTTTCTAGCTTTTCTCCAAATTCTTCCCAGTACTTCTGTTTTGCTGCTAGCACCTTGTTCTTTTCTTCTGTTCTGAGTATCATATATTCTCTATATTTCTCTGTTTTTTTCCTGCTGTATTTTTAGCTCCTAAGTATTGTTTCCATGCCACTTTCTTCTCTCTTATTTTCTCTTTAACTTCCTCTGTCCACCAAGGTGTCCTCTTTCTCTTGTTCCCAAGTCGGACTTCACCACATGCTTCTGCAGCCGCTGTCTTTTTGGTGTCCTTGAATTTAAGCCAGAGGGTTTCCAAGTCATCAGGCTATTCTTCTGTGTTTCTCACCGCTGGAGCAATAAACCTCTGATATCTGGTCTTAATTTCTGGCTCTCTCAGCTTGTAGGTCTTAATGCGCATTTCTCCTTTTCGTTTACAATTTCTTGCGTGATGTTAGGCAGTTCCTAGTCTGAGCAACTCTTTCAGTTGTTCTTTTGATGGTTAGCAGGTAGTGATCACTTCCAATCTCTGGCCCCCTCCAGACTCTAGCATGCTGGACATACTTGAATGAGCTCCTCCTAACAATGGTATAGTCGATCACTGACTTCTCATTCTTTGTTGGTTCACGTCTAGTGTAAGCATGTATGCGCTTGTGTTTGTAATGATTATATTCTGTTCACTGCAGAATCTAAGGAGTCGCTTTCCATTGTCATTAAGAGTATCTTCTTTATAACTTCCGATAACTACACCCCATCTAGCATGGTCATTTTTAACTCTGGCATTGAAATCTCCGAGCATGATAACTTCATCTAGGCAGTCATCCACTGTCCTTTGAATTCCTCCTTGACCTCTGCTCTCTCATCCTCATTTGGCCCGTACACTATGACAAGGTTGACTATGGTTTCTCCTTCTTTTAGTTTTACAACCATAATGCGCTCCGAGACAAAGTTCCATCTCTTGATATTATCTTTTTGGTTTTTGGCCACAATGCAACCCATACCTCCTTTAGCTCTTTCAGATGTGGGTACACCACTGTAGAGCAGCGTGTTGCTATCGAGATCCATGACTCCTTGTCCCTTTTTCTTCGTTTCCGTTATAGCCAGGATTTCTAGTTTTGCTTTCCTCATCTCTACCATCAGCTCCACTTCTTTCCCGTTTATACTTCTTGTGTTCCAAGTGTCATAAGTCGTAGTCCGTTCCAGTTCGTCGCCTTTAGAATCAGTCCAGTTTTCTTTCTTGTATTGCTCGTAATCGTGATTTAAAGCAAACAAGTGATTGGCCTGTTATGCCTTTGCATGGTGGAGGGGCTGCCTCCTTACGGCTTCCATGCAGGCCGCCCTCCTCCTTTGTCAGCCGGGCTTGGGACCGGCCTTGGCGGAGTTATGGCAGATCGTACGATATAATATTTCGGGAAAATGTATCACTTAAGTTGCATTACCTTATATGGCCGTGCTATAACTTTCCTGGTGAAGGTAGGGGGAGAATTTTCTAAATTCATACGCCTTTGGTTTAAACTTAGAATATGACCTAAACTTAATTGTGATTGGGTTTCATCCAAGAGATCCTCACAAGGTTACATTCTTTGCGTGGGCAATTTTAACTTTAAAACCTATAGTTATTTGAAGATTTCCTCACTGCATTTCTTACCTTCGTCAGGAGATCACGAACACCAAAAAAATGAGTAAAAATAAGGATTCCATGATAGGACAGGCCAAAGTTACTAGAAATATCTTTTAATATTAAAAAGAGTAAAACTTCATTGATAATACTTAGCGCCCCAAGTCCGAGGAACCTTCCTCAACTTTAAATAAATATTATCTCACTGGGGGAAGACTGCATCTTAAGCAGTTGCAGGACATCTACGGCCTCTCTGTGCATCAAAGTCTGGATATATTAATTCACCCAATATATCGAGGTAAGTTATAACATGCACATTTTATTATTTTATGTTTGAATTTTATATAAATGAATTGCTTATTGATGAACAATTGTGTATGGGGTTGGCAACCACAACATATAAAATAACGTGCCACATAAACCACCACCTCAAGAGCTGGTGACTGCTTCGTGCGGGTTTCCTCACAAGGAACCAATTGCAGAGGTGGCCTGTTGCGCACATATTCTTTTGTGTGGCGCACAGATTACTGTTGGTACGCATACAAATGTAAAATGTAATTATTTGTCTGATAAAAATATATTTATCTTTGAATTCACGATTCTTAGTCTAAGGGACAGAACTCAGATTAGTCGATGTGTATTCATTCTGTGAGTTATCTGTTCTTGTATCTTTCCTGAATATCGAACTCAGCGTAGGAATCTAGGTTTACAGCGATCTATTCTTTGTTTGGTTAGAAATAGATTGTTCTTGCTTCAGAATATCTATGGCCCGAATCTATGTGTATTTCTTGTCTATGTAGGACAAGTCTGTCTTATATCTTAATATCTTTGTATGTCTAAGTCGAACTATATCTTCGGTGTCGAACACGGGGTCAAAGGTTGTTCGGCGGATGTGTCGCTAAGGGGAGGTGAGAAGGTTCCGCCCTGATGGGTGCTGAGTTGTTGTAGCGGCCTGTCGCCGAAAAGTGATCTCTATACTAGTGGGGAAAGAGGTAGTCTCTTTAGACATATCATGTATTATTCACCCCAGTGTTTATTCTTGCTGCCAAGGAATGGCAGAATCATATTCTAGTGTATTTCTGATACCAAGGTAAAGACGCATTTCTTATGAACTTTTCCTGAGGCATTGTATTCGATGGGCAGTCGTACGGTTGTACGTTTAGATGAATATTAACCAGATGAAGATGACATTCATACCTAGCAGCACCATATTATGTGATGAAGTCAATAGTATCAATGGTAGAATCTACAAAGCAATGAGGACATTTAATGAATGATCAGCTTTGATTGCGCTTCCTAGTTTGTATCCTGGGTGAGTGACAACTCACTGGGAGGAGAAGACATTTTGAATCCTATATTTTCCAATCATCGAGGAGAGAACAGGGATGCCCCCTTACTATCACCTGATGAGTCAAGAGATCACTGGTACAGAAGAGAACCCACTACTAGTGGTTCAATATTGTTATCAAAAAAATATGTGCTGAGGTTTACCTAAAGGAATCTTCGCTAGACGAGGTTAGGTCTAGGAACCATCTTGAACCTTGTTTATGAACTGACGTGCTCTGTCAGTAAAGTCAGACGATATATATATTGGAATTACTGAGTGCTTGTCTACTGACATTCCATTGGTACTGTTATGCAACATGAATACCCATGTGATAGTGTATTTCATTGATCAACATTATTATGATTTATGCCAACCTGTCTGCTGTCACTGTACCCGTGCTGTCAAGTGTGATCGTTCCAATTAAACTGTATGAAACGTACATAGTAGTTGGCGTAAATGACTTCCAGCCATAGGTGAGTGAGATTGGTCTATTTGTCAACTCTAACGAACGTTTGCCATCACTCGCATGTACTGTATCCTCACTCCATGTCTACACACCACTGCGTAGGTCGAGTTGACCTTTTGTTTGTCTTCATTTTGACAACGCCCATCAACACCCTCCGAACACGATTGCAACCAAACAAGCAACATTGGTGGCCAGCTTTCTGGGTTTGACCTCGCAGCAATTGAGAAGTCAACAGACTACTGATACCAGACCATTTCCTGTGGCTGATACGACACACCTGCAGTACTAGTTTGCTCTTTGTCAACACTTTGTCACGTGACCTATCGAGCGAATACTGGAACTAGGTCAGCGCTTGTGCACATTTTTCATTGTACATCACATAACGTTTGCAGGCAGAAATTAATTGTGTTAACAAGTATTACAGTGAACTGAGAGGTCCTACGTGTAGTAGTTATTGAAACTGTCATCGATGGATCCTCTTGTGTATTTTTCACATTGTTGAACATTGTAATAAGTTAGTTCAAAAATTTAATATTGATTAAAGTGGCACTTTATTTTCATTAGTAATTAGAAACTGTACCATTGCATTCTAAAACTGAGCCTTTACAACACATCTTATGCACGTGATATGTATTTATGTTTATATTACATGTATTTATTTCTCGTTGTGTTTATGTTGTGGGCGGTTGGTGAGGTGACTATTATATGGTATACCACGTAGAGAGGTCATATAATAGCGTTTTATAGGTGCAATTTTCTTGGTTGAAAATTTGCTGCGACATCTGTTGCTATTAGTGTTAGCTGTGAAGACTGTGCTCATCGTTGTTTTCGTAATATTTTTTCTGTTCTTCAGTTTTGTTTTGATTTGTTTGTACTTGTAGATCTACCCTTTTCTAAAATTTAGTTCTATACACATTTATATTTATACACTGTGGCGTTATTTGTGTTGTTATCCCTTTGCAGTTGTCATCACAGATTATGTGATTATTTTCATTGATTTTCCTATTTGATTTATTTGATTTCTGCAAATGTTTTCATGTTGTCTTTTATAATTGTTTTGTTGTGTTCTTGATCGACATACACTATATGAAACATATTTGATCATACACTACTAGCTGTGTAGTGAACTTATGAGAAATAATCAACTGATGACTAATTGCTGTTACTAGAGGTACACAGTTGATTATACAAGACCTTATTTAAAGGCTTGTTTCCAACAGAGATTGGGATTGTGAGCTAATTAATCAAGTTCATTTAGAACTTGTTCCTGTTTACTTGGAAATAGATTACATTATTGTTTCAAGTGATTGCTATCATTATTAGACATCATGTCTACATTGGAATACTTTATTGCACAAGGGAAATCCCTTGATAAGTCTGGTATGGAATTAGAGGAGTTTGCAACTGCTCAATTTGCCATGGTATTAAAGTCAGAAGAAAAGAAGCAAAAAGAGGAAAATAAATGGAAAGCAGAAGTTGAACAAAAGAAGATAGATGCTGAGAATTTAAGATTGCAGATGCAAGCTGAGGAAAGAAAAGCTGCTGCTGAGGAGAAAAAAGCTGCTGCTAAGGAGAGAAAATAAAAGATTAGAAGCTGAGGCTGAGCAGAAAAGATTAGACAGAGAAGCTGAGGAGAGAAAAGCAATGAGAGAACATGAACATCAAAAAGAACTTTTAGCATTTGAGTTAGAAAAATTGAAATTGACAAATATGAGTAATGTTAATCAGTCAAATGGTAATAGTGGTAAACCCTTTACTTATAAGGTCAAGGTACCAGCTTTCAATCCTTCCAGTGACGATATTACATTCTGGCTGGATCGTTTTGAACGTTCTTGTCGAGCTCATAATGTGGATAAATCACAATATGCTAACCAGTTATCAGAAAATTTGAAAGGTGATTCTCTGACTAGTTTAAGTTTGGTTGAAGAGCCTGACAAGGATAATTATGATGTTATTAGAGCAGCCTTATTGAAAAAATATCAATTAACAGAGGAAGGTTACCGTATTTTGTTTAAGAAAATGGTACCTGAATCAGGGGTAGAATTCTCAGAATTCATTGCAAGGACACGTCTTACATTTAATCGTTGGATTGAATTGTCCAAAACAGAAAAGACATATGAAGCCCTTATGGACTTGCTGCTCAGAGACAAGATTATGTCAAGTGTTAATAAACCATTCCTTGAATTCCTACATGAGCGTAAACCCAAGACACTAAAAGAAATGGAAGAATATTGTACCCAATACGTCACGGCACATCCGGACGTAGCTTTTAGCAATGCTAAGGTTAAAGAAAGTATGCCAGTTGCATCAGCAACACCATACAACACTAATTATTCACACAAATTTCAGGGACCACAAAACAGGTTTGATAAAAAGGGTAACCATAATAGTTATCAAAACCAAGGTAACCAGTCATTTCAGGGTTCTTCTGCGAAGTACTGGAGACGAGCTGACAGCCCTCGATTCAGGGGTGGTCATAATTATAGGAATTTCCGCAGAGGAAGTCATTATAGGAACTATCCAAGTCATCCATCATGGAGACAACAAGATCATGATTATAGAGATACTCATTATAATGAATATGCTAACCATGAGAACTATGACTCAAACCCAAATAGGGGTTACAATAGAGGAAACAATAATGATTACAGAGGCAATAATAATCGGGGTAGATCACAATACAAAAAACATAAATCACATTATCAGGCAAACTCTGCACAGCAAGAGTCACATGAAGCCTATAAACAGACTAAAGATAATAATTATGCTAATAATATGGCATGTTCCGCTTTTGATTTTGGGAGAGAATCTCAGTGCCCCCAATGCAAAACATTATTTGAACCAACTACGGTGTCCACTTTAAGTTGTGGCCATCCTCTTCCCGCTCTTCCTGCGTCAGTCGCGCATGATGGAAGAGGTTCTCTCGTCTTACATAAAGGTTTAGTAAATGACAATCCAGTCTCAGTTCTTTTTTATTCTGGATGCACCACAATTGGTGTTAGGCAGTCGCTTGTAGATCCTTCTCGTGCCACTGGAAAAGTAGTCAAATGTGTAACGTTTGGCGGCACCTTAGAGAAATACTCTACTGCTATCATTAGGATTGCTACTCCTTTCTTTACAGGAGATGTACACGCATGTCTTCTGCCGAATCCGATCGCTGATCTTATCATCGGTCGTATTCACGGAGTCAAAGAATGCACTCCACAACAAATTTCCGTTTGGGAAAAACAAAATATGCAAACTGCTAATGCTGTAGTCACTAGAGCACAAGCTCTTAATATGCCTCAAACTTCATCTACTGAAGATAATGAAGTGCATAACCAAGATGATCCCTTGGTAATTTCTCGTGACTCGTTTATAAAACAGCAAGAAGATGATCCGACTCTATTGAAATTCTTCACTATTGCAACAAAAGGTGATCCGAATAAAGATACAAAGCATAAATCTTGGATTACAATGAAGAATGGCGTACTTGTACGTATGGTGCAAGACTCCACTAAGTCAAGTCATTCTCAGATTCTTGTTCCCAAGAATTTGAGAGTTAAAATTTTGCAGCACGCTCACAACTCTCAGTGTGCTGGACATATGGGTTTTTCCCGTACAAAGTCAAGAGTTCTTGCGGCTTTCTTTTGGCCTTTTGTGAACAAGGACATACGGATTTATTGTCGATCTTGTATAGTATGTCAAGAAGTCAAATCCAAAGGTCCACGCCATGCTGCACCTATTCAGGCTGCAGACATTCCTATTCGACCATTTCAGAAACTGGCGATAGACATCATTGGTCCATTTAAGATCAAATCTGCTAGAGGACATCAGTTTATCGTGACGTGTGTTGATATGTGCACACGTTGGCCAGAGGCTATTCCTCTGAAGAGTATTACTACTGCTGACATTGCAGATGCTCTTTGGCTTATATTTTCTCGTCTGGGATTCCCCGGAGAAATATTATCAGACCATGGCACCCAACTAATATCGGATACCATGTCTCAAGTGATGTCGACTCTGCAGATAGAGAGATCTTTGAGTAGTATCTATCATCCTATGTCCAATGGGATGGTCGAACGGCTAAATAAAACACTCAAAAACTTACTAGGGAAGATAACTGAGGATCATCCTCAAGATTGGGACAGGGTTTTACCCGCGGCCCTCTTCGCTTACAGAGAGGTCCCCAATGAACATACAGGATTTTCTCCCTTTGAACTTGTCATTGGCGCGCAACCGCGCGGCCCTATGTCTTCGCTTAATGATCTCATAACCGCTGATAATATTACCGATGACACAAAATCTTCTTACGAATATGTCATCGCGCTGAGACAAAAGATTATCGAAGCATACAAATTGGCAACTTCTTCTTCTGAATTTGCTAAGCCGAAGGCAAGACAATTTGCCAATAAGAAAAGAACCTTACGACAACTTTGTCCTGGTGGCAAAGCATTTGTTTTGCTACCTTGTAGGGAAAGCAGACTTCTTATTTCTTGGAAAGGTCCATACGATATAATCTCGAAAATTTCCGATGTTGACTACATTATCGATATTGATGGAAAGCATAAAACCTTCCACATCAATATGCTTACGGAATTCCATGAACGTCCGGATTATTTACAGCCTATTTTCCAGGCAACGGACGATTCACCAGTCCAACATGGTCATTACTCATCACTGTCCGTAATACAGGATGAGGAAACAAGTTTTTCGGATGTTAATCTTCCGCTTCCGATGATTCCACTTCATTCTAGTGAATCATGGAAAAATGTTACTGTCTCTCCTGATTTATCTCTAGGAGAACAGCGACAAGTTTCGGCTATGTTACAAACATTTCAGGATGTCCTTACTGACATTCCTGGACAAACTCATGTCATTCAACATGACATTATTCTAACTGACCATAATCCTATTAGGGTCAGACCTTATCCTATCCCTATACATTTTCAAGCACAGGTTGAGAAGGAGTTGGATGAGATGATAGATTTAAAAATAACTGAACCATCCACTTCTGCATATTCTTCGCCGATGGTTATTGTTCGGAAAAAAGACAATAACATACGTCTTTGCGTTGACTATCGCAAATTGAATCAAGTTACGAAGTTTGATGCTGAACCTATGCCTTTACTAGAAGAGCTACTTACTAGGCTTTCTAAATCTCATTTTTTCACTAAACTTGATTTGTTTAAAGGATATTGGCAAGTTCCTTTATCTGAAAGCGCCAAACCAATTACGGCTTTTTCTACACCTAGAGGCCTTTTTCAATGGAATTTCATGTCTTTCGGCCTTATGAACGCACCAGCTACATTCGTACGCATGATGCGTCGAATCCTATCTTATCGGTCAGATGTCATCGCGTACCTAGACGACATCTGTCTTTTCAGCGATACTTGGGAAGATCACTATTCAGGGTTAGTTGAATTACTATCTACTTTACGCGAGTATAACCTGACAGCGAAACCCTCTAAAGCCTACATTGGTTTTAGCGAAATTTCTTTCCTAGGCCATCGAGTTGGTCATGGTTTCCTAAAGACAGAGGACCATAATATCAGTAAGATACTTAACATCTCTATTCCTAAGACAAAAAAGCTAGTACGAAGTCTCTTAGGTCTTATTCATTTTTATGGAAGATTCATTCCGAATCTATCCTCTATCATGGCACCTCTTTCTACACTACTAAAGAAAAGGTCGCCTAATATGGTCCACTGGTCACAGGAATGCCAATCCTCTTTGGATAAGATTAAAAATTTGTTTTCAACACCACCTATTTTAGTGTTACCTACTACAGATAAGACATTTGTTCTTCGTAGTGACGCTTCATCCACTGGGATTGGAGCGGCACTAATGCAAGAGTACTCTGGAACTCTGCATCCAGTAATGTATATCTCTAGAAAACTTAATGCTGCAGAAAGGAATTATTCGGTTTTAGACCGTGAACTATTGGCTATGGTTTGGTCAATTCTCAAACTACAAAGATTCCTTCTAGGCGCACATTTCATAGTAGAAACCGATCAGAAAGCTCTTACGGCTATACAGACTAAGAATTTGAAGAGCTCGAGGTCTACTCGATATGCAATTGCTCTTCAACCTTTTTATTTTTCGGTACGAGCTATCCGTGGATCAGATAATGTGATGGCAGACATTTTGTCTAGATGCCCACATGATTGCACCTAACTGTTGGGTCTTGGACTTCTTAACACTTCCAACTCTACAACAGTTTTTTCTTTTCTATATCAAGATAAATACACATTGTAATTTGTAATATAGTGATTGTATCACTACTATCACTACTTTCATTGATATATATATATATATATATATATATATATATATATATATATATATATATATATATATATATATATATATATATATATATATATATATATATATATATATATTCACCGATACTTGTTGATGATTTTTCTTTTTGTCAATCATGTACCTATAGTGCTTAAATATGAAATTGTTATATGCATTGTGTCATTGCTAGCACTGTAATATACGTTGGTGGCACCTCCCTGGAAACATTTATGCTTAAGAGAAATGCTTTCTCTGAGAGGTTGAGATGTATTATCACCAGTCGATCTATATTTCGACTTTGCCTTAATTTAGCTTATAAATTCCAGATATTTCTCATCTGCTCAGTATTTGTGCGTTGTGAGCCTATTGTATGTTGCTCTCAGATGGAAAAAAAAATGATTTTCATTTTTTTCCCGGGGGGTGTGGTAGTCTGTTGCGCACATATTCTTTTGTGTGGCGCACAGATTACTGTTGATACGCATACAAATGTAAAATGTAATTATTTGTCTGATAAAAATATATTTATCTTTGAATTCACGATTCTTAGTCTAAGGGACAGAACTCAGATTAGTCGATGTGTATTCATTCTGTGAGTTATCTGTTCTTGTATCTTTCCTGAATATCGAACTCAGCGTAGGAATCTAGGTTTACAGCGATCTATTCTTTGTTTGGTTAGAAATAGATTGTTCTTGCTTCAGAATATCTATGGCCCGAATCTATGTGTATTTCTTGTCTATGTAGGACGAGTCTGTCTTATATCTTAATATCTTTGTATGTCTAAGTCGAACTATATCTCCGGTGTCGAACTCGGGGTCAAAGGTTGTTCGGCGGATGTGTCGCTAAGGGGAGGTGAGAAGGTTCCGCCCTGATGGGTGCTGAGTTGTTGTAGCGGCCTGTCGCCGAAAAGTGATCTCTATACTAGTGGGGAAAGAGGTAGTCTCTTTAGACATATCATGTATTATTCACCCCAGTGTTTATTCTTACTGCCAAGGAATGGCAGAATCATATTCTAGTGTATTTCTGATACCAAGGTAAAGACGCATTTCTTATGAACTTTTCCTGAGGCATTGTATTCGATGGGCAGTCGTACGGTTGTACGTTTAGATGAATATTAACCAGATGAAGATGACATTCATACCTGTCGCAGAGTGAAGATAATTTGCCTATTTGAAATTTTCTGTCCATCCTGTATATTGCTTTATTTTCTGTCTATCCTAAGTTTCCGAAAAAAATGTTTCTCACGCACTTGCCTTTTCCCCACCTTAACCCAGGTGGAGCTTCGGTCAACCCGTTCACGTTCGTTAGGAATTTCCAGACTCGGCTGTCTAGAAATTTATGGCCTGTCTTCTTCCTCATTGTTAATACTTTGAGCTCGGAAACCACAGCACGTACAAGTGACATTCAATATGCAAACTAATTTGCGGCAATACTTTTGGCTATCGTGGGAACGTTTAAAATGTAGCGGGTAAATCGAAAATAATTCTTTCTTTCTTTCTTTAAGAAATTAGTTTTTAGACTTCACTTGGCGATAAGCATACGGGAAGAGTAAGACGCATTTCTAAGTCTTGTAAAGTAAAACTGTGCATAGGGAGACTTGAGTTAAAAACACAAAGTGCCCTCTAGTTTAACTTAACAGACTAAAATTCCGGAGCGGGTATGTATTCGCTTTTCCAGTATATAGGAAACTAGCTCAAATATATAGATATGAAATATATTACTATCATGGTGAAAGTCTAATGAAATATATTACTATCATGGTGAAAGTCTAAGTGTATTATATAAACGGGTTTCCTTTATCATGTATGTATCATAAATGCTTACGAAAATTCATTTATTTTCACTGCTTGTATTTTAAAGCGATGTTATGTTACAATGTTTGTATCATTCATAATTTCAATGATCATGTTACTTTTCAATGTTTGTAACATTAATGTATGAGCATATTATTATGAATGCGGAAAGGAATGAACGGTGGAAAGCACAGGAGGATTCTCTAGCGGACCCTCGTGTAACTTTGTCTGACAGGGGAGGAAGCAACAGTCTTGTTATTGTGTATGTACCTGGACTGGCCAGCTAATTCATTCACAGCAGACAGGAATGTTTAAGAATGGACTGACCTATTTTAGGAACGAGACGCATGCATGGATATCAACATGCCGACGCTGGACACTGCTTAAATTGTTTCTGTTGTAATCTGCATGTTGCAGCAGAAGAGTAGTTACACATGTATTTTTGTTTTGTCTAACAGATTTATGCAGTGCAAAGTCTTGTCTCGTATTGCTGAAAAGAGGTTACCTTTGGCCAGTGGCCATATAGTCCTCGTCCACCAGTCACAATAATTCCCTTCAATCATTTCAATTATTTCAAGTATTTCAAACATTCTCAACACCAAACCTCACCCTACCATACTCCACCCATTTTTACCCTCCATCCCACCTTTGGAAGCAAATTCGTTATCTGTGGATATCGCATCAACTGTGGATACGTTACACCAATCTTGGATTTATAAAAATCGTGTTCAGATTCTGTGCCCTTTGTGGATACCTTATTCGAACAGTGAAGTTAATTTCAAGCATTGGATTACGATATATTTTCCCAAGAGAACCCCAGGATATAAGTTGTTTCCAACATTCACACCAAAGGAACAAAGGAACAAACATTCATTTACACACAAACAGTATTTCACATATTTTCCAGCAAAAGCCTATCAGGCCTGCCGGGAACTTTACTAACACAATTCATTCATAATCCTTGTTTTCACTATTGGTGTAATAATTTTTTTCTTCTTTAAAATCATCAAAATTGTTGTGAGTTTGTTTTCTCGTGATAATCTTTATTATTATTTGCTGTAAAATCCTTATTGATTTATTTACATTTCTAAATTGAATAAAACTGAGTTAACCTCGATAGGATTGTTCGTTCAGTTCAGACTACCAAATCCTCAATCTAACTTTACTTCTTTACCCTACTATTTGTGAGTGACACAGTGTGTGCAAAAGAGTAATATTGTCGCCAGAGAAAACAAGAAGAGCTGTGTGTGTGGTTTTCTTAGTGAAGAACTCACTGACTCAGCCTGTGCCTTCTGCCTATCTCTCTTGCGCACCACTATCACACGTCCGTGTGCACTATTGTCCATCACGCCTATACAGCTGTCAAGCTTTACCTACTATTAATTATATTTTCATGCGACAATACCTAGCAGCACCATATTATGTGATGAAGTCAATAGTATCAATGGTAGAATCTACAAAGCAATGAGGACATTTAGTGAATGATCAGCTTTGATTGCGCTTCCTAGTTTGTATCCTGGGTAAGTGACAACTCACTGGGAGGAGAAGCCATTTTGAATCCTATATTTTCCAATCATCGAGGAGAGAACAGGGATGCCCCCCTTACTATCACCTGATGAGTCAAGAGATCACTGCTACAGAAGAGAACCCACTACTAGTGGTTCAATATTGTTATCAAAAAAATATGTGCTGAGGTTTACCTAAAGGAATCTTCGCTAGACGAGGTTAGGTCTAGGAACCATCTTGAACCTTGTTTATGAACTGACGTGCTCTGTCAGTAAAGTCAGACGATATATATATTGGAATTACTGAGTGCTTGTCTACTGACATTCCATTGGTACTGTTATGCAACATGAATACCCATGTGATAGTGTATTTCATTGATCAACATTATTATGATTTATGCCAACCTGTCTGCTGTCACTGTACCCGTACTGTCAAGTGTGATCGTTCCAATTAAACTGTATGAAATGTACATAGTAGTTGGCGTAAATGACTTCCAGCCATAGGTGAGTGAGATTGGTCTATTTGTCAACTCTAACGAACGTTTGCCATCATTCGCATGTACTGTATCCTCACTCCATGTCTACACACCACTGCGTAGGTCGAGTTGACCTTTTGTTTGTCTTCATTTTGACAACGCCCATCAACACCCTCCGAACACGATTGCAACCAAACAAGCAACACGGGGAGCAGAAAGGGGATGATAACACCATGGTATATATTTTTTTATGACGACATGTGTAATTAAGATATATATATATATATATATATATATATATATATATATATATATATATATATATATATATATATATATATATATATATAAAAAGAGGGCTGTATACCTCTCAACATATTCCCCAGTCATGACGTAGGATACGAGTCATGGGCAATGACTGCAACCCACAAAAGTCAGATCCAAACCTCAGAAATGAGGTATCTGTTGAGTGTGGTTGAAGTAACAAGAAGAGACATGATCCGCAACCAGACGATACGTCAAGGCATAGAAACTCAACCTTCGCAGAACAATCCCAACTAAGATGGTTTGCCATGTCTGATGAATGGGAGAAGCCACGACAAGCTTGGGAAACTAACAGCCCGTAGGATGACCCAAAGTCCTCTGGGAGGACAATATTAGACAATCTTTGAATGAACGAGGACTAGAATGGAAGCAGGCCAGGAGGATGCTAGCCGATAAGATAGTATGGCGCTCTCTCTTCCAAACCTCTACACCTCACGGTAGAAGAGGAACGATTAAGTAAAGGGAAAAAACTATATATATATATATATATATATATATATATATATATATATATATATATATATATATATATATATATATACTTACTTACTTAGTCGTTCCCCTTCTACCGTGAGGTGTAGAGGTTTGGAAGAGAGAGCGCCAGACTATTCTATCGGCTGTCTTCCTCCTGGCCTGGTTCCATTCTAGTCCTCGGTCCTTCAAAGATTGTCTAATGTTGTCCTCCCAGCGGACTCTGGGTCGTCCTCGGGGTCTGGATCCTTGGCTCTTTGTTTCTCATGCTTGTCGTGGTAGCCGATCTTCTCCCATTCTGCAGACATGGCGAAACCATCTTAGTTGGGACTGTTCTACTTGGGTCTGTAGGGGGTGGCATTTTAGGCCTTGACGTATCGTCTGGTTGCGTACCATGTCTCTTCTTGTTACTTCAACCACCTTCCTCAGATACCTCATTTCTGAGGTTTGGATCTGGCTTTTATGGGTTGTAGTCATTGCCCATGACTCGCATCCATATGTCAAGACTGGGACATAGGTGGAGCGGTATACAGCCATCTTCGTTTTCTTACCAACCTCTCTCTTGCTGAGGAATCCTCTATTTATGGCCTGAAAAAGTCTCCCAGCATATATATATATATATATATATATATATATATATATATATATATATATATATATATATATATATATATATATATATATATATATATATATATATATATATATATGTGTCCACTTGTCCTATACCGTCTCAGGGGTTGGAGTGGCTAATTCTAAAGATACCGGGTTCGATCCCAGCACAAGGAATATAACTCATGAAACTTTTTTAAGTATCAGTGGGTCCTAATGATGTCCACCCCCCCCCCCCCCCCCACCCCTTAATCTCCTAGGTAGTGCGATCGGATTCCTAACCTTCTCGGATAAAAGCGAAAAAATAGGAGGTCTTATGTGCAAGTTGGGCATGTTAAAAATCCCTCGACAGTTGGAAATCGTAAAGAGGAGGCCATACGGCCGTTACCATTGCAAAATTTACAAACATTAGGAAACCTACAAACCACAAAATATTTACAGAATGTGTGATTCCTGTACACACACAGGGATCCTCACTGGTGCTACGGAGTTCGTGCACTGCGCTGAGAACCTCCTTGTGTGATCTAAGGGAGGCGATCGAAGCACTGAAAGAGTTGTCCATGTGCAGTTAAGATATTCCTTAAAACCAAACCTGTACCATCTGATCAAGACCTTTCCATGTTTTCTGACAGACACAAGGAAAATTAAAATAATATATATAAATATAAAGGAGCGGGGCTCTTCCGACCACTATTTTCCGGGGCCCACTCGGTACTGGGGACGTGCCCCAGTCCAGTTTAAAGTAACACAGTGACTGATCAAGAGTTTTTAACGCTGGTAAATATAAAAAAATTAAGATAAAAACGTTATCATCTATGTCTCCTTTCAGTTTTCAACAACATAAAATCAGTAAATGTGAGTCTAACAGAGAGAGAGGCAAAGAAAGTCATGAGTGTTCAGAGGACGGAATCCACGAGAGTGGGATGTGGGTTATGCAGGGCCGTAGATACGGGGGGGGGGGTTGTTAAAAAAACCACCACACACACACCTCCCCCCCCCCCCACTAGGGGGTAAATTATACTGTACCGGTACCAAAATAGTGCATTAAAATTTTTTTGGGGGTATTAAACCCCCCCTTTTTATTAAGTCCTATCTACGGCCCTGGGGTTATGTTAACCTTCTCATTAAGAAAGAAAGCTTACTAAACAATCTACAGAGAGAGAATTCTAAAATGAATGTGATGACAACTATCTTTTGAGCACTCTTCATAGAGCGGTTAGAACGTTTTCTTCTCGAGGCAAAGGGACCGGATTCAAAACCATAAAACGCGCACTGCTAGCATTATACCCAGCTGTAAAAATGGGTAGGCCTACCTGGGTTAGGGAAGGGACATGCAGCGAGGAAGGGAACTGGGCACCCCCACCCCCGTAAAGCTGAGACCCAGTGTAGGTGAAGTTTCTAACACTCCAGTCCCTTACGGCAGTATCTGCTACGGTACAGCAATTACCGTCACCTTTTACTTCTTGTATACGCCCATGGAGAATGTGTATGGAACAGTTAGCATGCATAAAAGATCAAGCAAACCGCCCAGAAAGATGGGAGGGTTTCGCGGAAATGTAATACATGTAGTTGGGTCCCGAAAACTTTCAGTGGCGTCGCCAAAGATTTGAGGGAATGAGTCAGCTGCACAGAACGTAAAGAGATCAAAATAATGAAGGTTAAGTTAAGAAGCGAATAATGATAAATGAAGATAATGATGACGGACGATAATGATGATGATTATTATGATAATGTTGATGAAGAACAAGATATTTATAATAAACAAAGCAGAAGACTTTGTTAAAAATGATGGAGAAGTTGCTGACTGTTTACACCTAACAAAACTAAAGAATTAGGAGCTAGAAAAACAAAAGACAGACGTAATAAGTGAGTAAGTATGATGACTGCCCTTACCTGATTTAAATCCGCTGCGCTGCCAGAACTCTGCGAGCTCTGATTGGCTGCATTTGGATGCTATTGTGACGACAAAGAGATCAGGAAGCCCCTACCGCTATTTTTATCGCACAAATGAGACGAGGGTTTCCCTTGTCCGCCAGTCATTCTTTGTAAGACCACGAGTCTCGGCCGCGCTACCTGTGTTTTCTGTGACTGGATATACTTGTACTGTACAAAACACAAGGATACACGCACGCATGTGTTTCTTTGTTAATGTGTTTTTGTTTAAAGTTTATTCACGTTGGATATCATTTATAAGTGTTTACTTAATTGAGTGGTGGTCGTTTTCTTCTTAATAAGCAAATCGTATTACAAAGCTGCATTGTTCTATTGCTGTGCCGGTCATTTCCTTACTAGCTTAGTGTAGAATGTTTTTAAAAAATTCTAGCTTTTGTAATATTTAATTAATTGTAGTTCATATATTTTGTGTTTAAGTAATGGATTTACTTTGAAATTCTAAAAATTAACGTGTTTTTAAACTGGACAGAGCAAACAGTGTCGTATTTCAAAAGGAATACACAAAGGGAACTCCCTAGGACAATATGCTACATGGGAATGTAAGAAGAAATGTAAGGTAAGTTAATCAACTTTATTCCTGTTAGCTTTTGTACTATTAATAAGTTATTTATCACAATTTAAATGAAGTTAGCATAGCCGTAACAGCTTTTAAATAAATGTGTGAAGGCTTAAACTTTTTCACTCAACGAAAAACAAAGAAACTGGGCAGAAACGTAGAAAGAAAGAAGGAGGCCAGAACGACCATGAAAGTGTATATACATAATTAAATACCATGTAGAAGTCTACAATGGAAACGTATTAAACAAAAAGGACGTTTGTGACATATTTTGTTTCTGAAAATTAAGCGAAACTTTGTGAGCGCGTTACGTGCAGATTATACAGTTTTATTTGTAGGTCAGGAAATTCCCTGTTTTCTAGTTATATTTAGCAACGTGAGCAGTGCTTTGGCTTTATTTGGCGGCAACTTGAGCCCGTGAGTGTGCGATCTTTGTTCAGGGCGGGAGATGCCACGAGCGCTTTGTCTTTACTTTCCCCACGAGAAAGAAAGACGGTCTGGGCCCTGGGAGGGAGGAGGAAGAGGTAAGGGATGGGCAGAGCCATGTGGCTGGAATGGCGTAGCTGTGGGAGAATGTCCAAAGAGTTTATTTTTAGAAGAAACTGGATTCTGAGAGTTAACTTTGTGATAAGGGTGGATTTGTGCTGAAGTGGTAACTTGCCACCCTTATCGACACCTGGTGTTAAAGTGTAAGATGTAGGTGTCTTCTCTGATTTAGGATGTTGCTGTGTATGTGGTAGTGGAACAGTTCAATGGGTTATCACACAGGCAACATGACGTGTAGAGTCATAGAAAGGGTAACTTCGTTGTATAAGTTTCTTTCATTTATTGCACGCCACAAAACAGTCATGATACTTATGACATCAACATGGTTAACGAGTTCAGCAAGATGATATGGCACATTGAAAACAATTTCTGTAGTCAGCAATGATAGCTGTTGTATATATGCGTCATAAGACATCACAGTTCAATAGATTCAGAAATTCATCAATCATCGAGTGCTAGTTCGTGAAGCTGTATAAATAATAATAATTTCTATAACTTCTGCAACAGTGTCAGCTACAGATCTTCAATGTTCATAAACAATAATAAATGCTCCCATTCTGATGCTAGCAGATCAGTTGTATACAATAAGTCCGTTCACTGTCTGCACGTGAATAGCATACATGGGCTACAGGTCAGCTCGACCTTTATAATGTTCCTAAGTCTAACCATCTGACTTGGACGTGATCTCTGATATAACGAATCCTGGAACACAGACAACAGTCTTGTTGGTCTAGAGCGACCCATATATATTTAACTAGTTCAGGTATACAGATACTGGTGACTTAATCCTAGTCAAAGTACCTCTCCATTTTGCATCACACAGGCGAGCAAATAGGCGACAAAATGACGAACCTCTAGACGATAGCATAAAGTTCGATACAAGAGGAATTACCTTATTTCGGAAAATCAACCATGAACATATGCCTCCAGGCAGGCTGCATAATACTGGGAAATAGTCTAGTTAGCTAACTAACTCACTAAGACACTGTATTTCCCTCAGAGAATCACAAGACGCAGTTGCGTCTGCTCGCTTCTTAAACCATTTCTAAACTGCCCCAACTGGGCGGAACACACAGAACGAACTCCCGGTTTTGACATGCGCAGAACGACAATCTCTGAGTTGCCGTTCACAATAAGACGATTCGAAGAACATTCGAGATAAAAGTCTTACACAGTCGCGCCTTTTATGGTCATGAAAAGAAGCGTTAAGAAAGGTTTCAGACATCTACCATAGTTGACTGATACTACCAAATAAGGAGATGTGGTCACGCTTCGTTCAAGAAATTATAGACCGAACGTGTCTCTATACAAGAGAAGGCAACTCCTAAAAAATTGTAGTTTCGATAACTCGGATTATGTCCCTTTGACCATAGAAAACATAATACACACTTCAGTCAAAAAAATGATCATACATATGAAAAAATGTTTATACAAACGAAAAATAATAATGATCCGTGCGTAACATTACCGCACCCTCCCTGGAAAAAAAAAAAAAATGAAACATTTTTTTTTTTTTTAAATCCTGGAGCCGGAAAAAATCTAGGCTCCTAACGCACGTATGATGCGTGGATATATACCTAACAAATTAGCTCAACGCATGGAGCGACACTGAGATCATATCTCAGATCCTTAGAGAAAAAATTTATCTAAGTATACGCTGATATATTCCAGGAAGGTGCCACCAACACACGCCACAATGATGGCAACAACATAATGACAATCAAATTATACTCATACCAATATATGAAATTAAATATATTATGTGTTATCATACAATGTGTTGCAAATAGCGGTGTAATTTACTAATATACCGCACTATATTATTACATTATATAAAGTAACAGTAATTAATAAGTAATACATGTGTTGCTCTTCGGTGACACAAAACATTCAATAGAAGAAGATGTGGACATCATCCGCTCCCAATGTAGGACAGGACTTGATATCCTCAAAGTTCCACAATGGACATAAACTCGCAGACTTCAATGATGTGCTGCGAAAATATCAATAACACAAATCTTAAAGACAACTGGTAAATTTCTTAATACAATCCTGAAAATAATTTATTTAAATGTGGCCGAGTGATCTTTTGGCCCGTATATCACTAACTAAGCCTTCTTAGATAATTACATGGTACAATGTTATAAATTTCCCTCAAAAAAAAAAAGTGAGACAAAATCTACTAACATGTCATTATAACATTGGACTGTATATCAGGAAATATATATATATGACAGAAGAATCATGTGGAATCGTGTGGACATCTGGACAGAATGTCTGCCATTACATTATCCGAACCACGGATAGCTCGAACCGAGAAATGAAATGGTTGAAGAGCTATGGCATAACGAGTGGACCTCGAGCTCTTCAAGTTTTTGCTCTGAATAGCAGTAAGCGCTTTCTGGTCGGTTTCCACAATGAAATGTGCGCCTAGAAGAAATCTTTGTAACTTCAGAATAGACCATACCATAGCCAATAACTCACGGTCTAAAACCGAGTAATTCTTTTCTGCAGCGTTTAATTTCCTAGAGATATACATCACCGGATGCAAAGTATCAGAATACTCCTGCATTAGTGCTGCCCCAATCCCTGTTGACGAGGCGTCACTTCGAAGAACAAAAGTCTTCTCAATAGTAGGTAACTTAAGAATAGGTGGAGATGAAAATAGGGCTTTAACCTGGTCCAATGAGGATTGACATTCTTTAGACCAGCGGATCAGATTAGGCGACCCTTTCTTCAATAAAGTAGAAAGCGGTGCCATAATGGAGGACAGATTCGGAATGAATCGTCCGTAGAATTGAATCAAACCTAATAGACTCCTTACTTGTTTCTTCGTCTTAGGGACCGAAATGTTAAGTATTTTTGAAACATTGTGGTCCTCTGTCTTTAAAAGACCATGACCAACCCGATGACCTAGGAAAGAAATCTCGCTAAATCCTATAAAGGCTTTAGAGGGTTTTGCAGTCAAGTTATACTCGCGAAGAGTAGACAGTAATTCGTATAAACCCAAATAGTGATCTTCCCAAGAATCACTGAATAGACAGATATCATCTAGGTATGCTATGACATCTGTACGATATGCGAGAATTCGCCGCATCATGCGTACGAATGTAGCAGGGGCGTTCATAAGACCAAAAGGCATGAAATTCCATTGGAATAAACCCCTAGGTGTAGAAAAAGCTGTAAAAGGTTTGGCACGTTCAGTTAGCGGGACTTGCCAATAACCTTTAGACAAATCTAGTTTGGTAAAGAATCTAGAATTAGAAAGTTTATTGAGTAGCTCTTCTAATGAAGGCATAGGTTCAGCATCGAACTTCGTAACTTGGTTCAATTTGCGATAATCTACGCAAATGCGAATGTTATTATCCTTCTTTCGAACAATAACCATAGACGAAGAGTATGCTGAAGTGGATGGTTCAATGATTTCCAAACGTATCATTTCATCCAACTCTTTTTCGACTTGAGACTGGAAATGAATAGGTATTGGATATGGTCTGACTCTGATAGGATTGTGATCAGTTAGCACAATGTCATGTTCTATGACATGTGTGTGTCCCGGGATGTCTGTAAGAACATCCTGAAATGTTTGCAACATCGAAGAAACTTGTCGATGTTCCTCAGCGGAAAGATTTGGAGAAACGGTCACGTTTTTCCAAGATTCCGTAGAATAAAGTGGGACCATAGAAAGAGGAAGATTGACATCAGAAAAAGTAGTTTCCTCATCCTGTATAACTGACAGAGATGAGTACTGACCACGAGTTGCTTGTGAATTGTCCGTAGCCTGGAAAATAGGCTGCAAATAGTCAGGTCTTTCATAAAATTCTGTGAGCATATTTATGTGGAAAGTTTTATGCTTTCCATCAATATCGACAACATAGTCGACATCAGAAATTTTGGAGACTATTGCATATGGACCTTTCCATGCAATTAGAAGTCTGTTCTCCCTTGAAGGAAGTAGAACGAGAGCTTTGTCACCTGGACAAAGTTGTCGTAGACATCTATTCTTATTTGCAAACTGCCTTGCCTTTTCTTTAGCAAATTCTGAAGACGAAGTTGCTAGTTTGCATGCCTCGATGATCTTTTGCCTAAGAGCAATGACGTACTCATAAGAAGATTGAGTCTCATCGCTAATATTATCGGCAGTGATTAGATCGTGAAGTAAAGACATAGGGCCGCGCGGTTGCGCGCCAAAGACAAGTTCAAAAGGGGAAAACCCCGTATGTTCATTGGGGACCTCTCTATACGCAAAGAGAGCCGCGGGTAAGACCCTGTCCCAATCCTGAGGATGATCCTCAGTTATTTTACCAAGTAAAGTTTTCAGAGTCCTATTTAAACGTTCGACCAACCCATTAGACATTGGGTGATAGATACTGCTGAGAGACCTTTTAATGTGTAGCATAGACATTACCTGTGACATAGTGTCTGATATAAGTTGAGTGCCATGGTCTGACAATATTTCTCCGGGAAAACCCAAGCGAGAAAATATCAGCCAAAGAGCGTCTGCGATATCAGCAGTTGAGATGCTCTTGAGAGGTATTGCCTCTGGCCAACGTGTGCACATATCGACACATGTAAGGATAAATTGATGTCCTCTAGCCGACTTAATTCTAAAAGGACCGATAATATCTATTGCCATTTTTTGAAAAGGGCGAATAGGAATGTCAGCAGCCTGGATAGGCGCAGCATGTCGTGGTCCTTTAGATTTGACCTCCTGACATACTTTGCAAGAGCGACAGTACATTCGTATGTCCTTGCTCACAAATGGCCAAAAGAAAGCCGCAAGAACCCTCGACTTTGTACGGGAAAAACCCATATGTCCAGCACATTGCGAGTCATGAGCATGTTGCAATATTTGCAATCTCATGCTCTTAGGCACAAGAATTTGTGAATGAGTGGACGTAGTCGAGTCTTGTACCATACGTACAAGTACGCCGTTCTTCATAGAAATCCAAGATTTCCTATTAGTGTTCTGATTAGGATCACCTTTTTTTGCTAGAATGAAGAATTTTTGTAAAGAAGGATCTTCTTCTTGCAATTTGATAAATGAGTCACGTGTAATAGTCAAGTGACTATCTTGGTCATTTACTTCATCATTATTAGTTAATGAAGTTTGAGGTGGATCCAGAGCATGTGCTCTTGTGACCACCGCATTGGTAGCTTCAATGTTTTGCTCTTCCCAAACAGCAATCTGCTGTGGGGTACATTCCCTAACTCCGTGAATACGACCAATAATAAGGTCCGCAATAGGGTTTGGAAGTAGACACGCGTGGACCTCTCCCGTGAAGAAAGGAGTAGCAATGTGTATTATAGCAGTAGGATACTTTTCTAACGTGCCACCAAATGTGACACATTTGATGACTTTTCCTGTAGCACAGGATGGATCTACAAGAGATTGCCTAACGCCGACAGTAGTACATCCAGAATCAAACAACACTGAGACTGGATTACTATTTACTAGCCCCTTATGTAATATAAGAGAACCTCTCCCATCATGAGCAACATTAGCAGGAAGAGCGGGCAAAGGATGACCACAGCTTAAAGTACTAACGGTTTTCGGATCAAATAAAGTACTGCATTGGATACATTTATTTGCCCTACCAAAATCAAAAGATGAGCATCCGATAGCATTATGGTCTTTATCATTATTAACCTGTTTATCTGCTCCCTGAGATTCTTGTTGAACAGAGTTTGTCTGTTGATATCTTTTTCTCTTATGTTGCGATCTACCGCGACCATTATTGCCTCTGCAATTATCATTAAAGTCCCTACTGTAATTTTTATCCTGGTTTGAGTTCCAGTTTCCATAACTGTCATTACTATCTCTATGTTGTTGAGAACCTCTATTATCTTGGTATTGAGGTCTCTGCATAAAATATTTTCCTCTATACCGATTACCTTTGTGAAAATTTCTAAAGTTAACCGGAGTAGAATAACGTGTAGTATTAGGTTGTCTCCAGTTCTGGGAAGAAGAATCACCCTGGAATTGATCACTATGGTTCTGGGCATAATTACGATTACTCTTTTTATTGAAATTTTTCTGGCTACCCTGAAATTTACGCATAAAATTTGGGCCATAAGGTGCTGCCGAAGCAACTGGCAGACCTTCTTTCACCTTAGAGTTACTAATGGTTATGTGCGGATGCGCAGTAACATACTGGCTACAGTATTCTTCCATTTCTTTTATGTTTTTAGGCTTACGCTCATGAAGAAAAGATAGAAAAGCTTCATTAACAGAAGACATAACCTTATCTCTAAGTAGTAAATCCATAAGAGCTTCAAATGTATTTTCTGTCTTAGACAACTCAACCCATCGTAAAAAAGTAAGACGGATGCCTGAGATGAATTCAGAGAATTCAACTCCAGTTTCTGGTAACATGGTTTTAAATTTAAGACGATATCCGTCCTCGTTAAGTTGGTACTTCTTTAACAATGCCGCCCTGACAACCTCATAGTTGTTTTTGTCAGGCACATCTACCATACTCAACAAAGTCAAAGCATCACCTCTAAGTATCTTGGACAGATGATACACATATAATGTTTTATCTATATTATGCACATTACATGCACTTTCAAATCTATCTAGATAAAATGTTATATCATCGATTGAGGGATTAAATGCTGGTAGATTAAGCTTGAAATCCTTAGCATTAGTCTTATTTGACACCTTATTTGCCTCATTAGCATTACCAGTGTTCAATAACTTTAACTTCTCTAACTCTAAAGCTAAGACTTTTTCATCATGTTCCATTTTTGCTTTTCTCTCATCAGCCTCTCTTTGTAACCTTCTTTCTTCAGCCTCAGCCTGTAACTTTCTTTCTTCAGCCTGGGCCTGTAACTTTTTTCCTTCAGCCTCTATTTCAAGTCTCTTATTTTCAGCTTCTTTTTCAAGTCTCTTATTTTCAGCTTCAGCCTGGGCCTGTAACTTTTTTTCTCAGCTTCTTTTTCAAGTCTCTTATTTTCAGCTTCTCTTTTTTGTTTTTCCATTTCCATTTGAAATCTTTTTTCCTCCACCTGCATCTGCAGTTTCTTTTGTTCTATTTCAGCCTCTATTCTCTTTTGTTCAGTTTGTTCTTTCATTTTCTTTTCTTCCGACTTCAATGCCTTGGCATATTGAACAGTCGCAAATTCTTCTAATTTATCACCTGTCTTCCCAAGGGCTTTACCCTGCTCAATAAAGTACTCAAATGTAGACATGATGTCCAAAATGTGAGTACAGAACCTGAAATAATTAATTATCTTATTTCAATGTTAAATAGCAACAAGACTTAATAAAGTGCTTGTATAATCTCTATGTTGAACCCAATCTCTGTGGGAAACAGGAGTTGACACCAACTTGTATTATCAAATGTATAATAATATCACAAGTCACCTCTTAATTAACAGTGCACTACCCAAATCAGTGCATAATCATCAGTTATTTATCATAACTGCACTACAATAGTGCATAAGCAAAAACACCAGTTTGTTATGATAAGTGCACTATAGACCAATAGTGCATGAGCATATATCAACAATAGTGAAAGCTAACTATGCAAGAACTATGTAAACAATAACAAGACAATGTAAACAATAGCAAAGGTCACCAACAATGTAAACAATAACAAAGATCAAAGTCAATGTAAACAACAACAAAGATCCGAGTCAATGTAAACAATAACAAAGATCAGAGTCAATGTAAACAATAACAAAGATCAGAGTCAATGTAAACAATCAACAAAGATCAAACAATACGAAAACATTCGCATAAGTCAAATACACAAACAGCAAAACTAAAAAGAAATATGCGAAGATATGACTAACAAATGACGCTACAGTGTATACACAAAAATATACGTAAAGAACTGAATAATAGCAAAGGGGAGACCTACAAATACAAACAATCGAAATCGAAACTAAAAACACAAAGAAAGAGAGAAAAGAAAAAAGAAAAAAAAAAATATATATATACAAGAAACAGAAATAAAGCACAACTCGTCACAACTAAACAGATATAGCAACGATTGTCGCTAGCAAATTTCACTGTAGGAAATTCGCACAGTCCCTAACGAAAACGCTAACAGTAGAACCTCTGTGACGTGGTATCTTCTACTGCAAGACTCCGCCCAACCGAGAAAACCCGCTGAAATATAAACATATAAATATACAAATAACAAATAACATATAACATATAAACATGTATCATGAAAACAATAGGAGAAAGTGTGAAAGTACAGAAGGCTCAGTTAGAACATAAGGGCACAGTTCACAAACAAAACAGGCCACTTAACTTCTATAAATCCAGCGTCAGCACGGTGCAGAACAGGATGTAATCAGCATTCTGAGGATAATGATCCAACGTTGATTAACTTCTGCTCCCATAAACAGCCATGACGAAGGAAATGAGCTTCTAATACTGCAACAGTTGTTACGGCACTTGACCTTCTGAATCTTCTAAATTGATTTAACCGGCACTTGACCTTCTGAACCCGCAGCAGTACCCCTGAGACCGGAACAGTTGTTACGGCACTTGTCCTTCTTTTCACCAGATCAGGAAATCCATTCGCTCGGTACTTGTCCTTCTAATTTTACATAAACTTCAATATTGCCGAGCAGCGCCGGGTAGTTTCAAAATCAGCAACTGTCAGAAAATCCGGATACTTTCAATAAAATTTCTTGTAAGGTGGTAGTTGATGCTGTAGTTGTATCTAGTATGATGATGATGTCTGGGTTTGCTGACCCCCTTGATAGCTGGAATCAGAGTGCTATGAAACCAACCTATGGCCACCAAAAATGATATATGGTGCGCCAAAAAATATCAGATGATAGAACCAGCTCTGGCCACCAAAAATGATAAGGGTGGATTTGTGCTGAAGTGGTAACTTGCCACCCTTATCGACACCTGGTGTTAAAGTGTAAGATGTAGGTGTCTTCTCTGATTTAGGATGTTGCTGTGTATGTGGTAGTGGAACAGTTCACAGGGTTATCACACAGGCAACATGACGTGTAGAGTCATAGAAAGGGTAACTTCGTTGTATAAGTTTCTTTCATTTATTGCACGCCACAAAACAGTCATGATACTTATGACATCAACATGGTTAACGAGTTCAGCAAGATGATATGGCACATTGAAAACAATTTCTGTAGTCAGCAATGATAGCTGTTGTATATATGCGTCATAAGACATCACAGTTCAATAGATTCAGAAATTCATCAATCATCGAGTGCTAGTTCGTGAAGCTGTATAAATAATAATAATTTCTATAACTTCTGCAACAGTGTCAGCTACAGATCTTCAATGTTCATAAACAATAATAAATGCTCCCATTCTGATGCTAGCAGATCAGTTGTATACAATAAGTCCGTTCACTGTCTGCACGTGAATAGCATACATGGGCTACAGGTCAGCTCGACCTTTATAATGTTCCTAAGTCTAACCATCTGACTTGGACGTGATCTCTGATATAACGAATCCTGGAACACAGACAACAGTCTTGTTGGTCTAGAGCGACCCATATATATTTAACTAGTTCAGGTATACAGATACTGGTGACTTAATCCTAGTCAAAGTACCTCTCCATTTTGCATCACACAGGCGAGCAAATAGGCGACAAAATGACGAACCTCTAGACGATAGCATAAAGTTCGATACAAGAGGAATTACCTTATTTCGGAAAATCAACCATGAACATATGCCTCCAGGCAGGCTGCATAATACTGGGAAATAGTCTAGTTAGCTAACTAACTCACTAAGACACTGTATTTCCCTCAGAGAATCACAAGACGCAGTTGCGTCTGCTCGCTTCTTAAACCATTTCTAAACTGCCCAACTGGGCGGAACACACAGAACGAACTCCCGGTTTTTGACATGCGCAGAACGACAATCTCTGAGTTGCCGTTCACAATAAGACGATTCGAAGAACATTCGAGATAAAAGTCTTACACAGTCGCGCCTTTTATGGTCATGAAAAGAAGCGTTAAGAAAGGTTTCAGACATCTACCATAGTTGACTGATACTACCAAATAAGGAGATGTGGTCACGCTTCGTTCAAGAAATTATAGACCGAACGTGTCTCTATACAAGAGAAGGCAACTCCTAAAAATTGTAGTTTCGATAACTCGGATTATGTCCCTTTGACCATAGAAAACATAATACACACTTCAGTCAAAAAAATGATCATACATATGAAAAATGTTTATACAAACGAAAAATAATAATGATCCGTGCGTAACACTTTGGTTGTGTCCCATGAAAGAACTGGACAATGCTGGCCAGTTACACAAAGGACGGATCTTCGAAAGTAAAAGTCGAAATGAGTATAATAATATCCGAGTTGATCGAGGAGACAAAAAAAAAATCAACTTCTCTCTCAAGTATGTCCTATGTGGCGACTATAATAAGTTGTACAAATTGCTGGCAACCTCACCATATGAAACAAATAGCTAAAGAAACCACTGCTGCAATAGCATATGGATGATTTGGTGTAAGCTTTCTGCAAGAGGGCAAGCTGTAGTGGTGGTAGCATGATCCATAGGGAGCGAACAGGGAAATAATAATGATGATGAATACTTGGAAGGGGAGGGAATGACCTGAGTTAATCTGCCCTTTCCCCGCCGACCCTAGAGAATAATGAATCTCAAAGTTGAACTGTAAGTTCCTAACAGGATCACCTCTGATGATCACATTTCCTCTTGTTATGCCGTTACCTGTAGGTTCCTTGTCTTTTAAGTTATAAAAATATGAGGGGGACTACAGTAAGACGTGGTGAGGGGTGGGTTAATTATATACAGTATATATATATATATATATATATATATATATATATATATATATATATATATATATATATATATATATATATATATATATATGGTGTCATGAAGTCTGAATCATATCTCGGCATCATTCAAAACGTATCACCGTACAAACTCCGTGGATGTAACTGAGCAATGAAAAGCCAGCTTGGCATACATAGTGTCGAAAGGTACGCTAGACATGGAGGAAACAAAAGTGTAGATGTGAATGATATTTCTGAAGGCAGTGTGCAACTAATCATGGAATACCTAGATAAAGAAGTACCCAATTCGATAATAGGGATCATTAGCTTTAGGCAGATAGCAATAGATTCACTGGATGTGTTGTAGTGCCGAAGTTATTATGAATAGAAGACAATGGAACATGAACCATGTTGTGTTTTTCTCTGTTTCGGCTGCTCCAGTGAATAGTCAGATAAACTATTGAATAAAATCGATATCCATAGTGATAGAGCTTATTTATATGAGTAAAATACGCCTTAGATGGAGGAAATCGGTGCAGAAATAAGGATTCCAGAATTATTTTAGATTTGCTATCTAAGCACAACTTGCCTTGCCTACACGATTTTGGATGCATGCAAACGTACCTTGGTCCAGTTGTCACCTCGTACATGCGCAGACCTTTATAAAAGGGGAGAGAACGAATGACACAGACACACTCGCCGCCTATTTCAAACTACAGACACAGAGCCAAAGCAGTTATATCACCTCCGTTGCCATCTGCAGAAGTGTGAGCAGACTGTGTAACCATTAAAAGCCTGTCTGTGATTGAGGGTAAGCGAGATGTTAATTATATATATATATATATATATATATATATATATATATATATATATATATATATATAGATATATATATATATAGATATATATATATATATATATATATATATATGTGTGTAAATATATTATCAATGTGTGTTTAAAGAAATATTGGCATGTGTAGAATCATTGTGCTATTTCTGGAGGAAAACCCGAAGTGTGTAGGTTTAGTTTAATTGTGTACTAATTAAGTAGATCGAATGGATTGAGCAAGTTGGTTGTGGAAAGCATTTTAAAGATATTATGCTTGCTGGAAAGGACTATCCAAACTGGAGGAAGGAATGACTGTAACAGGTTGATTTTCTGTATTATTTGATATATGACGCAATGATTACCATAAGGCCTATATGATTTTATTGAAGCAAATCAATGACAAAACTGTAACTAGTGAAATACTGAACTATTGTGCTAGAACTTGAACGAATTGTGTTATTCGTGACTTTCTATGACTCTTGTGATTTAACCCAGCTTGTCTGAACTGTCTCATATTACCTCCTGACTGGCTAAGGAGACAATGAGCGATACTACGTAGGTTGTATATATTGTTTCAGATTATATCCTGCCCTGAGTGTCATACATAATCTCTAGTAACCAAGTCAGCAATTAGATGCTCAAGTTTGTCAGAGCTTTTGCCAGTATTAACTGTGTCATCTTAACGAGTGGAGGACCCGCAATGGTGGTGTTCTATCCAATCATACTGCTGTACGAGGCCTAGAAAGGACTTTGTTTCAGATAAGTAGCTCAGTGTTGGGCTATTCTTCAATTTTCAAACACCATAAACCCACCTACGAATAGACTATGTGATGATGAAAAACACTGTGGTGTATATAGAAGACATTTGACAGTCATATGAGTCATAAAGTAACATTAATATTCATCTATTCAAGAGAGCATAATAATAGAGACATTCCATCAGGAAGCAAGAAAACAGTGAATTTGAACTATATTAGTTTAAGAAATTAACTGTAAATGTGATATATATATATATATATATATATATATATATATATATATATATATATATATATATATATATATATATATATATATATATATATATATAATATATATATATATTTATTTATTTATATTTATTTATATATTTATATATTTATATATATAAGAAAGTGACCCATAATTTTATTTTGCAATCAATTGAATTTTATTTTAAAAATTAACAAAGAACAAAGAAGAAAAGATTTTGTATATAAATAAATTATAAATTATACCCAGAGTCTTCAGTGGATTATTTAAATTTGGTTTAAAGTTCTTGTGTAGTTTATTACCCCTAGCAGAGTCATTGTCTAAGGTTAGTCTGGAGAGGAGCCCATAGGAATCTAGATAGCACATTACCATCTCATCTAGGAACCTATACAGCTTGACTATACCTTTGATGTCGATACACCATTACTCTTCTCAGAGAATGGGGTATTTCTTGTAAGACCAGTCTCTTATCTGGCACTATCCTGGTATCATCTGATACATCTATTTGTCCAGGATAATATCACCATCATTATATCTTTCCTCTCGCAACATATGGGCAACAAATTGGCAGTGCTTAGACCAAATTGAAATGAAACAGCAGATATTTGTAGCATTCATTCATCATAGCTTAGGAGAAGTTTTATGCTAACATTATTACCAAAGCCCCGTGTACTGTCCCGGGGGCATGCTCCACCAGGGATGTAGCAAACAGCGACTGATATGAGGTGTTGCTTGGGGCTGCAACCTCATGTAAAAAAAATGTTGCTACAGAAACCACCACTTGAAGAGCCATATGAGAACTTCTCCTGCAAGGACCAGCAACAGTGGTGGTTCAATGTTCCATGAGCTAAAGAGGTTCATAAACAAAGTATAGTCGACGCCAAAGTTTCTTTAACAAGAATGTTCACAAGACGTGCTGTCTATGTATTCAAAACAAATAACTCAGAATATAGCGTCCTGTCATTGTAAAAGGTAAAGATAGTGTCATAGCATCAACTGCCGTAGGGGAGTGAAGTGTTAGAGACGTCACTATTCTATGTTCAGCTTTGTGAGCTCGTGTGTCTTTGTTTTTCAAACTCAAGAGCAGAATCAGGTACCCTTTAGAGCCTGGTAGACTGGAACGTGATGTTACAAGTTTTTGATCACCAACCTGGTAAGTTTGCCATGAGAGGTAATCGCTATGCTTAGCGAATCGGACGAATCATTCTTTCTTAGTATAGAAAGTTAAATGATGAGCCAGATTTTGTTCGATGACAACAATTCTATTCTTACTGTAGTACGTTGTTTGTTCCTTTGACTCACTCAGTCACTCCCTTCCTTGACCAGCACAGTATTATTAAACAATGTTGTTTTGTTTTTTCTTAATACATAAGATACGGTGCCTGTAGTTCCGTTGTGGCAAAAGGACATAACTTCTTTAAATTGTGACGTCGTATTAAAACTGAGGGTGTTTTTTTTTAAATATAGAAAATTAAGCAGCAGTCAGGCTTTTGTTACACACCTTAAGGTTCTTGTGTGTTAATTCACCGCTAAAATCAAATTTTCCAAATTTATTAACCAAACTGACAACCGTACTTTTTCTTGACTGAAAAAGCTTGATTTCACATTGTGATTTGGGAGGGCAAGTTCGTCGTGCATTCATAGTTGACACGCTTACGACAGACCCGCCCTCAAACCCCCCCCCCCCCCCCGGTATTTTAAGTTTATAACCAATAAAACGGTATTGAATTGGGACCTAAGATGCGTCAACAGTGCTCCACTACCGCATCAGTCTAACCAGCTGTAAATGGGTACCTGACTCTGATCTTGAGTTAGAGAAGGCAACAGCAACGAGGACGGGAACAGGTGTCACGCATCAGTCTAACCAGCTGTAAATGGGTACCTGACTCTGATAGGGACTTGAAAGCTGATGATGATGATGATGATTACGATGACTAGCAATTCCCTAGACTTAAGGGTCTTTTATATTTGGACATGCGCCCTAATATAACCGACTAGATTGAACGGGACGCGCCTCGCCAAAACGAGACAAAACTTTAAAAAAAAAAAAACATTCGAGTAAGTTGTATTTTTTCAGGATTACAAAACCTGCGGGGGTATATTCAAGCTATGCGGTCTACTTTTGCAGACATAGAGCAAAAGGCCAAGGATGTGACTGAGTGTGAACATTATCAAGAACAAACTCGAAGGAAACACAAACGAAATCGAAAGTATGATGATTTCAGTGGTTTCAGCACACTTGATGAATCTCAAACGCCTTCTCAGCAGTTTAAAAGCCGAACATTTCTTGTCCTTATTGATAGCTTGCTACCTTGTCAAAACGCCAGAGAGCTTATCAAAAGTTGAATGATGTATTTGGATTCCTTCGTCAGTCACAGTCGTTTACAAAATACATAGAGAAACATTATCCACGCAACACCTGGACCCATGCATACACAGATGGATCAGAAACAAATGCAACAGAAAATGGAGGTGGGGGCGTCTT
The DNA here is from genome assembly GCA_024509875.1 of Oreohelix idahoensis. NCBI lineage: Eukaryota > Metazoa > Mollusca > Gastropoda > Stylommatophora > Oreohelicidae > Oreohelix > Oreohelix idahoensis. Next base: position 101,558 of record JAMPIV010008494.1, on the reverse strand, counting down.
TCTGACCTTAAGCACTGGTGCAGAAAAAATGCTGTCAGTGGCGTCAGGACGATTCTCCAACAACTTCAGAGCAGAGGCAGAGGCCCTGAAAACTGTAGCAGAGGTTATATTGACAGAAGAAAGCGCAGAGAGAAGGGTTGCTTTCTTTTCTGATGCACAGTCAGAAATTGCGGCATTGAAAAGCCAAAATAATACAGACCTGGATGATCTCAGAGTAGTGCTATAACCAGCTCCCCTCCTGGCTGCCTTTACCTTTCAGAACAGAGTCAGGTATCATCCACTTACAGCTGGGTAGATTGTAGCGTGACGCCACCATGTCTCCAGTCCACTACCTTTGTCGCGAGAAGCCTGCGCTGAAACCACGGACGCCCTCATAAATGGTTGCTTGTCTAAAATAGAAGGATTCTAGTGGTATGACAAGATCACTAATGTGCAACTGATGACACGAACCAGGCAAGTGCCAGAAGAACGAGACATGAGACGAAGACGCTGAAGATGGATAGGATACACACTGAGCAAACTTGCTTATAGCTTTACCAGGCAGTCCTTGGTCTGGAACCCCCAGGGTAAGAGAGGCAGAGGAAGACCAAGGAATACACGGAGAAGAGAACTGATGACAGACAAGAAGAGGATGAAGAAATTATGGAACGACCTTGAGCTGATGGCACAGGACAGGAAGACTTGGTATAAAGCAAATGCTCCTTAGGGACTTGAAAGCTGATGATGATGATGATGATGACTAGGTTGAACGGGACGCGCCCCGCCAAGACGAGGCAAAAATTTTACATTAAAAAAAATAAATACATAATAATAATAATAATAATAATAATAATAATAATAATAGCCCCTTCAGTCATAGCTGACCATGGGAATGCGCCCCCGAGGTGGCAGCCCTCAAATACTAACCCACAACCCCTACCTGTTAAATGGACTAATCCCGCGCAGGTGGAAAAAAAAGAAAAAATTGAAAGAAAATATTGTAAGGAAAGAGTACGGTTGTCAGTTTGGGTAATAAATTTGGAAAATTTGATTTTAGCGGTGAAATATCACACAAGTACCAAACTTAAAAATAGAGGATACATTAAAATTTAAAAAAAATTAGACAATGATTTTTTTTGTTTGTTTGTTTGTTTTTTTTTTTTTAAATCGTTGGTACGCCGTATGGATTTGTCCAGTCTCTACTGCCATAACGCGTGATGGCCGTTGAACACTAATCTATAGGACGCTGATTGGTTACATTATCAGCTTTTTCTTTAGATACACAATTTATAACAGGTGAATAAATCTAGGACTAAATTAACTCTCTTCATGTCTATCGTTACATTCATTCTATCTATTTCCCTGCCGAATTCCCAGTGATAGCAAAGACAAATTCTCATTTCTCTTGTGTTAAAGGGTTCTGCATTTTAATTGTAATGCGACAGGTATAGCTCTTGTTCCCATTTTCTTCCTCTTGGCTGTAGACTGGATTATAAAAGCAACAACAAGCACCAGAGAAGGAACTCGGTTAACTCTGGTAATTAGCTATTTACCGTACCAACATGTGATTTGAAATGGAATACAGTGGAATCTGAAAAAATATTTAGATGATCTAGATTTTGCTGATGATTTGGCTCTTCTGTCCCAAAACCGTAATCAGATGGAGGACAAAATGAAAATACTCGATGAGAGGTCACAGTAATTGGGTCTGAAAATGCACAGGGAAAAGACAAAAATAATGAGAATAAATGCAGGACATGATAACAGGGCTGAACTTGAAGAAACACCACTACAAGATGTAGAATCATACATATATCTTGGCAGCAACATAGACAAAGTTGAAAGGACAGACAGTGATATCAAAACAAGTATACAAAAAGCAAGAGGAGCTTTCATTGCATCGGGAAATATATGGAGATCAAGAGAAATCGGATCCAACAATAACATAAGAATCTTCAACTCAAATGTCAAGTCCGTCCTATTGTATTGCTCTGGAACATGGAGAACAACAACCAAAAAGCTACAGACTTTCATAAATGGGTGCTTGCGTAGAATAGAAGGATTAAAATGGTATGACAAGGTTACCAACGTGGAACTGACGACAAGAACTAGACAAGTGCCAGGAAACAAAAGATGAGAAGAAGACGATGACGATAGATTAGACACACACTGAGGAAACATGTTGATAGCATTACAAGGCAGTCCTTGTTCTGGAACCCCCAGGGCAAGAGAGGCAGAGGTAGACAAAGAAGCACATGGAGAAGAGAGCTGGAAACAGAGGTGAAGCCTATGCTCCTTGGGGAGTGGAGGGTGTGACGTACGTCTAGTTCGACAAGTGAATTTTCCCTGATATGATGGATGATTTAAAGGGACTTTTAGCTTTTCATAACATTAGAACCCCTGAACATTTGTTGTAACTTTTCGTTTCGCCAGAGCGAACCGTTTCCACCGGGACTCATTTAGTATGCGGCACGAGATCAAAGACACTGAGACGATCCCCGAGCAGAGAAGTTTGTTTCCCGCAGGTATTTATCATCTCCGCGCGAACTCAACCGCTCGCAAGATGGACCAGAGCGATTAGAAGAAAGACACTGGTGGAGATCTCAGGAAGGACGGGCGGCATGCTATCAAAGACAGTAGTGGTCCCTGAAACGATTTCGCATCCCGGTGTTAAGCACGGAACCGATCGCAGCCAGAGCGAACGGGGAAAGCTGACGCAAGCAGCGAGCGAAGATACGAGAGGCCAGGGGCGGCTTCTCTCTTTGGATTTGGCGGTCAGATCCCCCAAAGTTCATGAGATCAAAAAAGCTGTCAAAGTTCTCATGTCCCACTCATCTTGCATTCCAGTTGTAGATATACAGATCACGTAGAAATACACTTCATCATTCGCTGGCCAGAACTTGATAGTAGCACTAGCGATATTTGAAATCTTGCTAGATTATCCCATGGATTTTCATTTTATTTGCAGTGAATTCTATTTCTGTGCAAAGCGGTAAAATATATATTGTGTAAAGTGATCAGTGGTCCAGTTCATTCATTATATTTCATTGGATTTTGTGTTAATTTAAACCTATTAAATTAAACCGTCTCAATAGTTCCAGTTGTAAATATAATGATATACCTGCTATACTATTTCCAAAAAGATAATAGATGTCAATGCTTAAATTAACTTTTAAAGTCGCGAAGGAATTTATAATTAATAAATTTAGTTAAGTCCTATATTTATAGATGTGTGATTTAACCACTAGAACTCGCGCAGTGTTTATTAAATACATAATTAAATACGCGAGCATATATAAACTAGTCTTAACGGGAAATTTATCGCGCGCTTAGAAGATTATTTGATTTTTAAAGTATGATTATGTTGTTATGGGTTTTCTATCTTTTTCTCTAGATTGATCACCTTTTGCAATCCCAGCAATAACGAAATCTTTCAGAGTTTCCATACTCGGTTCTTAAACTTCCAGACAGTTTGATGAGACATTTTTTAAAAGTAAATCTTGTGGTGGTCCGGTGCGGCCTAGCTAACATAATTACATGAAAGAAAGCCTACCCAAGATCATTTGATTATTATCATCAAATTAAATTACAACCTGTAAGATAAACTGGAAGATGAACAGTGCCAGTAGCGATAGTTTATATACTGCTCTATTGTGAGAGATTACCGATTTACCTGACTGTGACTGAGCCTAGTTTTTCCTCACTGGATTAAAAAAAACTCTACCGGTCAGTGGCTATCATCACGCACTGAAGGATTATACCATCACCTCATTTTTCACCCCTATGTCGAATTGTGTCAGTGCCATCCCATAGACTCCTTTTATATAATAAAACACAAGAACTCTTAGAACTTCAAGTCCGGCGATAAGCGGGAATATTTGCTCTCAGTGCAACCTCGCATTATCTGGGGCGGGACATAGAAGGACTGGACAGTTGTCACACGTAAAGAGTTTAAGTACTGTGTATATCATGCTATGGATTGTCTGATGCTGAAATCGGTAAGTGTGTGGTGTATATGAGTGTGGATCCGCACAGTGTGTATGAATGACAGGAGATTTATTTTTTTGCACAAACCATTTGTTAACTTGCCTACCGGGTAATACGTTTTCTGTATACCCGGCATTGTTCCTTTAGTGGGATAATTTGTTAACTCTGTTTCACACACCCCCCCCCTTTTTTTTCTTTGCTTAGTAAAGGGAAGACACCATTGGGATAACAGTATTTTTTTGTCTACCACCATAACTAATATTGTAACACCTCTTTCAGAGTAATTAAATTCACTGTTGGGGTTACATTTCCTATGCTCCTGATAACTATCTATCTTGAGACTGGGTTTATCTTTGTCTAATACAAGCGGGAAGGGCTTAGTCGATACCAATCTTCTTCACCCCCTCCCTACCTTGATATTTGCATTTTTTCCTGTACTTATGATAATTTTATGTAACACTTGATATTGTTTTTTTTTGTGATTTGATCTTTACGATAAATAAACATCATAAACTTATATCGGACTGTGTTGGAATACCCAAAAGCCCAAAAATTCCCTATTTGTTTAATATAGCTGTATCCACGTCGTCTGAGTGTTTGAAGCAACAAATCGGTGTGAGCGCAGACGTGTGTCTGGAAAACTGGCAAATAATTGTTTGACCAGGAGAGTGGAAGAGAAGATTGAGAGAAACGATTTGTCGTAAATACGTCTGTCTTTACTCTCCTCCAGCACTCTGTGGAGCATCATATTTAATCTATACATTTCTATCACTGAGTTTTCATCATCATTCTACACTCTAAACCGGACTACTATTTCTAGACTCTTTTCTCTCAAAATAAATTTACGACAGAGGGTTATGAATGAATGAATATGTGGCTGATGAAAATAACGATATAAAAACCAATGGTAGGAAAGTTGACAAAAAGACATTAACGTTGGACAGGACACATATTGAGAAAACCAGAGGACAGTCCTTGTTGTCAAATCTCCTGAGCAAGAAAAAAACAAAACGAAGCATACAGTAAATGGATTCCCAAAACATAAGGGGACGGAATTGGAGACGATCGGAATAAAAGGTAAAGACCAGGTAAAGAAGACATGGAAGTAACTTGAACAAGTGGCACAAGACATGGCGGTTTGGTCAGATTAAGTTGAAGCTCTATGCTCCAGAGAGAGCTGAATTGTAATGATAATGATGATAACAAAGGACAGGAATTGTAAACAATTGATCCTGCTGCTATAAATGATCACTAAAGACCCTTAAAAATAAAAGAATATGATACAGTCTATGAGGCTGTAACAAATGCTATGTTACTTACGTCTCAAAATGACGGAAAGGCTGGTATCGCTTTGCTCTAAACTGATTGCGTGGCATGAAAACTCGTCAATCGTAATTACTGCCTGTGATGACTATTTTATTTTAAATTCAGTCCTCTGTCTTTCGTTCAATCAGAGTGTTGTTAAAAAAAAAAAAAAAAAGTAGGTATTAGTTGGCTGGCTCTTTTAATATGAAACTAAATTATTAAACATCTTTTCCATTTACTGGACGTGTTACTTGCGAAGGGATACATTAAATCTGGAAAAAAAAAGGTTATTGCCCTTCATGTGGGATGATTATAATGGGGGCCTCAAGATAACATCACTAAAAGCAATGCGGATCGTTTTCGTATTTTCTGGAAAAGCTGGTGTGAATATATCTTATACAGTGAACAATGTACCATGAAGAGAATGAAAGGAATGCGTGTTCTTATAATGGGAGCTCAATTTAGTATTCACAGGTCATTGAATAAAATGCATAACCAGATAACCAGGGCATTGAATAAAATGCATAACCAGATAACCAGGTCATTGAATCAAATACACAGTAGAGCTCAAAGTAAGCAGTGGACAATTTGGTTTCAATAAAGGAAGATTATGTAGTGATTATTTGTTCATTGCTAAGACAGTTGTTTGTTGTTGTTGTTGTTGTTTTTGTTTTTTGTTGTTGTAGTTGTTGTTGTAGTTGTTGTGGGAGTTGTTGTTGTTTTTGTTGTTGTTGTGGTTGTTTTTGTTGTTGTTGTTGGACCAGCTGCGTTTGGGCTCTCGTCCGTAGGCCCCCATGCCATGTAGTGAAATCTGCATACTAAGGTTAAAAAGGTAAGGGTAGTCTCTGTTGCGTGATAAATTCTCGCAACATCGTTTTATTTCAATATCTATTTTATAACGCAAGGGCAACAACTGCTTGAAATTTATAGTCACTTTTCTCGGTAAGCATTTGTCTTCTCGCGTTGGTATCGAATGCAGTTAAGTTTTGAGCTGTGGTCATTTTGCGCTGGACTGCGCATGACTTGTCTTGCTTCTTGGTCGATCGGTTTCCGCCCACCACTTGTGGAGTGAGCGATTTGGAATGGCGAAAGAGATGCCTCGTTGAAGAGGGGATCTCCGCTTTTTTTTGTTCTGTCAGGGATGTGTAGTCCTCTTATGGATATTTCGTTTATTCGGGATAATACCTCTAGTGTATTTGCACATGCCGGGAGGCGTGATATTTCTGTATTTCTTGAAAGCAAGGTAAATTGACTTTTTCATTAACTCTATCGATTTTGGGTCGTGAGCGATTTCGATTCATAGCCTGTCTTCGAAAGTCGTCGTCACGAGATGTTTTTTCCCAGCTCACATGTCGCTGCATTGTACTGCATCGGTTGATGCATGTACCAAGGACCATTACTTGCTACTTTGTTAAATGAACTAGGTTTGGAAAACCTTTATTATCTAGAGGATATTTTTGAGGACATTATTTATACTTCGGCAGACGTGTCTGTCTTGCTGAAGTCAAACTAAGGAGAGTGAACTGATCTCATACATCTGGTTATCTCCTGGCTGTTATAGAAAAGGATGGAGTTTTTCACCTGACTACATTTACAGCACTTTGAAATATAACATGCATCTGACTCATCATTGTAATGCTGTCTACCGTCTATTGCTGTATTGAATGTTGCTGTGATAATGACTGTTTGATGTGCCTACATATTCGCGTAACCATTTTGTCACTGTGGCGTCCACAATAAATAATGAAGAAAAACGTCAACGGCTGTTACAAGAATCATTGACTTTATACGTCGTGAGTTTACTGACGTCCTATGTGGATTGCCCTGTTATTTTTGTATGAACATTGTTTTGCCTGAACACATCTGCACACCACAAAACCAGACATGCGGATACCATCCATCATCATATGGCATCACGCATCATTTGGTGGCCATAAGCTGGTTTGATTCTGGTACCAGCAAACACGGGGTCCCTTACCCACTTCATTTTCAACAAGAATTCATCAGCATCCTTCAAGAAATTAACATTCTTCAATACAGTCAACATCTTCAAAATTTTCAAAGTACTCGGCGTTGCCCGGTAAAAGTCAAAATTTCAACTTTTTGACGGAAACAAGAATTTGACAGTACCCGGCGTTGTTACATGTTGCCGGATAACTCGGACTGCTGTTATCTTTTACGCAAGTCAAGCAAGTTGCTGCTGTCAAGGTTCCAGTGCTGTCGTTTTTGTGAAGGTCAAGTGCCGGTTGAAACGGGTTGTTTTCTGAAGAAGGCCAAGTACCGATTTCCATCAACTTACTTTTGGATTAGAAGGTCAAGTGCCGAAACAACTCAACACACAGTATTTCAGAAGCTCTTGTACCATCGTGTTAGCAGTGGAAGCAGTTCAGATGTGCCATCATCGTTGGAGCTTCGCTCTTTAGGACGTTGATTGACATCCGTTTTTCTGCTGTTCTACGATTGGAAGCCTATAAGTTAAGTGGCCTGTTTGTATGTAAACTGTGCCCTTATACTTCTGCTGAGTCTTCTGTGTATCATCTCATTCTATATGTTATATGTTTATATGTTATTCGTATATTTATATGTTTATATTTCAGCGGGTTCTCGGTTGGGTGGTGTCTCCGTTAGATTATGCCACGTCATAGAGGTCGTCTATTGTGAGCGTTTTCTGTAAGGTTTGCAAATTTCCAATACTGGAATTTGCTAAGCGACTTCTGTTGCTATTTATGTTAGTTGTGATGACATGTTTTAATATTGTTTTCGTTATTATTTCGCATTCTTTAGTTTTGTTTTGATTTGTTTGTATTTGTTAGCCTCATCTTGTCTATAATTTAGTTTCATACAACATTTTTGTTTATACACTGTGGTGTCATGTATTTTGTTTAATTCTATCGCAGATATCGTCACATTTTTTGTGATATTTCATTAATTTCTGCTTTATTTTTAGTTGATTTCTGCGAACGTTTTTGTATTGTTGCTGATCTTTGTTATTGTTTACATTGTTATTGTTTACATTGTTTGTATTGTTTACATTTTCAATGTTTACATTCTGCATGTGTTTACATAGTCATTGTTTACAGTTATAGTAATTAGTTAATGGGCTATGCTAATGCACTGTTACTACTACACTGATGATAAATGAATGATGAATAGTGTCGTGCACTATTGAATGAGAAGTGCACTTATGATCAAGAATTGATTGTTGATATTTCATATACAAGTTCTTTGATTGGAGACTTGTTTCCCACAGAGACTGGGATAATATAAGGTGATGTGAATATACAAGTGCTTAATTAAGACTTGTTACACTTAGGTTTGAAATAAATTAGTTAATTATTTCAGGTTTTGGACTTATATATTACTCATCATGTCTACATTTGAGCACTTTATTGAGCAGGGTAAATTGCTTGGGAAGACTGGTGATAAGTTAGAAGAATTTGCAACTGCTCGATATGATAAAGCAATGGAAGCTGAACAAAAGAAACTGCAGATGGAAGCTGAACAAAAGAAACTGCAGATGCAGGTGGATGAAAAGAGATTCCAAATGGAAATGGAAAAACAAAAAAAAGGGAATCAGAAGCTGAGGAAAGAAAACTCCAGCTAGAAGCAGAGAATAAAAGACTTGAAAAAGAGGCTGAGAATAAAAGACTTGAAAAAGAAGCGGAGAATAAAAGACTAGAAATGCAGGCTCAAGCTGAAGAAAGGAAGTTACAAAGAGAGGCTGATGAGAGGAAAGCAAAAATGGAACATGAAGAAAAACTCTTAGCTTTAGAGTTGGAGAAATTGAAATTGACGAGCATGAGTAATGGTAATGATTCAAACAAGGGTTCATCTTCTGGGAAGGCTAATAATGATACTTTTAAGATTAAGTTACCAACATTTAGTCCTTCCAGTGATGACATAATGTTCTATCTGGACAGATTTGAACAAGCATGTACAGCTCATAACATAGACAAAGCAAAATATGTTTATCAGTTATCAGGGATACTGACAGGTAAAGCTCTAAGTATATTAAATATGGTGGATGAACCTGACAAGAACAATTATGAGGTTGTCAGGGCCGCTTTGTTAAAGAAATATCAGCTTAACGAAGACGGCTATCGTCTACAATTTAAAAACATGTTACCTGAAAATGGAGTTGAATTCTCCGAGTTTATTGCAAGAATACGCATTACTTTCTCACGATGGGTTGAACTATCTAAGACGGAAAAAACTTATGAAGGACTTATGGACTTAATACTTAGAGACAAAGTCATGTCGTCTGTCAATGAGTCTTTCCTTGCTTTCCTTCATGAACGTAAACCTAAAACAATAAAAGAAATGGAAGATTTCTGTTGCCAATACGTAACTGCGCACCCACACATAACCATGGGTAACTCTAAGGTGAAAGAAGGTTTACCAGTTGCTTCGGCAGCTCCGTATGGCCAAAACTTTGCTCGTAGATTCCAACAAAATTTTGATAGAAAGAGTAGCGGTAATTTCTGTCAAAATCATGGAAATCAATTTCATGGTGATTCTTCTTCGAAGAATTGGAGACAACCTGATAGTACTCGTTACTATCACCCTAATAATTATAAGCATTTCAAAAGAGGATATGGTAATAGAGGTTATTCCTGCCGAAGACCTCAGAACCAAACAAATAGATGTTCGCATCAATGTGAACATGATAGTAATCGTGGAAACTGGAATTCGAACCAGGATAACAATTACAATAGAGACAATAATAACTGCAGAGATAATAATAACTTTGATAACTTCAGAGGTAATAATAGTCGGGGTAGATCTCAACACAAAAAAAAGAGATATCAGCAGGCTAATGCTGTACAACAGGAAACTGAGGGAGCCTGTAATCATGTTGTTGATAGTAAAAACTTTGACGCTGTCACTGGTTCTGCTTTTGACTTTGAGAGAGCAAACAAATGCCCCCAATGCAGTACTTTATTCGAACCGGGTACCATAACTACTTTGAGTTGTGGTCACCCACTTCCCGCTCTTCCTGCTGCTGTTGCGCATGACGGGAGGGGTTCTTTAATCCTACATAAGGGTCTTGTTAATGATACTCCGGTCTCACTACTTTTCGATTCCGATGCACCACTATTGGTGTTAGACAATCGCTTGTAGATCCATCTTGTGCTACAGGAAGGGTTATTAAATGTGTCACATTTGGCGGCACTCTAGAAAAATATCCTACTGCTGTAATTCGCATTGCCACTCCTTTCTTTACTGGAGATGTGCATGCTTGTCTCTTACCTAATCCTATTGCGGACCTTATTATTGGTCGTATTCACGGAGTTAGGGAGTGTACCCCACAGCAGATTGCTGCTTGGGAAGATAATAACATGCAAGCTACAAATGCAGTAGTTACAAGAGCACAAGCTCTACAAACACCCGAAACTTCACTGAATAGTGATAATGAAGTTGATAGCCAAGATAGTCACTTAGTAATCACTCGTGACTCTTTCATAAAATTGCAAGAAGAAGATCCTTCTTTAAAAAAATTCTTCGTTCTTGCGAAGAAAGGTGATCCGAATCAGGATACAAATAGAAAATCTTGGATTGCAATGAGAAACGGCGTACTTGTACGTATGGTACAAGATTCGACTACGTCGGCACATTCGCAAATTCTTGTTCCCAAGAGCATGAGAGTCCAAATATTACAACATGCTCATGACTCGCAATGTGCTGGACATATGGGTTTTGCCCGTACGAAGTCGAGAGTCCTTGCGGCTTTCTTTTGGCCTTTTGTCAATAAGGACATTCGTATTTACTGCCGATCATGCAAGGTATGTCAGGAGGTCAAATCTAGAGGACCACGACATGCTGCGCCTATCCAGGCTGCTGACATTCCTATTCGGCCGTTTCAGAAAATGGCCATAGATATTATTGGCCCTTTTAAGGTCAAGTCGGCCAGAGGACATCAGTTTATCCTTACATGTGTCGATATGTGCACACGTTGGCCAGAGGCTATTCCTCTTAAGAGCATATCTACTACAGATATCGCAGATGCTCTTTGGTTGATATTTTCTCGCTTGGGGTTCCCCAGAGAAATATTGTCAGACCATGGCACTCAACTCATATCTGACACTATGTCACAGGTAATGTCTACCTTACATATTGAACGATCTCTCAGTAGTATCTACCATCCTATGTCTAATGGGTTAGTTGAGCGTCTGAATAGAACGCTCAAGACTTTGCTTGGTAAGATAACTGAAGATCATCCTCAAGATTGGGACAGGGTTTTACCCGCGGCTCTCTTTGCCTATAGAGAAGTCCCTAATGAACACACAGGATTTTCTCCCTTCGAACTTGTCTTTGGCGCGCGTCCACGCGGCCCTATGTCTTTATTACACGATCTCATCACTGCCGATGATATTAGCGATGAAACTCAATCCTCATATGAGTATGTCATTGCTCTTAGACAAAAGATCATTGAGGCATGTAAGCTAGCAACTGCTTCATCAGAAATTGCTAAAGAGAAGGCAAGGCAGTTTGCTAACAAGAATAGATGTCTACGACAACTTTGTCCAGGTGACAAAGCATTCGTCCTACTCCCCAGTAGGGAAAATAGACTTCTTATTGCATGGAAAGGTCCGTATGCAATAGTCTCTCGGATTTCCGATGTTGACTATGTGGTCGATATTGATGGAAAGCATAAAACTTTCCACATAAACATGCTTTCGGAATTTCACGAACGTCCGGACTATTTGCTGCCTATTTTCCAGGCAACGGATGATGCTCCTGCACCTCACGGTCATTATTCATCCCTGTCTGTCATTCAGGATGAGGAAGCTACCTTCTCTGATGTCAACCTTCCCCTTCCAGTGGTTCCATTACATTCCACGGAATCTTGGAAAAACGTTTCTGTTTCTCCTAATCTTTCTGGTGACGAACATCGACGAGACTTGTCGATGTTACAAACATTTCAGGATGTTCTCACTGACATTCCTGGACACACAGATGTCATAGAACATGACATAATTCTTACCGACAATAATCCAATTAGGGTTAGGCCGTATCCTATTCCTATACACTTTCAGTCGCAAGTGGAAAAGGAATTGGATGAAATGATTCAATTAAATATAATTGAACCATCGACTTCACCATATTCTTCTTCCATGGTTATTGTCCGGAAGAAGGATAAGAACATACGAATTTGCGTTGATTATCGCAAATTGAATCAGGTCACAAAGTTCGACGCTGAACCGATGCCTTTGTTAGAAGATCTACTGATTAGACTTTCTAATTCTAGATTCTTCACTAAACTTGACTTGTCTAAAGGTTATTGGCAAGTGCCTTTAGCAGAGCATGCCAAACCTCTTACTGCTTTTTCTACACCTAGGGGTCTATTTCAATGGAATGTTATGCCTTTTGGTCTCATGAACGCCCCTGCCACTTTCGTTCGCATGATGCGTCGAATTCTGTCACATCGTTCGGATGTCATCGCATACTTAGATGACATCTGTCTCTTCAGTGATACCTGGGAAGATCACTATTTAGGGTTATATGACTTACTGTCCACTCTACGTGAGAATAATTTGACAGCAAAACCTTCTAAAGCTTTTGTTGGTTTTGGTGAAATCTCTTTCCTGGGTCATCGTGTTGGTCATGGTCTCTTGAAGACAGAAGACCACAATACTTCCAAAATACTGAACATCTCTGTTCCTAAAACGAAGAAACAAGTTAGGAGTCTCTTAGGTTTAATTCAATTTTATGGGAGATTTATTCCAAATTTATCTTCGATCATGGCACCTCTATCAACATTGTTGAAGAAAGGTTCGCCTAATCTGGTCCGTTGGTCTGAAGAATGCCAATCTTCACTAGACCAAATCAAGAATATATTTTCTTCTCCTCCCATCTTAAGATTACCTACTCTTGATAGGACTTTTGTTCTTCGGAGTGATGCTTCATCCACTGGGATTGGAGCAGCACTGATGCAAGAATATGCAAATACTCTGCATCCTGTTATGTACATTTCTAGAAAACTAAATGCGGCTGAGAGGAACTACTCGGTTTTAGACCGTGAGTTGTTAGCGATGGTTTGGTCAATTCTAAAACTACAAAGATTCCTCCTGGGCGCACATTTCATTCTAGAGACTGATCAGAAAGCTCTTACAGCTATTCAGACTAAGAATTTGAAGAGTTCGAGATCCACTCGATATGCTATAGCTCTTCAACCTTTTCACTTCACGGTACGAGCTATCCGTGGTGCGGATAATGTGATGGCTGACATTTTGTCTAGATGCCCACATGACTCCAACTAATACTTCTGTCCTATATTTCCATATATTACAGAGTCATAACACACCTATATTTCTACAATAGATTAGCACATCTGTACTCACTTTATATGTACACACTATCGTGCTTTGTTGTCATCTTCTTCTGTTCGTATTTTAAGATGATAGAGGAGGACTGAGTAGTTAATATAAGGGCCGTTAGTTTACTAAACAGCCACAATTATTAATAATGTATTGTACCTTATGAAGCATATTAGTTATTAATTAGCATTATATTGCTTGTACTTTCTCAGAATGTCATTGTTGAGCTGAGGACTTACCTTACTAGTATCAAGCATGACGAGTTCTAGATTGTGTACTTACCCTCGGAATACCAGAGCATATGTCCTGGATCGTCATGTAGTTTAACTTTACTATGTACTTATGTCATTACATGTCAAAGAATGTACTATTTAAATTTTCCTATCAGATTTGTACATCCATTTTTAAAGACAATATTAGAGTATGCTGTTTAATGATGATTATAGTAACTTGCATACGTATATTGTGTTTACATGCTAACGTGATGTGTGTTGGTGACACCTCCCCGATGTGAATATTTTTTGAGACATATTTATTTTTCTGTTGAGGTATATCCTCACCAGACACTCTATAATTAGCCTATTGTTTGGCAATTTAGTTAATTATCAGCGCATAATTCGTGCGTTTTGAGCCGCTTATCGCATGCTCTTTGATATTGAAAAAAAAAAAAATATGTTCCACATTTTTTTTTTTTATCGGGAGGAGGTGGTGATATGTTGCGTGATAAATTCTCGCAACATCGTTTTATTTCAATATCTATTTATAACGCAAGGGCAACAACTGCTTGAAATTTATAGTCACTTTTCTCGGTAAGCATTTGTCTTCTCGCGTTGGTATCGAATGCAGTTAAGTTTGAGCTGTGGTCATTTTGCGCTGGACTGCGCATGACTTGTCTTGCTTCTTGGTCGATCGGTTTCCGCCCACCACTAGTGGAGTGAGCGATTTGGAATGGCGAAAGAGATGCCTCGTTGAAGAGGGGATCTCCGCTTTTTTTTGTTCTGTCAGGGATGTGTAGTCCTCTTATGGATATTTCGTTTATTCGGGATAATACCTCTAGTGTATTTGCACATGCCGGGAGGCGTGATATTTCTGTATTTCTTGAAAGCAAGGTAAATTGACTTTTTCATTAACTCTATCGATTTTGGGTCGTGAGCGATTTCGATTCATAGCCTGTCTTCGAAAGTCGTCGTCACGAGATGTTTTTTTCCCAGCTCACATGTCGCTGCATTGTACTGCATCGGTTGATGCATGTACCAAGGACCATTACTTGCTACTTTGTTAAATGAACTAGGTTTGGAAAACCTTTATTATCTAGAGGATATTTTTGAGGACATTATTTATACTTCGGCAGACGTGTCTGTCTTGCTGAAGTCAAACTAAGGAGAGTGAACTGATCTCATACATCTGGTTATCTCCTGGCTGTTATAGAAAAGGATGGAGTTTTTCACCTGACTACATTTACAGCACTTTGAAATATAACATGCATCTGACTCATCATTGTAATGCTGTCTACCGTCTATTGCTGTATTGAATGTTGCTGTGATAATGACTGTTTGATGTGCCTACATATTCGCGTAACCATTTTGTCACTGTGGCGTCCACAATAAATAATGAAGAAAAACGTCAACGGCTGTTACAAGAATCATTGACTTTATACGTCGTGAGTTTACTGACGTCCTATGTGGATTGCCCTGTTATTTTTGTATGAACATTGTTTTGACTGAACACATCTGCACACCACACAAAACCAGACATGCGGATACCATCCATCATCATATGGCATCACGCATCAGTCTCATAGCAGATACTGCTGTAGGGGAGTGAAGTGTTAGAGACTTCACTATACTAGGTCCAACATCGATAGGCGGGGGGGGGAGGGGGGAGGGGGGTGGACCAGTTCCCTTTCTCGCTGCCTTTACTTCCCTAAACTCAAGTGCAAAGTCAGGTACCCGTTTATAAGTGGGCAGACTGAAGCGTCTGGATACCGTGAATAGAACCAGGCATCTTTGTCGCGAGAGACCAGAGCTCTAACCACATCGGACGCTACTGAGACGGACAAGTAAAAAGAAAAAACACTTTTGAATATGATATTACAGTATTGTGTTTCTAGAGGTCAGATGAAAGTCTGTGACTGGCTAGATACGATATTACAGTATTGTGTTTCTAGAGGTCAGATGAAAGTCTGTGACTGGCTAGATACGATATTACAGTATTGTGTTTCTAGAGGTCAGATGAAAGTCTGTGACTGGCTAGATACGATATTACAGTATTGTGTTTCTAGAGGTCAGATGAAAGTCTATGACTGGCTAGATACGATATTACAGTATTGTGTTTCTAGAGGTCAGATGAAAGTCTGTGACTGGCTAGATACGATATTACAGTATTCTGTTTCTAGAGGTCAGATGAAAGTCTGTGACTGGCTAGATACGATATTACAGTATTCTGTTTCTAGAGGTCTGATGAAAGTCTGTGACTGGCTAGATACGCTCTCTGATGACATATTTTAGAAGACTATGGAATGAATGCATAACGTTGGAAGAAAAAAAAACAAACAGTATTATGGCTGTGTGCAACCACAGTCTTAATGCAAGAAGAACAAATAGTGGTCGCATGAACGGTGGTGTAGGTCAACACATTCGTCCTCATAGGTCTCTGTGGAGACAGAGTAATAACAAGGTTACTGCCTCCTCAGGTGTGCCATAGGAGACAAAGAATATGAAGCTGTGCAGAAGGTTGGCCATCTCATCATGTATAAAATAAATTCTATAGAAACTACCGCTGCAAAAATCTATGGATGCTTTGGTGTAGGCTTCCTGGGGACCGTCTGCAGTGGTGCCTCTACGCTACACTGGGGAACCGGGGGGAGATGAAAATTGGCATGAATAAAGATTAAGGACTGCGACATAAATATTTATCTTCCCTACTTTTCAACACGTAGACAGACAGGATAAGTCATGGGGCAAATCAGGAATCAGACGTTATAAATAGAATTTACTGTTTGCGAAGACCAAAGTTTATTATACAACTACAGCCTTATAGAAACTTGATAAAATACAATATTTGAGAGAAGACAGAATGGAGATCTACAAGTACGAGTACCATGCTTGGTGACGTAAGTAATCATGTTTCCTCACAACTCATCATCTCCAGTATTGTTTATCAATTTTACTGTTGACTTCTGCCATGATGTCAGACTGTCCTTCTTCTTCTTCCTCGTTCGTCCTGAAAAGGACGTTGGTTGCGCTGTGCCCGTTTACAGCGAAGCTGCGGTATTTGCGCCTTTCGGCCGACACATCCGACTTCCACACGGCATTTTTGGGGACCGGGTTAGCCTTCCCTCTTCGATCCCTACTCACTCAGCCAGACTGCAGTGATGCAGCCTGTTTCCAGGACCACCACTTGGAGGTGGAGTAGGGTCTTGGTCAGCTCTGGGTCGCTGACCCTGACGCAAGCAGTCAAGCTATGAGTCGCTGACTGCATTCTCTATTGCTGCATCTTTGGGTCCCTCAGACTGTCCATTATCTTCTCTCGTTGTCGTCCTCTGTCTCTTTTTCCTTCAATCTTTCATGTTGTCACGATATATTCCAACTTTCTTCCTCTCATAACATTCCAAATGAAAGTGGGTTTCTTCCAATGTGAGTCATATGTTTACTTTGCGTTCTGGGTTTTTTAAAGGACACAGACATTACTATTTTTTAGCTGTCTACGGTATTCTCTCCATGACATTACTATTTTTTAGCTGTCTACGGTATTCTCTCCATGACATTACTATTTTTTAGCTGTCTACGGTATTCTCTCCATGACATTACTATTTATTAGCTGTCTACGGTATTCTCTCCATGACATTACTATTTTTTAGCTGTCTACGGTATTCTCTCCATGACATTACTATTTTTTAGCTGTCTACGGTATTCTCTCCATGACATTACTATTTTTAGCTGTCCACGGTATTCTAAACATGACATTACTATTTTTAGCTGTCCACAATATTCTAAACATGACATTACTATTTTTAGCTGACCACAATATTCTAAACATGACATTACTATTTTTTAGCTGTCCACAATATTCTAAACATGACATTACTATTTTTAGCTGTCTATGATATTCTAAACATGACATTAGTATTTTTTAGCTGTCCACAATATTCTAAACATGACATTACTATTTTTTAGCTGTTTACAATATTCTAAACACGACATTACTAGTTTTTAGCTGTCCACAACGTTATAAACATAACATTACTATTTGTTAGCTGTCTATGATATTCTAAACATAACAGTACTATTTTTTAGCTGCCCACGGTATTCTAAACATGACATTACTATTTTTTAGCTGTTCATGGTATTCTAAACATAACATTACTATTTGTTAGCTGTCCGTGGTATTCTAAACATAACATTACTATTTTTTAGCTGTCCGTGGTATTCTAAACATGTTTTTATAAAACTACATCTCTGTAGACTTCAGTGTTTTTACATTTTGTTAACTAATTACCCATGACTCATTTCCCGTATGTCATGACAGGCTCTGTATAACAATAAATAACTCTCTTAATATCTTCTACTGGCAGAGGCTTGTTGCATAAAATACTTTCATTTTATAGAACGCTACTTTTGCCTGGTCGTTTCTATTCTTCGTCACATCTTCTATCCGATGTAATTAATGTGATTATGAATGCGTTAGCTGCAGCATGTAACAGATGATACCCACATGTGTTATGAATTATACAATGACAAGTAATTTATTATGTATGCTAATGAGTGTACGTATGGGGCAGAATAAATTACTTTCATTATAATATTGACCGAGCATTAGTGTACGATTTATAAGAGGTTTAAGGGTGTATAACCAGTGCATTGTAGCGAAAGGTTTTTCTAGTGTGATGATGATGGTAGAGAAGAAGTAGAATTTCTCTCCAGAAAGTATGAAGTCCCAGTGCCAGAGAAGTACACTGGTATCACAAATGAGTTACGGCTGTGAATATTCTGAGCTGGACAATAGATTTAGGCTTCAGAAATATACTGCGCCACTTTCGCTATAGTGATAATATAATTAAATTAGAAAAAAAAGTAACTCAAAATTTAACAGTTAAAAATTTACCAAGTCAAATGAGTACAATTTCATAATTTATTATGTACATCTATATAGCCTTGTAATTAGAAATGGGTGTTGGAAGATGGTAAAATGTATGATTATTTATAGTTACAAATTAAAATAAATAATAGTAAAAAATCTTGGATGTATCTTCCAATGAACTTATAACGTCTGTCACAGTAGTTTTGTTATCTCTTGCTATCTAGTCTCTAGCCTTTTTCATCATTGACAGACGCTATTGAAACCGCTCACAGTGTTTGTAGGATTGGATACACATAAACTCATCTTGCATTTCGCCACGTCTGTTCGAGGTTCCTGAGACACACTGGTAATCAGGAAGACTTTCCTTCAGCCCGCCCTATAACTACGGGGGACTAAGGTGTTGAAGATTGTTTGACCACTAGGCTCCAGTTAGCAGGATCAAAGGTCCTCAAGTCTTTAGTTTATACTTGATCACGAACTCGATCAGGAACGATCATAAAACCTGGAATAAAAGGTAATAGGTGGCCAGGGTGTTCCAACAATCTCACTAACCACTGATGTTCATGCGGCGACCATGTCTTCAGTGTTTGTATATAAATGAATGATTCATGGTAGTATGTTACAGAGATAGCATAAGATAATGTCTACTGTGCAGAAGATAACAAAATACATGAATAAATCACATGTTATGGTACATGGGTATGATATAATCTTTGCCTTCCACTTATGGATGCCAAGTAACTTATGTACTTGCTGGTATGTTGTAAGCTTCCAGGCAAGAACTAGCCATGATATATTTGGCTAACCAATTAATTGTTATGCTTCCTGACAATGCCGGTGGAGGTTATCTCTAGTTAGCGTCATTGGCTTCCTGTATACCCTTTATTATTATGTCTGATACAATCAAATCGTAAGCAAAATCTGAAATAAAATGATATTAGTCACACATATATCTTTAATAAACTTATATACCCTCTAGGAATAATAAGCCCACGGTGAGGCTGTATTTGCTGAAGTATATCTGCCCTGCATGCAGGGTGAAAAAAACTTTTCTTGCAGATAATGTCTTCCAGTCTCTCACTCTGGCGTCTGGATTTTGTGTGTGTGATTTTTAAACTTGTCGCTCTGTCCTTATATTTGGGAAACTCTCCCGTACGAGAAAGCACCGTCTGAAATCCGCTTAAATTTTCGTTTAATTTTTTGGTTTGAGGCGATCTGTGCTTTTTCTGTACTTGTTTTCTCATCTTGTCACTATACACTTATATCTTTCCTTCCTTCCTAGGTATCCTTTCATTTACTCCATATGAAGCTTTCATTCTATTCAAGTTTTATCGAAATCCGTTGCGGTATGTAGTTATAATAAATTTTTAAAGATTATGAGCTAACTTTTAGCAGATGTGATGACGATGAAAAATATTAATTATTTTTAAAACTACTTACAGTTGAATAATATCCTTTTGGATATCACTCATATTTTATCTCCTTATGTAAATTATTATAGTTTTAATATCTTTCAACCAGGCTTGCTCTTGTAGCTTTAGATTTTCTTTCCTGCCAATGCAAATTTTTAAGGTCGGCCATGTTTCATATATTCGCTCCCCTCTTCACTTTCCCCAATGCTGTTCGGCTTAGGCAAGACTCACATTTTTCCGCCACCGTCACTTCAAAGCAAGTCCCACCGCGTTGTCCCTTCACCCTTTTCTGTGTGTGTGTGTGTGTGTGTGTGTGTGTGTGTGTGTGTGTGTGTGTCGCGTTACACATATTTTCACAAACAAAGCAAGTGGTACAAAATCTTGCCACAAGCATGTAAAACAAATATCTACAGAAACCATTGCTGGAGGAACATATAAATGTTTTAGTACAGGCTTCCTGCAAGGGGTAGTTCCATGCTCGATGGGGAGCGAAAGGGACAACGAAGGCTCACACACACACACACACACACACACACACACACACACACACACACACACACACACACACACACACACACACACACACACACACACACACACACACACACACACACACACACCTATATATATATATATATATATATATATATATATATATATATATATATATATATATATATATATATATATATATATATATTTATTTGATGTTTGCCATTAAAGAAGTGAAGAGGCATGTATAAAGCTACATGCCACGTTTTAAAAAAAAATTTGTTTCTATTTGAAAAAAAACCTTTTTATTGAAGTAATTTATGTTTTGAAGGTCAGAGCAGTGGTTGGGGAATGAATGTAGAGAAGCCTTGGGATAAGTGAAAGTATATAGGTCAGTAAGCAAAACAAAAAAAATATGGAAGGTTTACTGAAGTTACTTACTTACTTACTTACTTAGTCGTTCCCCTTCTACCGTGAGGTGTAGAGGTTTGGAAGAGAGAGCGCCAGACTATCCTATCGGCTGTCTTCCTCCTGGCCTGGTTCCATTCTAGTCCTCGATCCTTCAAAGATTGTCTAATGTTGTCCTCCCAGCGGACTCTGGGTCGTCCTGGAGGTCTGGATCCCTGGCTCTTTGTTTCCCATGCTTGTCGTGGTATCCGGTCTTTTCCCATTCTGCAGACATGGCCAAACCATCTTAATTGGGACTGTTCTATTTGGGTCTGCAGCGGATGGGATTTTAGGCCTTGACGGATCGTCTGGTTGCGGACCATGTCTCTTCTTGTTACTTCAACCACTTTCCTCAGATACCTCATTTCTGAGGTTTGGATCTTGCTTTTGTGGGTTGTAGTCATTGCCCATGACTCGCATCCGTATGTCAAGACTGGGACATAGGTGGAGCGGTATACAGCCATCTTCGTTTTCTTACCAACCTCTCTCTTGCTGAGGAATCCTCGATTTATGGCCTGAAAAAATCTCCCAGCTGCTGCTTTTCGAGTGGCCAACTCTTCTTTGATGCCTCCCTTTCGGTCTATAATAGCTCCGAGGTATTTAAAGTGGTTGACCTGCTCCAGGACCTGTTCTCACAGCTTAATCTGATGTTTTCTTTCTTCTCGTGATATCACCATGGATTTTGTTTTAGAGCAGCTTATGACCATCCCTCTCTTCTCTAGCTCTTCCTTCCAGACTTGCAGGTTGGATTGGAGATGTGCCTCTGATTTAGCAATCAGGGCAACATCATCAGCAAATGCCAGCTCCGAAATATAGACCTGTCTCATCTTCCAGTACCCCACTGAATACTTTCTTGTTCTTTCCTTACATGCCTTGATGACATCGTCCATAAGGAGTATGATTCATCTATTGCAGTGTTATTCTCTAAAAGGCGATCATTAATTGTCCTCAGTATCACTTCCTTGTCCATATCCAATGCACCTACTATAGGAGCTCTTGAAACTAGTCTATCAGCTCGTTCATTGCCGCGTACCCCGTTAGGTAAAACTACAGAAGTTGATTTTGACACCATATGCGTGCGTATACGATGCTAAATCAAGCGAGTTTATAAAAAAATATTGAAAATGGTAATGCGTCTTACTAGGACAAAAGGCAAAGAAAATTGCCCACGTTGTGGCCTCAAGGCCTTCATCAACAATCACGTGATGATTTTAAGACGTAACGCCACACATGTGATATGGTTGTGAGAAGTACAAATACCTGGTTGTGACAAGGACATTGTTTAGTGCAGGGGTTATCAACTTTTTTTTATTTTTGCCCATGACCCCCCTTCTGAGCCTCATTTACCACTGTGCCACCCCCCTCCCCCCCATAGTCGCTGTAAGCTGGAGAAAAGGTACTTTACCATCTTACTGTGCCCGTGTGCCCTATAAATATGGCATGGCCCCCTGGGGGGGGGGGGGGCAATATGGCCACGTTGAGAACCACTGGTTTAGTGTAAAACAACCTTAGCTAAGTGTTGACTTCAACATAAATGTGTAAAACAACCTTAGCTAAGTGTTGACTTCAACATAAATGTGTAAAACAACCTAAGCTAAGTGTTGACTTCAACATAAATGTAAAAACCTATCCACTTATTGCTTCTTCAATATTGATTATTTTTGTTGTTGTAAACGTGTTGTAAACGCCTTTCATTGAGCTATCTTACTTTCACTTTATCACATCATTCAGATGACAAAATAAAAAAAAGAAAACGGGGAAAAGGAAAGAAAAAAAAAAAACAAACAGCCACTAACAAAATCTAAAGAAAACAGTAGACAGCTGAATTTGCAGATGTGTTCTAAGGGACGTAGCCCAGGAAAATAATTACATGTGGTAACTTATAACGATTGCGTCCCATTTCATTTTTAACAACCGAAATAGTTGTTGCATGTACTAACAAATAGTTGACGTAATTTTCATTGCAGTCACTAATTATATGTAATTATTTCCTACCGACAAGCTTTGGCGACCATATATCTTAATTATCTACTCTCTCCTTTGCGATGAAATGAAGATACGTGTGTTCGATTACGGCTGTAAAAAAAAAAGAATAAAAAAATTCAGAGACGCATTAAAAGGGGGTAATGGTTCCTAAACCTAACCCTAATCCTAACAATAAACAACGTGGTCGGTTTATTTGGATGATATCGAAGAACACAACCCACTTTTCTTCGAACAAACCCTCAGTTACCTTAAAGCACTTGTCTTACCAATGTCTTTCCTCTCCATAAAATAATTTCATTGGGATATTTATCTGCCCCTTTTTCTGTTCTAATCACATGTCCATGCGCCGTTATATGTATGTATGTGCGTATGTGTATGTGTGTGTATATATATATATATATATATATATATATATATATATATATATATATATATAATATATATATATATATATATATATATATATATATATATATATATATATATATATATATATATATATATATATGTGTATATATATATATATATATATATATATATCGATGAACACTTGCCACCAAATCATTTCCAACGCTGGTTATTTTAACTTTATCATTGTATGTATATGGTGTGATCGTTCTATTGGTAAATGGTTAGAGCGCTTGCCTCTCGCGGCAAAATTACCAGGTTTCAGGTTCGAATCCTGGTAACGTCACACGCCAGTCAACGCAGCTGTAGATGGGTACCTGACTTTACTTTTGAGTTAGAAAAGGCAAAGACAACGAGGAACGGAAATGGTTAACCCACCTCAAAAGCTGAACATTGTATAGTGAATTCTCTAACACTTCACTTCTCAACAGATGTCTGCGTGTGCCTCATAAAATACTATTGATAAACTGGCGTAATGTGTTCCAGGACACGCCTGTTTGAACAGAAAAGTTGGTCATAGTTTCTTAAGATCCAGAATACACAGTAAAGACTACTTTATTTATATAGTAAAGGGAGTCCGATTGATAGAGTATTTAGAGCATTGGTCTCTCGCGGCTACGGTGCTGGGTTCGAATCACGGTATCGTTACGCTTCAATCTACCAAGCTGCAAATGAGTACTTGACTGTACTTGAGTTAGGGAAAAAAAGAGGCAACGCAAGGAGGAGAAGTGGTCACCCCCCCCCCCCCCCCCCCACCTCTCGATGTTGGACCTAGTATAGTTACGCCTCTAACACTTGCTCCCCTACGGCAGTATCTGCTATGGGACTACCTGTAACTTTGTTCACATGAAGTACGTAAACTTGGCAAAAATTATGAAAGTGACTGATTTAAATTTGAATACAGGTAAACGTCGCTTTATTGCGCTTCGATTTATTGTGATTCGCAGATACTGCGCTTTATTTTCAAATTATTCATGTTTATTTATTAGAATGTGCCTTCTTCTTCCGATAGATTTTGGCTCCTCGTTAGCAAAAAAATTACGATTCGCTGAAAGCTCAGATCATGAAGATTAGCATTTTTTTTTAAGCAATAAAGTATTTTTAATTTTACAATACACTGTTTTTGTGAGACCCAGAGCTATTGCGCACTTAATAGACAGTGTAAATATGATTTTAGGCTTTTATATGCACTGGGAAGCAAAAAATAAATGGGTATGAACCGCTTTATTGCGATATTCACTTTATTGCTTTATTGCGGTGGTCTGGAACCGAACCCGCAATATCTTATACCTGTACACAGATCTAAGACACTGTATTGTTGTCCAGGGCGATGTAGTTATGTCAAGGGAAGCAACAAACACAATTGAACAATTTTTGTTTTCGCTTTATGTTTACACAGTTGAGTCCCTTAGACCAGGCTTAGAGAGACGCACATTATCATGCCTTAACACTTAATATTTTTCGATGTCACTGAGGTCTACTAAGTATAACTTTCATCGTAGCTTTCGTCACAGTTTTTCTTCTGCAAATAATAAGATAAATCCACATTCGTGTGAAATGAAGAAAGCAAATGTTTATTAACTAAAGACAATTAAAAATATATGCAGGTGCAAGGAAATAAAATAAAAGATAATTCATCGATAGAACTAGGGTTGTGGATTAAGCCAAAAAATTGCTCCTACTCCGGAAATGTTAGAAGTCCGACTCCGACAACCGTTTAAAAAAAAAAAAAACTAGTGAAATGGCATAAAATTATGCACTTTTATGGAGTTATATGTATAAGTATGGCATGTGTGTGAATAAATGAATAGGCTACGTGTCTTTTGTAGACTACATTTTAAACCATTCATTCAGTCATTCATACAGTAATACAATATAACAAATCATCCATACCTGCAAACAATTGACTGCTTTGCCAAACACCACGAGGCAAAATAGTTTCATTTTAACAATGACGGGAAAATTTACAATGTATATAGTTTATGTTCATTTCTTGTGTGCTTTTCCTAAATGTGTCAACAAATTTCCAGTTGTGATAAAAACTTTATTTATGATTAGAAGCAACTGGAATTTTCCTACATTATGTAAAAATGGATGTACTTTAACAAGAAAGTGGTTTTAGGAGTTCTACTACTTTTAAACTTATGTTATTTTTAAAGCGTCCTCTCCCCCTCCCTTGCATGGATCAAACGTGAATCTGCTTTGACTTAAGTCTCGTAAAATTCGGAGTCGGAGTCGGGACATATTTTACGGACTCTACTTCCCTAAAAAATGACCGACTCCCCAGCCCTGGATAGAACACGTTCAACAAACATATAGTAAAAAAACCAGTATTTCACAACAAGTAATAACAAAGACATAAAATGAAGATAATCTGCACTGCACCGCCTCAACAAGGTCATAAAATTTCAGTACACAAAATATTATACCTTTAAAAACATAAGATTTAATTACAGAATTAAAAAATAAAATGAAAAACGTATCTACCAGGCGGTAAACCTAAAATCTCTCTGCGGCCCAAACGTGATCGATGGCTTGCCTACTCGTGCCTTGGAAAAAAACATAATTTTTGACTGTAAATTTCTGATACTATTTTTGTTTCTAAATTTATATCATCATCGTCACCATCATAATCACCAAAATCATCACCATCGCCAAAATCAATCACCATCATCATCACCATCATTGCCAAAATCATCATCATCACCAACTTCATCATCATCACCATAATCATTTTCCTTTACGCTTCATATGGAGTATGGGGCCACCTCTGTAGCTGGTTCTCTTGCAGGAAGCCTGCACCAGTGGCGTACTAAGGGGGTGCGAGGAGGGCGGTCCGCCCCGGGTGACAGCCAGGAAGGGGGTGCAATCGGGCACTATTAATACAGCACTTACAGTTAAAATGTTACTTAATAGTGTGATTCTTTACTGGGGCAGGGGGTGACAAAGGTAAGATCCGCCCCGGGTGCTAAGTACTTTAGTGACGCCTCTTGCCTCCACCAGGCATTAACTTGCTCTTGCAAGGGTTGTTTCTGTAGCAATTTGTTTTAAGTGGTGAGGATCCTAACCTCATATTAATTGCCTTCTACGAATATGCCTGAGGAAGCAGACATCGAAAGTAGATCCCCCACATCTCACCAGTAGAATGCCGTTAGATCCCCCACATCTCACCAGTAGCCTGCTTGTACAGATAATCACAGAGAATCAATCCCGTTTCCCATCCTGGGCAAGTGTCGTCCACCACCTGACCCCCTGGACCGAGTTCGTGAGACGTTTATTCCGTTCATGTTATTTAGGTCAGCAGTTCCCGACTCTCATGAACACGAAGACGATCTTCTACAGCCTGACAGAGTTTACGAAACATCTTTCTCAACTTCCACTTCAAAAGAATATTTGCTGTTTGTTACAAGGTGGTTTGCTCTGTGGAATGTTCCATGTGATATGAATAAAACAATTATAAATTTCTGGCCATTGTTTTTTCTTTGATATGTTAGTTTTTTTAATTCAGTGATAGTGCATCGTGCCTTCGATGGAAGATTAAGCGAATGCGGGGGTGGAAGATTCCGAACAATACTTGAACCTTGGAATACGATTGATTTGATAAGTCATTTCATTGAGTCCATACATTTAATTCACAGTTGTACACAAGGATGATCATTTCAAATAGGAATAGAGCATAAGTCCATATAAGTCATGCATAAATTAATCAATAACGTAGACTGCTGGTTTACGTGTCAATGTCCGTTTAAGGATACAATGCAGTATTGTCGTCAGAACATAGTTCTTCAGTGTTATGTAGAACCAATCCTGACATATGGGAGTGAATCATGGACAATTAGTGAACAAGTAGGGAAAGCCCTAGAGGCCACAGAGATGTGGTTTTACAGAAGAAAGTTAAAAATACCATGGACAGCCAAAAACGAGTAATGAGGATGTCCTGAAAAAGGCCAATGCGCATAGGAAACTTATTTCATAAGTTAGAAAGAAGCAATCCACTTTTTTTGTTTGTGTGTTTGGTATGTTATAAGAAGAGGAAAGCTGGAACATATCGTAACAACAGGTAAGATGGAATATATCGTAACAACAGGTAAGATGGAATATATCGTAACAACAGGTAAGATGGAATATATCGTAACAACAGGTAAGATGGAACATATCGTAACAACAGGTAAGATGGAGAGAAAGGGAAAGACAAAAAGAGCAAATACTGGACAGTTTGACATCGTGGCATGGAAAGAAGTCAACAACAGAATTGATATGTACTGGAGATAGGAAGTTGTGGAGAGATATGATCTCCTACGCCAGTAGGCATGGTACTTGACCAAGAACATATAAGTATAGGATTGAAACGGTACGACAACGTTATCAACGTGGAGCTGATGACAAGAACCAGTGGAACAAAAGGTCAGGAAAATCTTTGCCTTTTTTTTTGTTGATTTATTCATTTGCACACCGTTATATACTTTTGCTCTTTTTATTTATATGAAAGGCAAAAAATGGAAAGTATCCCGTTACACGCCCATTGAGGCATATTGGGAATATGGTGTTAGGCCCATGTTTTCTTGACCATCGGCACACTAGGGGTGATGTGGTCAGCACCACGCTTTAACCTTTCCATAGTCGCTCTGGTACCCAATTCAGGAGGCTGGGTCGACCCCGGAGCCGTTTGCGGTTTAACCAATCCCACCTATCGTCATCAATTCCTGTCCGCTCCTTACATGGAGCCACCAATGCAGTTGGCCTTTTTCCAAGAGGCGCCAAAACATTCATGTACTTTTGCAGAGGCAGTTTATGTAGCAATTTGTGGTCCATGATGATGATGCTTGCCCCATGCACAAGCCCAAACAGCGAGTGTATAAAGTATTGGATAACTTGACAGTCGGGAAAACAACTGAGGTATATATATACATTATCCTATATATAAAATCCCAGCTTTTTCTGTCAGTACGCTAAGGGATGCAACTTTTTTTGAAAGTTAGACATTAATTGTATTGTTTCCCTTATATGTACTCTCCCACAAATTGTAACACTTACCAAAGAAGAATGCGTACATGACGGTGCCACTAACATCTCTCATACTTTGTACAAAATTATTTGGTTCCCTTATATCAGTGTATTTTTTCATTTAAAAAAGTACTTAAAAATATATTACTATTAAAGAATGTAAAACTACATTATTAGTAAAATTTTACTGGAAGATGCGGAGATCCCTGATTTAAGTTGTACCAAATTAAAACAACAGATAATCAAGATGGCCGCAGGCGACCTTTGTCTTTACTGACTGTGTGTGGTGCACCACTTTGAGTGGAGACCTCCCAGTAACAAAGACTGCTGTGTCCGTCTCAGATTTTGCTCTTTTCCTCAGACCTACGGGTCCTGAGTGTTCCTCTATAAATGCCTTTGTGCAGATGAGGAAGGTTATCCCTCGAAACCTTCGGGTATATGAGGCTCTGTCCATTTTGGCTGGAATGACGTCTCGATGGTTCGGTGGTTTTATAGCGAATATGAGTACACATGAGGGCAAGTTCGGGCACAATGGGCTAATCACCTGTTTGCCAAGTCACTTCGATTACATGTCCGCCCATGGGCCTTGTGCACTTGGGTCCCCTCTACACCTCGTTTCACGGGGTAGAAGAGGTTTCGATTATGAGATGAGATGATAATCAAGATGCTCTTCTGTCATGTTCAGACTTTTAACATCAGATGTAAAACAAATATTTAATTAAAAAAATACTTTTGAATAAGTAAAATTGCCGTTAGGTATTGGTGCTTTTGAATTTAATTGAATATAGTAACACTTACCAAAGAAGAATGTGCAAATGACGGTGCACAAAAATATATTTATAGAATGTATGATCCCGTATGTGTGATCCTCGCTGCTGCTACGTAGTTCGTGTACTGTGGTGATGCACAGTGGTTTTTAAAAATACTTTGGAATAAGTAAAATTTTCGTTAGGTATTGGTGCTTTTGAATTTAATTCCAGTCTTATGACGGGCTTTTACACTAGTTAAAAAATAAAAAGTGTTATGGACGAAATGGATCGCCAACAACACGAGGATACAACAAGATAATGAAAATGATGTTATCTTATTTAGTAGATAATTCTGAGGAGGCAGGGCCGGATTTAAGTGTTCGTAGACTATAGGCACTGTTTTTCCCAAATGCGTAACTGAAAGGGTTAAAAAGAGGGGTAAATAATGTTTACCGTCATTCGTCGGTCCTGAAAATTTCGTAAGCCCTAGGCACTGTTGCAGTGCCTGATGGGAAATCCTGCCATGTGAGGAGGTGATCCACAAGTAAACTTATTAAAAACTGGATTTCATTAAAACTTGTACAAGAATTTCGAAAGAAGTTTTTGAATATTGTCTATTATTAAAAGAATCATTCCTCTTAAAAAAAAAAAAAAAAGGAGCTGGTAGGGAGGAATAAAAGCTCGAAAAGCATTTTGACGTAATCCCAGTTATTCAACGTACGAATCATTAGCCACGTGACGTCAAGTTTTGTTTACATGTTCCAAATGTGAATGAGTGCACGTGCTGTCCTGAGGGTGGGTTTGTGACTCATTCATTGAACGAGGAGTCTTAACCAATGGCTGCGCATGGCTGACGTCAGTTTCTACAAAAGTTGGACTTTAATCATCGGCGATTGGTTTCTTCAAGTTTGTATTGCTTGAGAAAATGACGACATTTTCTGTTCTTGAACTGTTTGTCTGTCTGTCTCTTTGTCTTTGCTGACGTCTTTCTTGCATTATTTTTTTTTTACATGAAAGTTTTTCTTTTATCCTCAAAGACGTGTGTGTTATTATTATAAATGACCCTATACTAGGTATCAGAGTTACGAAGTGGGTTGACCATCCCCTTCCTCGCTGCTTTTGCTGTACCTAACCTAAGAGCAGAGTCAGGTACCCACTGACAGCTAATTAGGCTAGAATGTGAAGCCAACCACTTTTCAAACCTGGTAACTTTGCCTCAAGACGCAAGTGCTCTAACCACACCGAGATAAGACAGTAGATAAAACAAAATATTGCAGGATGTTACAATGATTTGATCGTCTTTTCTTTCTTTTTTTTTTCTCTTTGCTTCTTCTGGAGCATGGAGTCCCTATTGTAGTGGCCTTTCCCCGAACCACTGATCGGCTGTAATATCATTACCCTATTTATTTACCTTCTCACAACACCTAGCTAATATAAGTGTACGCTTGTCAGAGAGTCAGTCGGCTATACACAATTATCATAGGACGGTCATTTTACTTGTAACCTAAATATTAGGATTTCAATATTTTGACCCAGATTAAACCGGCGCAGTGTCCCAGGGACTTAGTAAAATGGTCTGTTTGGCATTTGTGTACTGACCATTTTTGTTTTCTTTTCTTAAGTAAAACACAGTGACTTGTTGACCCATTTCCTGAGCAGTGTCGTGATTTTAGTCTGTCTAACAACACGGTCATCTGGATATTTAGGAGTAAATCTGACCATACCACACGCCATATGTTAAGAACTCTCGGATACAATAGCCAATGGAAACGCACCCTTATTATTGTGTGTTAGGAAACGTATTATGCTTGAACATAGAGGCCGATTCTGTGTAACCGATGGGACAATGATATTTAATTTTGGATAGAATAAAGAAGTATCATCGGAAAGGATTATATAATTCAACAACGGGAATGTTACTTTAGAGGTAGGTGTAAAAACTTTCTCGAATAGTATTCTAGTAAGATAGAAATATCGAGTGAAAGAGCTTCGTTACATCAGGATTAGTCCCAACTTAGCTAGTTCAAGCATGCATATATTAAAATGCAGTTTGCAAACTAACTAATTAGTAGATAGATTAATACAGAATAATTCACCGTATAATTCAAGCTTTAGATGACCGAAATCGTCCCATAAATAAGGAAGATAATTGAAAAACTAGTTTTTATTCATTGAACAGATAGGAAAATTATGCCTCAGTTTGAGATTTTTATCACAACTTTTACCCCATGTCATCCGATACGGCGGATGCACTAGTATATAAGACCTTGCCCTTGGCTAAATTGAGGCCACAAAATTCAAAAACTGCAAGCTGAACAGAAGAAGCAGTAACAGTGTAATAATAGTGTACCTTTGCCAACCGCATCTGTAGCGCAGACATTAGATGCCATTAACAGCTTGTGTGTTTTGCCTGAGGGTAAGAATGACTACATATATATATATTTATGTATATATTTATATATTTTTGCTGTGATTAATCCAATGGTGTGTTAGGAAGTGCATAGCCTGTGTTAAGAAGATATTACAGGACGAGTGTACTGTCGGCTGGAAAGCAAGCATGTGTTGACTTTTAGAGACGAAAGCCAGCATTGTGAAATGTGTAGAATAATTGAGAATGGTGGCAAAAATACGACTGTAAGTTTGATAATGTATTTGAAGGAGTATTTCTTAAAGGAATGACATTTATCAGGAACCTAAGGAAGGATTGACAGGAATTGTTGTAATGAATCGATTAAGATATTACTTAGTAATTTTATACTAGACCAAATCATTGTATGGAAGAAGATCATGGACAAAGGAATCTAACTTAGGATTTATAAGGAAATTGTAGTCACAATAAACTGGCTGTAATTGGTAGTGAGGTAAATTGTCCTGTGCATATGTTAGCACAATGTCTGACACTGGGTGTTATGTCCATTGTATGTAGGGACAGAATAGTGCTGGACCATACAGGGGTTGTGATTATTTGTATTCCAGGTTTTATCCTGCAAACTACCAGAAGTATTTGAATCATCTAACTCTGTTGGACTCTGAGGTGCAAGTGCTCGTGAAGTCATTGTAGCCAGCCACCCATTTTCCACTGACTGGCAATTCACAGACGTGTTAGTCCATGGCGGGAGTATGATTGTTTTCTTCAACCACAAGATAAGTGGCAACACATAGCCACTGGTCAGCCTATTCAGCATATACAATATAAAATAAAATATAAAGAAATAAAAACACAGTGAAGGATGATTACCTATGGACAGAATGTATCTATTACTACCTTCACAGTTCAACTCAGTGACAAACTATAGTGAATTATAATATTAATTAGGGTAGAAAAAATTTAGAGACTTAAGTACAGAAGTCTGTTTGATAATTAAAGTTTCTAGGTTTATTTATTTTATGCTGTAAATACCTTTGAGTGTCTTTAAATTACCTAACGGAAAAGAGAACCGGTATAGGTTTAATAAATTGTAAATATGTACCATCAGACTTGCTGAAATTATTTACATTGAGTTAAAAGTTTTGTTGATACATATTATAGTTATAGAGATAGACCATAATTAGTACCCCTAGCACAATTAGCCAACATAAACAATTATAAATTATAAATAATAATAATAATACATAATATCAAAGGCGGATCTTGAAAGGGAGGGAGCAGATAGACTTTCAGGACATTCACTATCATTACACCCGGAGGTTTATACAGCTTGATCCTACCTTTGATTGTCGATACACCCTTACTCTTTTAAGAGAAAGGGGGTATTTCTTGTAAGACCAGTCTCTTGTCTGGCACTATCCTGGTACCATCTGATACATCTTTTTGTCCAGGATACCTTATACTTTAAATAACAACTACCCTTTCGTGACAGGCAGTAGTTATACATGTGACATTTTCGGCAGATGAGAAACGTTAGTCTTTACTAACTTTGCTAACATCACAGCAACTAAACGTCTTACGGCAAAACTGTAAAATTCGACGAACTTCCCTTTAGTCTTAAAGTTATACATATCATCACTATCATCTTCAACATCATCATCATCATCATGATTACTATCATCTTCAACAACATCATCATCATCATCATCATCATCATCATCATCATCATCATCATCATCATCATCATTACTATCATCTTCAACAACATCATCATCATCATCATTACTATCATCTTCAACAACAACATCATCATTACTATCATCTTCAACAACATCATCATCATCATCATCACTATCATCGTCAACAACATCATCATCATTACTATCATCTTCAACAACATCATCATCATTATCATCACTATCATCTTCAACAACATCATCATCATTATCATCACTATCATCTTCAACAACATCATCATCATTATCATCACTATCATCTTCAACAACATCATCATCATTTTCCCTTTCGCTCTTTATGGAGCTTGGTACCACCACTGCAGCTGGTTACGTAACAATGATTGCACGGCTTCGACACATATCCTTTACGTAACAATGATTGTACGGCTTCGACACATATCCTTTACGTAACAATGATTGTACGGCTTCGACACATATCCTTTACGTAACAATGATTGTACGGCTTCGACACATATCCTTTACGTAACAATGATTGTACGGCTTCGATACCTTTCGTTACGGAACAATAATTGTATGGCTTCGATACGTATCGTTACGTAACAATAATTGTACGGCTTCGATACGTGTCGTTACATAATAAAAATTACCATATGTCGCTGGTATCAACTATGGGTGCCGTACATTTCGCCAGTCATCAGACAAGGAAAAGAAACTTGTAAATATTGGAGGACGGCCCGTCCCATAACAGTGCCATCTCTGTGCAAGAGATCTGCCAAACTAGGTTGGAATCTCAGGAGTACTTTTTACTTCTTATTTCTTTCCTGTTGTCTGGTGTATTGTGTGTCTAACGATTATTTCTAATTTAACTTATCCTGACGGTTGTTATCGTTATCGTTTATAGCTATAGATTTATCATCGTCTCAACGAATATAATTTTCAGACAAGCTGTATGCACTGAACTATCTTCTTTTGCAATAGATGTTATTTCCATATTACGTATTGTTTACCGTCAGTGTTTCCATATTACGTATTGTTTAACACCAGTGTTTTCCATATTACGTATTGTAATAACAATCAGTGTTTTCCATATTACGTATTATTTAACACCTGTGTTTTCCACACGACGTATTCTTTTACACCAGTGTTTTCCATTTTACGTATTGATTAACACCAGTGTTTTCCATATTACATATTGTTTAATACCAGTGTTTAACAGCAGCTTTAATTTTCCATCAATTCCGTGAGAAATAAATGTTATATGGTCACTATTTTTTCATTAAATTGTCTTGCTGTTTAACTTTAGGGTCACCACAATTACAAACGCCATAGTCCAAAATTCCCAATTGATCTAAAGGTTGAATGCAAACGAGCGAGAAGGCCTCATCTATGCTAATGGGAGGAAACATTAATATGGCCACCGGAAGTGGCCTGCTAGAATTAACATCAAAATAAAGGATAGAAACAGTTGAAGACTGATTACAGCCGCGTTCTAACAGAGAAATGGCACCTTATTAGACCTCTAATCTCCATTCATTGCGGTACTGGGGAAAATGTGTCACGTTAGATAACCTTGAACTCTCCACGGCCTTATTACCTGGCCTTCGATTCCCACGGTTGCCATGACAGTTGCGTAATCTAACCTTGCTTTTATTTAACTGGCCCCATATTAACACTTCCTCCCGTACTGGGCTTCTCTTTTACTTGGACTTCCTTCCTCGCATTGTGACACCTTTTAAGGACACCCTACAACTTCCATTGTTGCTGAAGCTTGACACAGTTCCCATTCATAAGGTGCTGAAAAAATGTTTTAACAGTGTATTGTGGGCCCTGTTACTTATATTTGCATTACTGGACGATGGCAGATGAATCCATTTTCAATAATGTATTAGAACATATATAGTAATTTATATATACCACTCACATACACACACACACATAATTGACGACAGTTAGACGCACAGACGTGAAAAACTACAACAGTGGAATATAGATATTTTGGAACGAGCTGACCGACACACTTGAATAAAGTTTATGTAAATTTTATTAACATAAAGAAAATGTTCCACAACAAATAAGTTTGCTTATCAAGCACATATAAATACACATAGGTTAATAAATAACTAAAAGAATAATAGACCCATAGGTGTCATCCTTTTCCCCTCTGTTTAGCCCACGATCCTGTTAGAAGAAAAGTTATAGCCCCAAAGAGTCACAGATTTATACGCTATGGTCTAGGATTTCCCTCTATAGTTAAGAACAGAGTTGATATATTAATCTATCCTAAGAGGAAATCAGCATTTGCAACAAAAAAATTGCATAAAGAAATTACAAAGTGGGTGCATGAAAATAAAAAAATGAAAGAATCACTCGTTCTGCTTTCTCTCTGATCATTCAGCAGGGGCCCCTGACATACTTTCTTACCTACACACGTGGTGTTTCTCGCCGTCTGGCGCAAACTTCAGGACACTTCTCTACAGTGAATCTGTATTCTTTTGATAAAGAGAATCCCAGCTCTGCAGATACAGATTTCTTCCAATGTTCCGGGGAGCATTCACTTCACAATTATATTTTAAGATTACTGTTAAGGTCACTTGAATCAATTTGGGTAAGAAAGTTTAAACGGGCTCACAGTGTCAGAATCACGAGGTTTCCAC
The DNA here is from genome assembly GCA_024509875.1 of Oreohelix idahoensis. Lineage (NCBI taxonomy): Eukaryota > Metazoa > Mollusca > Gastropoda > Stylommatophora > Oreohelicidae > Oreohelix > Oreohelix idahoensis. The sequence goes on along the minus strand of JAMPIV010008494.1, from coordinate 65,673 downwards.
TACTTAGGAAAATGACAGGTTGGTAACTTCTCTCAAATGTAAAATTCTTGGTCACACCACAATTAGTTAAAAAAACGTCGGAAATGTTACTGTTTGTAATTTCTCTCGCCACAGGGGCTGAATATACAATGAGAATGATGGGAAGAATTATAATCTGGCTCGATAGGCCCAGTTATTGCATTTTAGTATTAAAGTTCGTGAGATGAGTACGCTGTCTTTTTCTGGATGCAAACACAATGCCAGACAGGTTGTAACTTGGAAACTCACTTATTTAAATTACAAAATTTTACTTCTTGGTTCTTCTCATATACTGAAAAAAAACCCGCTGGTAGATGTTGGGCTTTACACAGAATACCGTATAAAGAAAAAGAAACACAGAATACTTAAACATAATATTATACACATCCTATAAATTAATATTAGACAAACATAAAGGTATGTTTTCAGGCACTCGTAAGAAATAAAGAAGTAGAACACTTGGACAACAGAAAAACAACAGACGTGAGTGGCTTACCCAGGGTTCGAACCCCGTACCTTCCGTACGACAACTCCGCCTAGCTATCAAGCGAATCACACTGACCCCACGGCCAGCTAGGCATCCCCAAAAAAAGATGCTTTGCTGGCTATTTATCAGTACGAAACACACAAGATAACACCGGAAGTATACAGTGGGCAACTCAGCCCTTAAATGACGCAATCACTTCTGTTGTTCTCCTACTTTTTCTGTTGTCCAAGTGTTCTACTTCTTTATTTCTTTCGAGTGCCTGAAAACATACCTTTATGTTTGTCTAATATTAATTTACTGTTTACAGGCCTCGGGTTTCCCTTCCTTATGTGTTATTTATGTTTATACACATCCTATCCTACCCTCGCGTAAAACATAATATTCACTTCGGTTATTAACTACAAGTTAGAGACTATAAGCTTAGCGCTTGTCTCATCGTTTAAACTTCCGTGAAATAAATTATTGTCATTACAAAAATCAATCATTGTGACGTACGTCTAGTTCGACAAGTGAACTTTCCCTGATTTGATGGATGATTAAAGGGACTTTTAGCTTTTCATAACATTAGAACCCCTGAACATTTGTTGTAACTTTGTTGTTTCGCCAGAGCGAACCGATTCCACCGGGGCTCATTAAGTATGCGGCATGAGATCTGAAGACACTGAGACGATCCCCAGAACAGAGAAGCTAGTTCTCGCAGGAATTTCTCATCTCCGTGCGAACACTGAACCGCTCGCAAGATGGACCAGAGCTGTCAGAAGAAAGCGGAGGCAGCGAACAGAGCAACGTCTCGCAGGAAGACGACACGGCAGTGCGAACCAGAGTAGACGAAGAAAGCTTCTTGCAGACCTCGCACTTCTGTGGCAACCGGCAGACTTGCCCGAAAGACTGAGAAACAGGAGAGACGGAGATCGGAAGCAAGGGGGCAATCGCGGTTAACACGACGGCTAGAAACCTCGACTTTTCCTGGGTTCTAAAGAGGCGCTAGAATCTAACAGGTCTCACTCATCTTGAATTCCATTTAGATATATACAGACCCTGAAGAATGCAACTTTATCACTCGTTTCGCCAGACCTTGACAGAAGCACTAGCATAGTGAAATCCTGTTTGATTCACTCTGGATACTCAACTTATTTGCAGTGAATTCTATTCTGTGCTAAACGGTATAATATATTTGTTTTAAAGTGATCAGTGGTCTAGTTCATTCATACATTTTATTTCACTGGATTTTGTGATTAACTTAAAGCTATTAAATTAAACTTATCTCAAATAGTTCCAGTGGAATAAGTAATGTAATATCTATTATATCATTTCCCAAAATGATAGATACTTAAATGCTTAAAGTAACATTTAAAGACGCGAGGGAATTTATAACTAAATTTAATTAAGTTTAGTTCTAGTTTTTACGTATGTTTTAACTATTAAATTCGCGTGGAGTTCTTCCTGAATTTTATAAAAATTATGGACGCGAGTGTATAAATAGTTAACTGTAAATTTATCGCGCTTTGGAAATGATACTTGATTTTCGGTATGAATTACATGTTTTCTATCTTTTATCTAGAGTGATCGTTACCTTAGCGATCCCAGCAAGAAGAAGTACAGCCTGGTAAAGAGTCCCCAGACTCAGTTCTTAAACCCACTTCCAGAATCTGATGAGACTGTGTATTAAATTTTAAATCTTTGAGGCGATCCTATATTTGGGATCCAGCTATCTAAATTAATAGAAAGAAAGCACCCCCATTGACAAATTTAAACACCTCACTAAGTATATTCAGTCGTAACTGGAAGAAGAACAATCGCCAGAGTTCTTTTTTTAAATTAAAATTACTGCTACAGAGAGAGAGAGAGAGAGAGTACATATTTACCTGAACTGTGAAGGTACCTAGTTTTTCCTCACCGGATTTAAAACCTACCTCACTGGACAGTTGTAGTCACCTCGGTTTTTTTAAAGCAGAAGGTTCACCACCAGCGGTGAAATCTAAGAAGCCACACCCCATTCTCACCAGTACCTAACTGCGACGGTGCATCCCATAGACTTTTTTTATATCAGAAAAATAAACCACAAGAACATTTAGTCTTCACGACCAGCGATAAGCGGGAATATTTGCTACCAGCCAAACCTCGCTAAATCTGGGGCCGGACATTGAAGTAACAGACACTCTCAATATGTCAAGTGTTAATTGATGAGTTTTTTTGTATAATTCTATGGATTGCCTGCTTCTAAGATCGGTAAGTCTGTGTGTGAGTTTGTGTGTTGGCCAGCACGTGCGTGCATGACTAAAAGGAGATTTATGTGCAACTATTTTAATTGCTGTACCTGGTAGACACTTTGTTAGTTATTCCTTACATGGTTCACTTTATAAGTGGGATTTCTTAACCTCTGTTATTTCCCCTTCCTAGTCTGCTTAGTAGAAGGGAAAACAGTTAAAGATAATAGGACTAGTTTCCTAATCCCTCTTTTCGGGATAGATTAATTGACTGTTGGGTTAACTTATCTACTTCTGTTAATACCTGTCATTTGGACCGGGTTCCTTTTTCCATTTTTCTGTACAAGAGGGAAGGGCATATTGAACACTACTCTTCAACAACCTCCCACCCTCCTTGTTTTTTTTTTGTATTTTGAAACTTCGATAATTGTTTGTGACTTGATTTTTTTTAAAATGCTAAATAAAAGGAATAACACTTTTAGCATTTGTGTTGGCAGGCCCAAACCCAAACTTTCCCATATTCGTTATCGTAGTTGTATTCACGTGCGTCTGTGTGTCTGAAGCACCAAATCGGTGTGAGCGCAGTTGTGAGTCTGGAAACTGGCAAATAATTGTTTGTCCAGAAGAGTTTTTTTTGAGTATAATTGAGAGGCAAATTGTCGTGAAACAGTCTGTCCTTACTCTTCCCAGCACTCTGTGAATCAACTATTTACTTCTAAAACCCTTACTATCACATAACCTTTTCCATCATTCTCCACTCTAAACAGGACCACTATTTCCAAGACTCTTCCTCTCAAATAAATTTACGACAATCATCATGAATTAGAAATACATACGTATTTCGTCAATACTCAATGATGAATCAGTGCATTAATTAGATGGTAAAACTATTCTCTGACTGGTTACTAGCAATTAAATTTAATTTATTTATAGCTGTGTGAGTTTTAGCTAGAAATTTTAATTTATTTTGCTCTCCACTGTAACACAGTAACTTAAAGAATATAACTGACTTATCATTTAATCCCTCTGCACAGAAATTAAACTATGTAAAAATGAAATAGGCGATCTACCACTAAAATCACTCAACACTACTAGATATATATATATCTACCATTAGCGCAGAAGTAAAACGATCTCCAATCGACAAACTAAATGATGCTTCTATTAACAGAGATCTTAGGAATCGAAAGCTAGATGGTTCTAGTCTTTCTGGCTGAACTGGATGAATTAAGTTAGAATTCTGGAGTATATATCTCTCCGAAATCAGGGGAAGGTTACGTCTATAACCCGACCCGACTCATTTGCCAGATGGTTAACACCTTCGTCCAGATTTACATATTTCCTTACTCATTCCTGCGAATCAAACGCATTTCTCACACTTGAGACCGAACAGACTCAGGCAAATCGTCTCTCTTAGATCTTGTGTAACATGATTTACCAGACCATGTGAGATTTTCTTCGCTCGAGAATTCACACTATTCTGCCTGCAGACTAAGGTCATAAACGCAATATAAGCGAGCTCATCTTTCATCTCAAATCTTTCACCGTGAATAATTAACTATAGGCGAACAGATCAGAGAGAAGTGATAGACGATAGTCTTCCTACTTATCCCTGTCGAGAACGAATTAACACAATTCGGTCTCATCAAAGAACTTAGCTTAACAGCAATAAAATGCGTTGCTAGATTAGAAAGGAAAAAGACAAAGGTATGCAAGTGAGAGTATCTCTTAACAATCGAGCGTATGCGAAAAAAGAAGGGTAAAAGAGCGAAAGAGAAGTAAAAGGCAAGTGCAGAATAAAGAATAAATATCTGAAATTTATTAATCATAATATCTCTGCCACAGTCTTCTTATCTTGATATCATTGTCTATCCTTCCAACTTTGTCTATATTGCTGCCAAGATATGTGTAATAAGAAGAGACAGACTTATATATATATATATATATATATATATATATATATATATATATATATATATATATATATATATATATATATATATATATATATATATATATATATATATATATATTTTTTTTTCTTTTTAAATAACAGAACGAAGCTGACCGAATAATAGACAGCAAATTCTCCACTTCTCCTTCCCCCAGTACTGCAGACACTGGATAATTAAGAATACCCTAATAGCCTGCCGCTAGTGACCATCTGATACTCCGGCCACGCCCCAGATTTAGCACATGAACAAACCAACTTAAAAGAAGTGATTCTTGACTGAGCACTGAACGAGGGAACATTGTCTGTGTATTTGTGCGTGAGCTCTCATGCTTCATTCATTAATTTAAGACCGAAAGAGGAATGGTTGCCAGCTGCCCCATTGATCACGAAATGCCTTGAAAGTTTTGTTATTTTTATTTATTATTATTATTGCTGTTGTAATTTTTATATCTGATATCGGGTAAGAAATAATGTCTGTAAATGGTGGTGGGGAGGGAAACAGAGAGAGAGAGAGAGAGAGAGAGAGAGAGAGAGAGAGGGAGAGGGAGAGAGAGAGAGAGAGAGAAGGTGATAGAGAAGAGACGGCGCCGTAGTAAAACTGTGAAGTATGTTTGTGAGATTTTATAGGTTTTGCCATTATCTCATGTATCATTACTCTTCAGTTCCCTGGGGAACATAGGCCTGCAAGAAATATCTGATGTATGGAACATAGTTTTGTGAGTGTTCAAGTTGGGACAAGTTGGGAAGATACTGAATATTTTAACATCGTGGCATGGGATGAAATCAACAAATGGTTTGGTTTGGTTTTAAGGACTATCTTCATTGCACACGGACAACTCCATCAGTGCTCCGATCTCCTTCTTTAGATCCCACAAGGAGGGTCTCAGCACAGTGTACGAACTCCGTAGCACCGGCGAGAATCCCAATGTGTTTAAATAAAGATCACACATTCTATAAATATTTCTGAGGTGGGTAGGTTTCTTAATATTTGTAAATTTTGCCAGGGCAGCGGCCTTACGGCGTACTCTTTACGATTTCCAACTGCCGAGTGATTTTTAACGTGCGCAACTTGCACACGGGACCTCCTATTTTTTTCGCCCCTCATCCGAGAAGGCTAGGCATCCGATCTCACTACCCAGGAGACCAGGCTCATTATTATTGATAACCTCATTACTATTCCTGGGAGGTACAGTATTCATCTCCTTAATTTGCTCACTGAGAATCGCATTATCATTCATCACATCATGAAGCATTTCTGTATAAATCTTCTCATGTTCATTGCTCTCCGCTTTTAATTTTTCATACCTTTCTTTATTTCGTTGGGTCTCTTGTGTAAGGTTTTCCACCTCAACATGCCTAACTTTCATCTGGACCTCCAACTCTTTGACCTTCAATAGTGAAGAATCCAAACTTGCTTGTACTCTAGCAAGTTCCAGGTTTGATCTATTTAAATCACTTGTAAGTTTAACTAATTTTTCCTTAAGTTCACTCTCTTCAGCTTTACCCTTTAAGCAATTTTTTCTTTCCTGTCTGTTGACTCTTACTTTCTCATCTTCTAGCTTCTTTTCCTGATTGTCAGAAATGTCACAATGAATTATATTGCGTATACCCTTCAATATATTGTCGTGTTCAACATCAATATTCTTATACACAAATACACGAAGGTCGAGCAGCAGCAACCTTGTTAAATTCCTAGCCATTCTTAAATGAGGGATGGACTGAAATCTATTCTCAGAAAAATCTCTTATGACATTAGGACCACTGGTTCTGAAAGCACCAAAAAAAAAATAAAAAAATCCATAAATTATGTTCCCTCTACTTGGAATCGAACCGGTGCCTTTAGAATTCAAGGCGGATGCCATACCTCTTAGCCGCTCCGACCACTAAACAATGTAAGTGATAAACAAAACACCGAATATAGGAGGTTGTGGAAAGACATGATCACCTTCGACCGCTGGCATGGTGTTTCAAGTAGAAGAATAGATAAGAGGGTCAAGGTCATTTGCCATTACATGTGTAAAGGAAAACTTCCCACAGAATGACGCATACGGAGACAGACACACTAAAACGAAAGTAGGCAGATAGGCAGACGATCTGTCCAATAGACACGCAGGTAGGCATATAGGCTGTTGTTGACATTCAGCTTTACTATAAAATTGAAGAAATAGGTGAGAAAATCTTTAACTTTTGTCATTGTCACAGCAGTCTTGTTGATATAACTCATTTTCTGTTTTTATTTTCTTGTTTAGTAGCCATCAGCTGCTTTTCTTTCATGGTGCTCTTTTCGGTGTTTTCTTGTCTCTTCTGCTTGTTGTGAGCGCTTCTTCTCGCGCAATCTGAGGCGGTGACGTTGTAGTGCGATCGGCAGCTTCATCCTACCAGGTTGCTGGATTTATATCCACTGCTTTCATATCTCTCTTTCACACATCTTTGAGCCTGAGATGCGGTCGCCCGGCTGTTCTTTTGCCATCTGCCAGTTGCCCGTAGAAAATATCTTTGGGGATGCGACCCTCCTACATGCGGCGGACATGGCCAAGCCAGCATAGTCTGCGCTGTCTAAGTAGTTATACATGCTTTGAAGGCCAGAATTTCTTGTTATTAACTTATTATTGTGTTAATGATATTATAATATTTTGTTTTAAAAAGAGCATTCGTAATTTCAGTTGCGAAAAGTCTTAATATTTTCACTCGCAAGAAAAAAGTCAAGAAATACTAGACCTAGTTTAATACATTTTAATATACAAGACTTTGGCATTATTGCGTCGACAATTTTCAAATTGGATCTAATCCTGATAGGATATAAGGGGGCGTTACCACTGTAAAAAGTATGAACAACAAAGGCTTGAATTAAAAACTTACTATAGAAATAACAATATAGACTTGACAGGTGATAAGGTTTTAAGTATAGATGCCCCAAGAGATGCCCAATCAATACTTAAAAGATATATACATAAAACAAAGGAAAACATATAAGGTTAATAACAAAACCAAAAAAAAAAACAAAAATAAAAAACACAAAATAAAAAAAAAGCTTACTAACTACTCATATGACAAGGAAAGATAACAAGGTATTAAATAAAATAAAAAAACAACAACTCAAAAAGAACAAATACTAATACAAAGTAAAACCAAGTGTAAAGGACAATAGTTATCAAGAAACAATACAAAAGAGAAAATAAAATGGACAAATACTAATATAAATTAAAATCAGCAACTGCTTAAGACAATAGCTATTTAAATTGAATACAAAAATAAAAAATAAAATGACACTAAATACCCCAATTATAACCAAATTTCAGGTTGAACAGAGCAGACCAAGATGGAACGAGAAGACGCAATAACGGTCAGCTGTTAAGTACCCGCTCTCCACCCATCACCTCATCAAAACAACAACAACAACAACAACAACAACAACAACAAAAACAACAAGCATGACGGCTTCAAGACCTTTAGAAAAAGTTGAGTCATTAGTTTCATTTCTACCCGTCTCTCTCTCTCTTCTCCCCCTCTCTTCTCTTTCTCTCTCACACTCTCTGCTAACAAGTAATAACTTGTTTTACACGAACCTATTGAAGTAAGGTAAAGGTGACCAATTCCCTTCCTCGCTGCCTTTTTCTTCCCTAACTCAAAGTCAGGTATCCATTTACAGCTGGGTAGACTGGACCGTGTCAGTACCGTTGATTCGAACCCAGCACCTTTCCCGCGAGAGATCAGTAGTCACACGATTTCAAACAACACGGAATAAACATTGTCTATTTACCACTTGTTTGTTTTTCGTGCTAGAATATTTACTGTGTACCGACAATCAAACATGTTGTATTCCTGTTCACGTTCTGTAATATTAAATAATTATTACTAATAAATCAGCCTGTATTATGTTAAACAAGAGTATATTTTTTATTGTCTCCTTAAGAAAAATGGATCAATCCATACTGCCGGAAGTCTGTGCTAAAGCACTTCATATGATACATGGATCTCTGGTTTCTGTATCAATCCACAAGCTGAGGTAACCTGCCCCATTCTCAAGGTCACACTAATGACCTCTTACGACAGGGGGTCAGTAGGCCTATGCTTTCTTTATTTCCTCAGATATTCCAGGGAACCAGGGGTAGCTAACTGATGTCAGGATAAGGTATGGTATTCCCATAGCAGATACTGCTGTAGGGGAGTGAAGTGTTCGAGACCTCACTATACTAGGTCCAGCATTGAGAGGTGGGGTGATTAGTTCCCTTCCACGCTGCCTCTTCCTTTCCTAACTCAAGAGGAAAGTCAGTTATCCATTTACAGCTGGGTAGACTGGATCGTGTCGATACTGTGAATCAAATCCGGCACTTTTGCCGCGAGAGACCAGCGCTCTAACCACTCTGCCAATCGGCCGTTTCGATGTAAGGATACAATTTAAAAAAAAAGGGGGGGGTGGAAATAAAGCTACAACTTGAGAGAGAGAGAGAGAGAGAGAGAGAGAGAGAGAGAGAGAGAGAGAGAGAGAGAGAGAGAGAGAGAGAGAGAGAGAGAGAGAGAGAGAAAGAGAGACAGACAGACATTAAGACAGGTTTTTCAATTATACAATCTAGAATTTAAAAAGAAAAAAAAACTCAGCTACTTTAACCGTTCAACTAACCGCAATACAATAAATTTACTATTCTTAGTACAACCTGTCTGGACTGAAGGGGATATTACTTCAGTTGGGAGCCATGACTGTAGTGGGCCCGCCTGTCTTATTGTGTAAAGGATATAAAAGGGCCGAAACACTTCGTTTCTGATGATCAGATTACCTCCCCTGTTGTGATGCTCTCTGTAGAGTTTCCTATATAACAAAAAATAGCAGTTACATAATAACAAATGTAGACAGTAGAAAATAACAGAAAATTGCAGTTACATAATAACAAATGTGGATAGAAGAAAATAACAGTTAAAAATTACATAATAACAAATGTTGACAGAAGGAAATTACAGAAAAAAGTTACATCATAACAAATGTGAACAGAAGAGAATAACAGAAAATAACAGTTACATTATAACAAATGTGGACAGAAGGAAATAACAGGGGGGGGGGGGGGGGGGTGGGGAGGGAGAGGGGGGGGGGGGGGGGGGGAATAGTTACACCATAAGTAATGTGGACAGAATGAAATAACGGAAAATAAGATACACCATAAAAAATTTAACAAACTTTGGATCTCATAACATTTCTTCTAAACACTATGCACTTGACATAGGGAAGTGCGCGTGATCAAAGGAAACAAACTGCAGGAAGAAGTGATGGCAGAAGAGAGTTGTCGCTAGAACCATCCCGGAGTGAAGGGAAGTTGTCGCTAGAACCATCCCTGAGTGAAGGGAAGCTGAAGTAACACCTGATAGCGATCAGCAGCCAATAATTTTCAGGACCGTCTCATCAACAATTCTCATTAATTGCATTTTCTGTGTGAGATGGAAAAATTTGCTCACTCTGAGTAAAGGGGGGACTTCTGGAGTTTTCCTGTCACGTGGTCACTGTGAGGACACGCACGCGCTCTGGGGTTGAAGTCGCATGATGTTGATCTTTAATAAGGGAATGCTTTTTCTTGGCGCGTTTACTGGAAAAAAAAGGGGGGGGGGGGAAATTAGAGGGTGGGAAGGGAGGGGGAGGAGTTGATCAGAAGGACTTGATTTACTTGTTAAGAAGACACTACAAGGATTAATGTTTCCACGCCAGGGTGCAGCGTTGAATAGTCCAGGCAAAAGCAGCATTCAATACAAATGAAATGTATTTTATGGAACAAATCTTTGTCAATGGAAGTGAGTGTGTGAGAGAGAGAGAGAGAGAGAGAGAGAGAGAGAGAGAGAGAGAGAGAGAGAGAACGAAGAACTTTATTTTCAGAGAGGGAGAGAGAAAGAGAGAGTTCTTCAGTGTTAATTAGAGCCAATCATGACATATGGATGCGAGTCATGAACAGCTAGTAAACAAGACAAACGTAACAAAGATATCATGAAACACGTCAATGTGCAAAGGAAGCGTACTGCTCACATTAGAAGGACTCAATCAACTTTTTGTTTGTGTGTGTTGGGCATGCTTTGAGAAGAAGAAGAACTACATTGTGACAACAGGAAAGACTGAAGTAAAAAGACACAGAGGGTGACAAAGAGAGAAGATAGACTAGACAGACGGACATGGTGGCGTCGGAAAAAAAGCCAACAACAGAATTTATAAACAACAATCGACTTCCTCTTCGTACACCCTCAGACGTCAACTTGAGTAAGTTCAAAGAAAGCAGTGGTCAGTTTGAGCGTTCACTTACAATTAAGAATGGTGCAAGATACATCATGTTAGCCACAGATAGAATTATTACCGCGTAGATTAACTGCTAATAAAACTAAGTGTGGTCAACATGCAAAATACATAATAATCTTCTTTAACATACAGGTGATGGCCATATGCGCTTTCTCTGTTCCGCATATGCTGGGCACCTTTGAAGTAGATGTTCGGCAGTCATTTTATCTGTGCCACAGTTACACTCATTAGTAGTTTCTATCTTTTGCTTGTTGAAAAGATGGTATCCCAATCTGTTGGGAAGTTGTGGAGAGACGTGATCACCAACGCCAGTAGGCATGGGACTTCATGATTATAATGACGACGATGATGGTGGTGGTGATGATGATGATAGCAGGATTTGTTGCTAGAGTCAAATAATATACACGAGAGGAGGGTGTAAACAGAACGAGAGAAAATATTTTATTATTAATGAATGGAAAAAAAAGAATTCCACTGTAATCTTACTGCTGCACGTGTCTTGTCAATTTTACCTCAAGCGGAACTCATCTCATCAGGGACCGTAACAAAGCTCCTCGGAGTTATCTGCCCGATAGAAAAGAGGTCACGCAGGCCCATGCTAGCACTAGCTGTCTGCGCGTCTCCTCTCCATCTTTGGTTACGTCAAAAACAACAAAAGGGGCCAGAATTAATGTATTCCCAAAGGGGAGCGACTATGGGAAAAAAAGAGAAATAACCATCTCATTTTTCCGCATTCATTTCCGCGTATTTGTCCCCCGCAAACAACCGCGTTAACTCTGATTCATAGTTTTCCACGTCCCATTCCAAGCCCCTAGCGCCAAAAGCATGTTCAATTTTTACCAGTGAAACTTTTTCCAGGGCATGATAACATAGTCTCTAAATTCATTATTGTCATGAAAACTGAATAACAAATAAACTCTGGCTTATCGGTAATGCACCTAAAACAAAATCCATTGTGATATCACGAGAAGAAAGAAGACGTCAGAATAAGCTGGGAGAACAGGTCCTGGAGCAGGTCGACCACTTTAAATATCTCAGAGCTATTATAGACCGAAAGGGAGGCATCAAAGAAGAGTTGGCCACTCCAAAAGCAGCAGCTGGGAGACTTTTTCAGGCCATAAATCGAGGATTCCTCAGCAAGAGAGAGGTTGGTAAGAAAACGAAGATGGCTGTATACCACTCCACCTATGTCCCAGTCTTGACATATGGATGCAAGTCATGGGCAATGACTACAACCCACAAAAGCCAGATCCAAACCTCAGAAATGAGGAAGGTGGTTGAAGTAACAAGAAGAGACATGGTCCGCAACCAGACGATATATCAAGGCCTAAAATCCCACCCCCTGCAGACCCAAGTAGAACAGTCCCAACTAAGATGGTTTGGCCATGTCTGCAGAATGGGAGAAGATCGGCTACCACGACAAGCATGGGAATCAAAGAGCCAGGGATCCAGACCGCCAGGACGACCCAGAGTCCGCTGGGAGGACAACATTAGACAATCTTTGAAGGACCGAGGACTAGAATGGAACCAGGCCAGGAGGAAGACAGCCGATAGGATAGTCTGGCGCTCTCTCTCTTCCAAACCTGTACACCTCACGGTAGAAGGGGAACAACTCAGTAAGTAAGTCAGTTATCGGTAATGCGTAACATACCAGACCTAAGGGTCTTTTAAATTTGGACATGCGCCCTAATATAACCGACTAGGTTGAACGGGACGCGCCTCGCCAAAACGAGGCAAAACTTTATTTAAAAAAAAAACAAAATCGGTAATGTAAACATCTGAACTCGACCTTCAACTGTCGCTAGCCGTAACCAAAGTGTCTTAGCCAGGACCGAGATCACACATATTTTACACATTTTACTCAATAAAGTCAATAGACCTCACTTTGAGCAACAGAAGGGGTATTTTAAAAAAAAAAAAAAAAAAAAAAGTAACCAGGATCAAATAATAAGGAAAAAGAATCCTCTTTCGTGACGAAAACGATTTTTGTTTTTGTGTACCTTGATGCGCCTTCTCACAAGAAATCAGCACAGCCTCTCCTTTATCCATATTTGTGATTTTATTTACTTCTGTCACAAAGGTAAAGTGGTCATTCATGCCTGTCACAAACGGAATATAGTATTAGAAGGGTCCGGACTGGCAGATTGGTTAAAGCGCTGGTCTCTCGCAGCAATAATGTACCGGGTTCGAAACACGGTGGTATCACGCGCAAAGGCAGCGAAAAAGGCAACTAGTCACCCTACCTCTTGAAGTTGGACCTGGTATAGGGAAGTCTCTAACACATCACTCCCCTATGGCAGTATCTGCTTTAGGACTACGTTTTAATATATTATTACTAGGGGTAGGATTTTAATGACCTATACAAATGCATTTATGACCCACAAAATCCCCAAATATGCCCTATAAAATAAAATAAAAAAATGACCCCTACCTCCTTTTTTCTAACTATTTTTTTAATACTGAAAAGCAACAACGTAATCGTATGTAAATGAGTTACCTATTCATCACCTTATTTCAACTCCCTATAAAAATGAGTTACCTATTCATCACCTTATTTCAACTCCCTATAAACATTAGTTATCTATTCATCACCTTATGTCAACTCCCTATAAAAATTAGTTACCTATTCATCACCTTATTTCAACTCCCTATAAAAATGAGTTACCTATCATTCATCACCTTATTTCAACTCCCTATAAAAATGAGTTACCTATTCATCACCTTATTTCAACTCCCTATAAAACTCCCTATAAAAATTAGTTACCTATTCATCACCTTATTTCAACTCCCTATAAAAATTAGTTACCTATTCATCACCTTATTTCAACTCCCTATAAAAATTAGTTACCTATTCATCACCTTATTTCAACTCCCTATAAAAATTAGTTACCTATTCATCACCTTATTTCAACTCCCTATAAAAATTAGTTACCTATTCATCACCTTATTTCAACTCCCTATAAAAATTAGTTACCTATTCATCACCTTATTCCAACTCCCTATAAAAATTAGTTACCTATTCATCACCTTATTTCAACTCCCTATAAAAATTAGTTACCTATTCATCACCTTATTTCAACTCCCTATAAAAATTAGTCACCTATTCATCACCTTATCTTAACTCCCTATACAAATTAGTCACCTATTCATCACCTTATTTCAACTCCCTATAAAAAGTAGTCACCTATTCATCACCTTATTCCAACTCCCTAAGGTGCATATGCTTTATGTCAAGTCTTCCTGTCCTGTGCCATCCACTCAAGGTCTTGCCATATCTTCTGCATCCCCTTCATGTCTGTCTCCAGTTTTTGTCTCTGTGTATTCCCTGGTCTTACCCTGCCTCTCGTACCCTGGGGATTTCAGAACGAGGGCTGCCTGGTAAAAGCTATGAGCAAGTTTGCTCAGTGTGTGTTCTATCCATCTCCAGCGTCTTATTCTTATTCCTGGTTCTTCTGGCACTTGCCTGGTTCGTGTCATCAGTTCCACATTAGTTATCTTGTCACTTGCCTGGTTCGTGTCATCAGTTCCACATTAGTTATCTTGGCACTTGCCTCGTTCGTGTCATCAGTTCCACATTAGTTATCTTGTCACTTGCCTGGTTCGTGTCATCAGTTCCACATTAGTTATCTTGTCACTTGCCTGGTTCGTGTCATCAGTTCCACATTAGTTATCTTGTCACTTGCCTGGTTCGTGTCATCTGTTCCACATTAGTTATCTTGTCACTTGCCTGGTTCGTGTCATCAGTTCCACATTAGTTATCTTGTCACTTGCCTGGTTGGTGTCATCAGTTCCACATTAGTTATCTTGTCATCAGTTCCACAGTTCCACATTAGTTATCTTGTCACTTGCCTGGTTCGTGTCATCAGTTCCACATTAGTTATCTTGTCACTTGCCTGGTTCGTGTCATCAGTTCCACATTAGTTATCTTGTCACTTGCCTGGTTCGTGTCATCAGTTCCACATTAGTTATCTTGTCACTTGCCTGGTTCGTGTCATCAGTTCCACATTAGTTATCTTGTCACTTGCCTGGTTCGTGTCATCAGTTCCACATTAGTTATCTTGTCACTTGCCTGGTTCGTGTCATCAGTCACATTAGTTATCTTGGCACTTGCCTGGTTGGTGTCATCAGTTCCACATTAGTTATCTTGTTTTCGTGTCATCAGTTCCACATTAGTTATCTTGGCACTTGCCTGGTTCGTGTCATCAGTTCCACATTAGTTATCTTGTCACTTGCCTGGTTCGTGTCATCAGTTCCACATTAGTTATCTTGGCACTTGCCTGGTTCGTGTCATCAGTTCCACATTAGTTATCTTGGCACTTGCCTGGTTCGTGTCATCAGTTCCACATTAGTTATCTTGGCACTTGCATCCGTGTCATCAGTTCCACATTAGTTATCTTGGCACTTGCCTGGTTCGTGTCATCAGTTCCACATTAGTTATCTTGGCACTTGCATCGTTCGTGTCATCAGTTCCACATTAGTTATCTTGTCACTTGCCTGGTTCGTGTCATCAGTTCCACATTAGTTATCTTGGCACTTGCCTGGTTCGTGTCATCAGTTCCACATTAGTTATCTTGGCACTTGCCTCGTTCGTGTCATTTTTTTTTTTTTTTTTTTTTTTTTTTAACCAGCAGCACTTGGGCTTTCAGCCCTTCGGCCCAATGACATGTCATTGCGAGGCTGGGGAACCTGAGGACTTTCCTTCCAACCCGGTCAGGAGCTTCGCTCCTTCCCATCCACAGAGGGTTTATCACAGGAGCCGTTCAGGCTATTCAGTCAAATTTCCGGCCGTAAACATTTCTTCAAACGCCGACGCCCGGGTTTGAACCATGAACACCTGGTCGCCAGTACAACGCCGAAGCCATTACACCAGCGCGGCTCATCAGTTCCACATTAGTTATCTATTATACCACTACAATCATTCTATTTGAGACAAGCACCCATTTATGAAAGTGTCCGGGGTTAGAGCGCAGGCTTCTCGCGGCAAACGTAGCGGGTTTGAAACACCGTGGCGTCACGCTACAGTCTACCAGCTGTAAATGAATACCTGACTCTGCTCTTGGGTCAGGAAAGGCAAAGGCAGCGAGGAGGAGAACTGGTTATCCCACCTCTCGAAGAAGGATCCAATATTTTTAACTCTCTGACACTTCACTCTCTTCCCCTACGACAGTATCTGCTATTAAACTACCTTTTTTTTAAACCCATTTTTGAAAGTCTGAAGCGTTTTTATTGTTTTTTTTTGTTGTTGTTTTTGTTGTTGTTTTTGTTGTTGTTTTTGTTGTTGTTTTTGTTGTTGTTTTTGTTGTTCGACATGTTCAGAGCCGTACCATAGGACTGACTTGGCATGTGAATTTATTCTGATTTTTGTGTTGGGTTTGACTTCTTTTGACCTCCATAAATTTCTTTGATCTCGTCATACTGTTGTCTCGAAGGTAATATAACCTGTTACTGTTTTTCTTTGTAAAAAATCTAATTTTACACAGCATAACCTATTTAGTCTGCATTTTGCAGGAAGCCTCTACCGAAGCAAGCATTCACATATTCTTGCCTGAGTGCTTTCTGTAGCGATTTGTTCAACAAAAGAGATTGCCAACCTCGTTCTTGTGGTAAAAAAAATAAATGAAAATACTGTCGTAGAGGAGTGAAGTGTTCAGCTTTAAGAGGTGGGGTTTTCAGTTTCCTTCTTAGCTACCATCACCTTCCTTAACTCAACAGCACAGTCAGTTACCCATTTACAGCTGGGTAGACTGGAGCGTGACGTTACCTAGTTTTTAATCCAGATCCTAACGCTCTACCCACTGTATTAATCGGACGCTCACACTTCTTGGTACCAGCCACACACATAATGTGACTGTTTTCTGTAGCTGCAAACGTAAACCAGCTGCTGACTTCAGTCATAATCGCTATTCGTTTCACTGCCACTTGGGCACTCACTTCAGTCAGAAAGATGCATTGTCTGTTTAGTTCTGACACACGCGAAACAAACATTGGGTTACATCGCAGCACAGATCTCAAAGGTAACGCAATTGTTCATTCCAGCCACTAGCTGTTCATTTCACTTGCAAATATAAGGGGGTTGTTTACTGACAAACAGAAAAAAGCGATTGCTCACTCAAAAACAGAAAAAAAGTATTTTGTTCACTCAAAAGTACAAAAAGTGTTATTTCACTCAAAAACCGAAAACAGTGGTTGTTCACTCTTAAAAAAAGAAAAATGTGATTGTTCACTCAAAAACAGACGAAAAAAAAAGATTGTTCACCCAAGAACAGAAAAAAAGTGATTGTTCACTCAAAAACAGAAGGAGAAAAAAAAGATTACTCACCCAAAAAGAGAAAAAATGGTTGTTCAAACATGCTGCAGCAGGAACTGGAACGTCGAGTGATAAAGTGGTTAGAGCTCTTGCTTCACGAGGCAAAGGTACCGGGCTTGGGACATTGTATAGTCTCTTTAGTTACGGAAGTCAAAGGCAGCGAAGAAGGAAATTGGTCACGCACCTTAAGTATTAGAATCTTCACTATAAGGAGTTAAGTATTAGAATCTTCACTATAAGGAGTTAAGAGACCTAATATAGAATGTAAGTATTAGAAATCTTCTTTAACGCTTCATTACTTTATAAGGAGTTAAGTATTTAGAATCTTCACTATAAGGGTTAAGCACTATAAGGAGGGGGAGTTTAAGGGTACCTTTATTTAAAGAATCACTGTAAGCAATAAGAGTTAAGTGCTTCACTATTAAGTATGAATCTTCCTATAAAAAGATTAGCTTCACTATAAGTTTAAGTAATAGAATCACTATAAGTTAAGTATGAAAATAAGGAGTTAAGTATTAGAATCTTCATGAATCTTCATTATATTACGTCTCCTTTTTTATAAGTTGGAGTGACCGGTGTCCTTCCTCAATGTTTTTCCCTTGCCTATCTCAAAGAACGAGTGTTCGATTTTAATTTTATACATTCCAGACCTAAGGGTCTTTTATGTTTGGACATGCGCCCTAATATAACCGACTAGGTTGAACGGGACGCGCCTCGCCAAAACGAGGCTAAACTTTAAACCAAAAAAAAAGAGGGTTCGATTGGCAAGTTCGGGTCGGGGATCAAAGCCTGGTAGCGACAACCTCCAGTTTACTCATCTATAAATGGATACCTGACTGTGCTCTTGAATTAGGGAATGGAAGGGAACTTGTCACCCCCGCCTCATAAACCTGGACCTAGCATAGTGAAGTCACTAACACTGCACTTCCCTTACGGCAGTAGCTAACATGAGACTATCTTTTGTATCTTTTTTTTTTTTTTAAATCTCAAGTGACACATCCAGATTTCTAAGCCCAGCTCATGCGTTTGCGTTAGTCGTCTATTACAGTGGTTCTCAACGTTGATCATATGGGCCATGCCATATTTCTAAAGGGGCCACAGTAAGATGGTAAAGTACCTTTTTTCCAACTAACAGCGACTATAAGGGGAGAGGGGCCACCAAGGTAAATGAGGCTCAGGAAGGGGGCCATGAACAAAATAAGATTGAGAACCCGAGGGTTAGACGAGGAATCTTGAAGCAAAGCATTAGGGTGGCCATGAGCAAAAAGAGGTTGAGAACCCTTGGTCTATTTGGTTATCCTTTATGCCCAAAGAATACATGTTATAAGTATAACGTGGTCTGAGCGCGACTGATTGCAATGACGTGAGAGTAAAGTTGGAATGAACTACTTTTGAACTCTCTTGTTTCAGACTGCACATACACTATACAATGTGTCCTGCAAGAGTGGAGGACCATGGCATTGACTAGTGTGCTGGACAATGTCTTCTTCTTCAGGTAACATGTTACCTGATTAAGGCGATCATTCCTGTCCAGAACTTTAAGTTCCCAGCGCTTTTTATCAATTCTGTTGTTGATATCTTTTCGATGCAATGACGTCAGACCATCCATTATCTTCACCCTTTATCGCTTTCTGTCTCGCTTTTTAAAAATCTTTTCCGTTGGAGAATCATATAAAGGTAGTCTCATAGCACAATACTGCCGTAGGGGAGTGAAGTGTTAGAGACTTCTCCATACTAGGTCCAGCATCGAGAGGTGGGGTGACTCAGGTCCCTTTCTCGCTGCCTTTTCCTTCCCTAACTCAAAGTCAGGTACCCATTTACAGATGGGTTGACTGGAGCGTGTCGGTACCGTGATCCGAACCCGGCACCTTTGCCGCGAGATACCAGCACTCTAACCACTCTGCCAGTTGGACGCTCTGGAGAATCATGTGTGATCGTTAAATATGAAAGATTTGTATTTAGTTCCTGGCAGTAACAGTTGGCTGAAGTGTGGCCCAAAAGGTAAGCTGGTCACTTAGACACTCTTTCAATGTATGGGCATATCTGAAATACACGTTATGTCATATATTTCGCTGACGGTTGTTTATTGCATCCGTGAATCAAGTTCACACCTGGCCCACTGTTGTCTCAGCCATAAAACTCTTCACCTGATACTTCAGACTTGGTCAGCTAAAGATTTTAACAATCAGAAGATGTGCTCACCCCATCACTAAGCCGTGTTCAACACATGTTTACGGCAGACATGGTTATAAAACTGCTCAGCTAATCAATGAACGTCATATACAAGTTACCTTGACCATAAAGGTATCACTCTGAGAGTTCTCGATAATTCACTGTCATAACTCAACACGAAAAGACGGACGCTATAGCCATAAAGATGAAATAACAAAACGAACGAATGAACGAACGAACGAACTTTATTTTCGAAGAAAAAACAAAGGAAGATTAAGACAGAAGAAATGTGTTCCATAGCAAAAAAACTGAACTCATCAAGTAACTTCCGTCACGCGCATTGGGTATGTCACGTTTCCCAAAAGTAAAACAAAAAAGGGTAAAGATAGTCCCATAGCAGATACTGCAGTAGGGGAGTACAGTGTTAGAGACTTCACCATATTAGGTCCAGCATCGAGAGGTGGGACGACCAGTTTCCTTCCTCGCTGCTTTTTCCTTTCTTAAGTCAAGATCAGAGTCAGGTACCTATTTGCTGCTGGGTAGACTGGAGCGTCAGGATATACTGATTCGAACCCGGCACCCTTGCCGCAAGAGCTCTAACCACTCCGTCAATCGGACGCTCTTGCCAAAAGTAGGGCTTAGATTATTAAACAGGACTTTATTCATTCATTTACCTCTCCGTGGATAATAAGCGTTCAAGGAAAACGCGCTAAGCCGGCCCTATCCTGCGCCATCAATTCAATGTCTTCTCCTGTATCCTTTCATATCTGTCTCTGATTCCTTTATGATTGTGTTTCCTGTCTCCTTTCATATCTGTCTCTGATTCCTTTATGACTGTGTTTCCTGTCTCCTTTCATATCTGTCTCTGATTCCTTTATGACTGTGTTTCCTGTCTCCTTTCATATCTGTCTCTGATTCCTTTATGACTGTGTTTCCTGTCTCCTTTCATATCTGATTCCTTTATGACTGTGTTTCCGGTCTCCTATCATATCTGTCTCTGATTCCTTTATGACTGTGTTTCCTGTCTCCTTTCATGTCTGTCTCTGATTCCTTTATGACCGTGTTTCCTGTCTTCTTTCATATCTGTCTCTGATTCCTTTATGACTATGTTTCCGGCCTCCTTTCTATTTCTCTTACCCTGGAAGTTCCAGAACAAGAACTGCCTTGTAATGCTATCAGCTGATTTTTGTTTTTCTCATTGTGTGTGTGTCATATCCAGCGTTAGCGTGTCCTACTTGGAAGAGGGAGACCACACACACACACACACGCACACATACACGCACGCGCGCACAGAGATGAAGAAGAGAACTGCATGAAAAGACTAATGAAGATAAACAAAGACAGACATGGAAGAATTAGCGTGTATTTGATCAATGCCTGTACTTCTGGGGAGCTAAAAGATAATTATGATGATGATGAGTTTGTCACATTCATATTCTGATTGTAATCAGTGGCGCACTAAAGGGGGGTGGGGGGTACGAAGGAGGGTGGTTCACCCCGGGTGTCAGCCATGAAAAGTGTGGGGGGGGGGGGTGACATAGCACACAATTATGATAATACTTACTATTAAAAATATACTTACAAGCGTGTTTCTATTTTAGGGGAGGGGATGTCAAAGGAAGAATCCACCCTGGGTGCCAGACACGTTTGATGCGCCTCTGACTGGAATAACACATTTTCAAATCATATCAAAGTAATACTGAGAGATCTCAAAACACTGCATGCGTATGTTCGATTTTAAATAACCAAGGCATACAACCACCGTACAAAAGTACTTTATTTTTCATAGGCTAATGTGAACGAGTGTACGCCTGTGACATCCAGGGCGACAGATGGTGCCCTCTGGATTACCCTCGGGCTCTGTGTCTACATGGGCCGCTATCTGTGACACGGATGGCAGGCAGACGTCGTTCGCGTGCTGGAGTACAATTACATTCTCACGTCTTCCCCCCCCCCCCCCTTCCCCGCGCTGTTTACCGGGAATCTAACTATGGCACAAGTGAAGCCAGTCAGACCTGGATCAGAAGCCACCTGTATATGACAACCTCCAATCATTTTTGGGGTTTTTATTTTATTAGTTTGTTACTAAACATGTACCTCTGTCTTAAGTTTCAGATTAGCTTATTGGTAAAAGTGCCTGCCTCTAGCTTTCGGCAAAGTTATCGGGTTCAGGGTTCAAAACCAGGTAGCGCGCGACACGCTTCGGTCTACCCAACTGCTAATGGGAACCTGGAACTGCTCTTGAGTTTAGAAAAGCAAATACAACGAGGACGGGAGGTGGTCACCCCCACCTCATAAAACGGTATGTAGTATAGTCTCTAACACTCTAGTTCCCTACGATAATATCTGCTATTGATCTACCTCTTACCATTAGATCTCCGTGTAGTTTTCTTAGATCTCCGTGTAGTTTCCAGGGGTCTCTAAAGAGACAAAGAAAGAAAGGGCGAGAGAACATCTCACGCATGTCGTAAAAGGCAACTAATTGAGGTTGTGCGTGGGTGCAAAGCTGACTATTCAATACTGTCTTCTCAAAACTGTCTGCTCAAACTGTCTATTCAGCCTGTCTACTAAACTGTCTACAGTCTATATACTAAACTGTCTACTCAGTCTGTCTACTCAGTATGTCTACTCAAACTGTTTACTCAAAACTGTCTATTCAAACTGTCTACTCAGGCTTCTACTCTGTCTACTAAATTGTCTAATCATACTATTTACTCAGACTGCCTACTCAAAAGTGTCTACTCAATTTATCTACACAAAAATGTCTACTCAGTATGTCAACTCAACATGTCCGTTTAAACGGTCTAACTCAGTCTGTCTACTCAATCTGTCGACTCAGTCTGTCTACTAAATCTGTCGACTCAAAATTGTCTACTCAAACTCCCACACTGCTTAATCATTTTACTGTAAATAGACAAAATAAGCTACTGATATATCCAATAGAAATCAACAGTGGGACCGTTCTAACTGGACTTGCTCAAAAAGAAAAAAAAAGAAAAAAAGAAAGCGCCGCTTCCGGAATAGGTTTTGGCAGCTGCTCTTTCAATCGTATCGGTACTAGACACACTTACCTGTAAGCCTTGCGCCAATAACTTTAAATACCAACATATCAAATAAAACAAAGTACAGGTAAAGGACCCCGCTACACGCCCATTGAGGCATATTAGGAATATGGTGTTAGGTCCGTATTTTCTTGACCATTGGCACACTAGGGGTGATGTGGTCAGCATCACGCCGGCCACCCTTTAACCTTCCCAGAGTTACTCTGGCACCCAACTCATGAGGCTGGGTCGACCCACAGCCGTTTGCGGTCTAAAAAAATCCCACCTCAACTGGAAATCGAACTTGCTTTTAAGACGAAATGAAAATTACCTTAGTAATCATCATCATCAGCAACATCAACATCATCAGCAACATCATCATTGTCGCGAAATTGGTTTCAAGCCATTGCAAACGGGTTCAGTTAGATTTATAAACCCATCAACGATCGAATGACCACTTTCAAAATGGCGGCGTATCAGCGAAATGTGTATCAGACAGAGGAAATCGCCAAGGATAAATAAAAGCAGAAGGGAATCCGTATGAAAAGGATTTTACATTTCAGTACAGGGAAGGATTGTGTATAACTGCATATAAGAAGGAACGGTAGGAAGTTCTCATTTACGGAGATATATGCGTATTTCGGCTGCCCACAGTTACGCTAAAAGCGTGTAACCCACTTCTGTTCTAAATATTAAAATCAATAAATAACAGTTTGGGAATTTACATGGATAGGAAGATAGAGTTTTATCAGCTGTATAAAACTAGATAAGATGGAACAATATGGATATTATATATGCCAAGAATGAGTAAGGCAAAATTTCAGTCGACGCACAGATCGGCTGAAATCAATGTTCGGGAAGGATTTCTCAGGCCTAGGTTTAAGCTGTGACGTCGGTACCCTCCGATACGTCCGCGCTATAGTATTTAAAACGTATCGGTAAAACTGGAGGGGGACACAACGAAAGAGGTTTTGAGACAGACTGGAGGCAGAGTTTCGCCACTACCCATGAATTGTGAGCGGATCGCCAGAAACATTGTTCAGTCCAGTATCTGAAGTCTGAGGGTAAGCGAAATTATGATAACTACCGTGTATAATATTTGTTATTTCAGGTTCATATAGAATTCACAAAATATGCCTGTATAATAGTCATTGATATAATGTATTGTATTTTTAATATGATCTAAACATGTGCATTGTGGATGATTGTTGCTTGTACAAAAATTAATCACAAATAGCCCACAGCCTAATGAAGATATACAGTATTTATCATATTGCTGTATCGCTTTCGAAGATAAAGGCAGTCCCATGGCAGAGATTGTCATAGGGAAATGAAGTGTTAGAAACTTCATCATGGGAGATCCCAGTACGAGGTTAAGGTGACTAGTCCCCTTCCTCGCTGCCTTTGCCTTCCCTAGTTCGAGCGCACAACTTTGTACCCATTTACAGCTGGTAAAATGGAGGGTTCCACAGCCAGGTTTCAATTCCAAAACTATGTAATTGTACTACCGAAGAAAGAAACGTGATCGCTTGGTCACTCTTTATTTATGTATTACTTTTGTGTAGATGCTAAGAATAGCATCAGTATTTGAATTTGTATTTGATATGATTTGGAAGGATCAAGTTATAGAAAGGGATGTATATAGGAGCGGAATAAAAACCAGATGATGTTTTTATTACTGATATGTTAATATTAATTCTATATCATTGAATTGATGTTACTTGCTATGACTGTATAACTTTGACACCTGATGACTGACTTGTCTGACTTATGTGCTAGTCAGTTACACTTAATTGAAATGTTAATATTAATGCTATATCACTGAAATGATGTCCTTACTTACTATGATTGTATAACGGTGACATCTGATGACTGACTGGTCTGACATCTGTGCTAGTCAGCTACAAGTCTAGCCAGATACTAGCCAAGGCTGATATGTTGCAGGTTCCATGAAATAACTCAAACCAGACTGTCCAGTATCAGAAGCCTGTGTCGTTCATCCGAGGCACTCCCACAAAAGTGCAGGACCCCAAAGAGTGAACTTCAACTGGTCATTGGCATCCCTACTGTTGGGCCTACCAAGTCTGATATCAGCAAAGGACAGTTTCAGCAGTATCAAGTTGAACAGATAAGTGTCACTTAGGACACTGACTACCACAATATATGAAACACAGTAAATAGTCAAGTGATGACATTTATCAGAGGACTAAGAACAGTGATATATTTAAAATGAATGCAGTCTAAATAGACAATACTAGGAATTGTGTGACTTAATTTTATATATATATATATTTCAATGCTCTTTTCCAACTAGTAGAAATAGAATATTAGTGTAATTATTAAACTGTTTTAACTGTACCTGAGGATTTATTCACTTCTTCCATTTTGTGGGTTCAGTGAATGTACATTTTACTTATCTAAGACTGGGGTATTACTTGTAAGGTCAGAACTCTTTACTGGCATACTCTTACACATATAATAATTTTAAATAACCTCCCGCTACAGTGGGGGCTCGTCTGCGGGATATATCTTTGATATTCCTGAGCCAACTTTCTATTTCTGCTGTGTAGAAATTTGGTTTTGTAAATTTTTTGGAAAGAGTAACATAGTAGGAAATCATTATATTTTTAGGCGTACCATTGAGTACAGATAAAGAAAGCTGTTTCATATATGGTGAAGTCAGTTTAATTAACTTTAATTTTAACTAAGTTAATTATATTGTAGTAAATTAGTTTGAGTAAGATCTCTTGCCCTACTAGACTACAGATACATTCATGGCTGACTTGGTCAAATTTAGGTCTGCTACACTGCAGGTGGGAAAGAAGAGTTGGCATGGATGGTGATGCTCTGATCCGGTATATGTCACGACGGAATGTGGAAAAGTACACTGAGAGAGAAGCAAAAGCAATTAGAAGCAGAGAGAGAAGCCAAGAAATTAGAAGCAGAGAGAGAAGCAAAGAAATTAGAAGCGGAGAGAGAAGCCAAGAAATTAGAAGCTGAGAGAGAAGAAAGGAGGTTACAAGCAGAGAGAGACCATGAGCTGAATAGAGAGAGAGAGATCAGCTTGAACTTGAACTTCAGGCATGGGGACTAGCACCCATGGTAATAGCTCACCATCATTTGAGAATAGCTCTTTTCAGAACATGGCAAATGGAGCCATGAACTTCCACCTAGATCCATTTGTTGAAAAGGAGGACGCAATTGAGTCATACCTGGATAGGTATGAAAGGCTAGCCTCTACATATGGACTGGAAAAGGAAAAATGGAGTCTAAAGTTATCCCAGGGATTGAGAGGTATTGCATATGATGTGTTTCTGAAACTCCCCAAAGAAGATCAGGAAAATTATGAAATACTAACGCAAGCCTTACTGATCCGGTATGAAAAGAACTCTGAGGCATATAGGAAGAAATTTAGAACTTCTAAACCTCTACCTGGAGAAACATATAACCAGTTCTCAGCTAGGCTAGAAACGTATTTGTTGAAATGGAGTAGTTTAGGTAAGTATCAGAAAACCTACGAGGATCTGAAAGAAATGGTTATGTTAGAGCAAGTGAAAGATTCCATGTCTCAAGAAATGAGGAAATTCCTTATGGAACAAGAAGCAGAGAGGCTGGAAGACATTTTGAAATGTGCAGAGAGATACCAAGCAGCTCAAGCTGAATTGGTAGGAACAAAAAGGAAGCAGGTAGAAGGATATAAGCCACCACCGCAGAATACCCAGTTTGACCAAATGGATCAACCATACAGAAACAAGCAAAGATTTGATAATAAGGACAAGAACCCTCAGACTCAGGAAAATAAACCCTACAAACAGGGAGCTAAGTGGTGCAAATTTTGTAAGATGAGCAACCACAACACGGATGAATGTGGGAGGAAAAAACCCCTTCATCATGCTGCATGTCTACAGGTGAGGACTTCTGTTAGGAAGGAACTGACTGTGGGTCAGAATAGCCTCCATCACCCACCTACCCAGGAGATAGTGACTGTGAATGGCAAACAAGTCACAGGAATGTATGACACAGGTTTGTCCTATGACGCAGTCGTGTGTGCATCTCTGGTGTGCCCCGAACAAATCACCACAGAAACAGTTTTTTGTAGATATTCAAGGGCGCCACTAAATAGGAACATCACCCCATTACTTTACCCATAGCAAATAAAATTCATGTCAGTTGTCGCTATGATGGAAGGGGAGATAATGCAGCAGTGATAGATGATCCCTTTTACCCCCCTACTGTTGGGGTCGTAAATATGTTTTCTTGGGAGTGAAGAGGAGGAAGGAGGAAAGGAAAAGACCCTGTAAAAACCTATGGTTATGGCAGAAACCCAGACCAGGTCTGACTCCAGGAACATAGAGAGGGACCACCAACTTAAAATTTCATTCGGACAGAAATGAAACGGGCTCAAGAAGCAGACAGCACATTGAAGCCTTGTTTTGGCAAATTGTCAAAGACACATAACACACCAAGGAAAGGACACTTCTATAGGGAACATGGACTCTTGTACAGGAAAGCTGGCAGAGGGACGAAAAGTCATGGTCAAATTGTTGTACCATCCACCTATAGGAATAAGCTTATAGGCTGGGGACACATATCAACTTTGAGTGAACACCTGGGTAATGGTGCCACAAAACAAAGAATAGCCACCCAGTTCTACTGGCCAGGTATTACGGAAGACATAAATCAGTATGTACATTCCTGTCCAGAGTGCACCTATGTAGATTCAGAAAGTCGACGGAAGAGTCTTCATCGAAAATCTACAAGCAAACCAGCAATCAGGGGTACTCCGAGATTTGCACGGGAGGGGAAAGGAAACATCCCACACAGGTTCAATTGCAGTCTGAACCCCATGCGCTGGAAAAAAAAATAGGAACAAATCACGTAGCGAAAATCAAACACCTACGGATTTGCGAGGGAAGACACATCCAACTATCAACGAAAAGAGGGCGGTAAACTTCATGGGAAACCTACCGACCCCGTTTCACCAGCAGTAAGAGCCTGGATGAAAAGCCGAACCGGAAGGAGAGAGATAGTAAAGGATGAATATATTCTTGGAAAATAGAATGTGGGCGCAGATTTTCTAAGTCGCCATCCCACAGAGCTTGAGAAGGATAGAAGGAAGGAAAACTAACCTCGGAATGGTCGATTTGCAATTGTCTTGTACCCAATAGTTAAGCTAGATATCATTTCCAGCTTAAAATATGGGGGAGCTATGTCGCGAAATTGGTTTCAAAGCCATTGCAAACGGGTTCAGTTTAGATTTATAAACCCCCATCAACGATCGAATGACCACTTTCAAAATGGGCGGCGTATCAGCGAAAAGTGTATCAGACTATCCGCATGTCTGGTTTTGTGTAGTGTGTAGATGTGTTCAGTCAAAACAATGTTCATACAACAATAACAGGGCAATCCACATAGGACGTCAGTAAACTCACGACGTATAAAGTCAATGAGTCTTGAAACAGCCGTTGACGTTTTTCTTCATTATTTATTGTGGACGCCACAGTGACAAAATGGTTACGCAAATGTGTAGGCACATCAAACAGTCATTATCACAGCAACATTCAATACAGCAATAGACGGTAGACAGCATTACAATGATGAGTCAGATGCATGTTATATTTCATAGTGCTGTAAATGTAGTCAGGTGGAAAACTCCATCCTTTTCTATAACAGCCAGGAGATAACCAGATGTATGAGATCAGTTCACTCTCCTTAGTTTGACTTCAGCAAGACAGACACGTCTGCCGAAGTATAAATAATGTCCTCAAAAATATCCTCTAGATAATCAAGGTTTTCCAAACCTAGTTCATTTAACAAAGTAGCAAGTAATGGTCCTTGGTACATGCATCAACCGATGCAGTACAATGCAGCGACATGTGAGCTGGGAAAGAACATCTCGTGACGACGACTTTCGGAGACAGGCTATGAATCGAAATCGCTCACGACCCAAAATCGATAGAGTTAATGAAAAAAGTCAATTTACCTTGCTTTCATGAAATACACAGAAATATCACGCCTCCCGGCATGTGCAAATACACTAGAGGTATTATCCCGAATAAACGAAATATCCATAAGAGGACTACACATCCCTGACAGAACAAAAAATAGCGGAGATCCCCTCTTCAACGAGGCATCTCTTTCGCCATTCCAAATCGCTCACTCCACTAGTCGTGGGCGGAAACCGATCGACCAACAAGCAAGACAAGTCATGCGCAGTCCAGCGCAAAAATGACCACAGCTCAAAAGTTAACTGCATTCGATACCAACGCGAGAAGACAAATGCTTACCGAGAAAAGTGACTATAAATTTCAAGCAGTTGTTGCCCTTGCGTTATAAAATAGATATTGAAATAAAACGATGTTGCGAGAATTTATCACGCAACATATCACCACCTCCTCCCGATAAAAAAAAAATGTGGAACATATTTTTTTTTTTCCAATATCAAAGAGCATGCGATAAGCGGCTCAAAACGCACGAATTATGCGCTGATAATTAACTAAATTGCCAAACAATAGGCTAATTATAGAGTGTCTGGTGAGGATATACCTCAACAGAAAAATAAATATGTCTCAAAAAATATTCACATCGGGGAGGTGTCACCAACACACATCACGTTAGCATGTAAACACAATATACGTATGCAAGTTACTATAATCATCATTAAACAGCATACTCTAATATTGTCTTTAAAAAATGGATGTACAAATCTGATAGGAAAATTTAAATAGTACATTCTTTGACATGTAATGACATAAGTACATAGTAAAGTTAAACTACATGACGATCCAGGATATATGCTCTGGTATTCCGAGGGTAAGTACACAATCTAGAACTCGTCATGCTTGAAACTAGTAAGGTAAGTCCTCAGCTCAACAATGACATTCTGAGAAAGTACAAGCAATATAATGCTAATTAATAACTAATATGCTTCATAAGGTACAATACATTATTAATAATTGTGGCTGTTTAGTAAACTAACGGCCCTTATATTAACTACTCAGTCCTCCTCTATCATCTTAAAAAACGAACAGAAGAAGATGACAACAAAGCACGATAGTGTGTACATATAAAGTGAGTACAGATGTGCTAATCTATTGTAGAAATATAGGTGTGTTATGACTCTGTAATATATGGAAATATAGGACAGAAGTATTAGTTGGAGTCATGTGGGCATCTAGACAAAATGTCAGCCATCACATTATCCGCACCACGGATAGCTCGTACCGTGAAGTGAAAAGGTTGAAGAGCTATAGCATATCGAGTGGATCTCGAACTCTTCAAATTCTTAGTCTGAATAGCTGTAAGAGCTTTCTGATCAGTCTCTAGAATGAAATGTGCGCCCAGGAGGAATCTTTGTAGTTTTAGAATTGACCAAACCATCGCTAACAACTCACGGTCTAAAACCGAGTAGTTCCTCTCTGCCGCATTTAGTTTTCTAGAAATGTACATAACAGGATGCAGAGTATTTGCATATTCTTGCATCAGTGCTGCTCCAATCCCAGTGGATGAAGCATCACTCCGAAGAACAAAAGTCCTATCAAGAGTAGGTAATCTTAAGATGGGAGGAGAAGAAAATATATTCTTGATTTGGTCTAGTGAAGATTGGCATTCTTCAGACCAACGGACCAGATTAGGCGAACCTTTCTTCAACAATGTTGATAGAGGTGCCATGATCGAAGATAAATTTGGAATAAATCTCCCATAAAATTGAATTAAACCTAAGAGACTCCTAACTTGTTTCTTCGTTTTAGGAACAGAGATGTTCAGTATTTTGGAAGTATTGTGGTCTTCTGTCTTCAAGAGACCATGACCAACACGATGACCCAGGAAAGAGATTTCACCAAAACCAACAAAAGCTTTAGAAGGTTTTGCTGTCAAATTATTCTCACGTAGAGTGGACAGTAAGTCATATAACCCTAAATAGTGATCTTCCCAGGTATCACTGAAGAGACAGATGTCATCTAAGTATGCGATGACATCCGAACGATGTGACAGAATTCGACGCATCATGCGAACGAAAGTGGCAGGGGCGTTCATGAGACCAAAAGGCATAACATTCCATTGAAATAGACCCCTAGGTGTAGAAAAAGCAGTAAGAGGTTTGGCATGCTCTGCTAAAGGCACTTGCCAATAACCTTTAGACAAGTCAAGTTTAGTGAAGAATCTAGAATTAGAAAGTCTAATCAGTAGATCTTCTAACAAAGGCATCGGTTCAGCGTCGAACTTTGTGACCTGATTCAATTTGCGATAATCAACGCAAATTCGTATGTTCTTATCCTTCTTCCGGACAATAACCATGGAAGAAGAATATGGTGAAGTCGATGGTTCAATTATATTTAATTGAATCATTTCATCCAATTCCTTTTCCACTTGCGACTGAAAGTGTATAGGAATAGGATACGGCCTAACCCTAATTGGATTATTGTCGGTAAGAATTATGTCATGTTCTATGACATCTGTGTGTCCAGGAATGTCAGTGAGAACATCCTGAAATGTTTGTAACATCGACGAGACTTGTCGATGTTCGTCACCAGAAAGATTAGGAGAAACAGAAACGTTTTTCCAAGATTCCGTGGAATGTAATGGAACCACTGGAAGGGGAAGGTTGACATCAGAGAAGGTAGCTTCCTCATCCTGAATGACAGACAGGGATGAATAATGACCGTGAGGTGCAGGAGCATCATCCGTTGCCTGGAAAATAGGCAGCAAATAGTCCGGACGTTCGTGAAATTCCGAAAGCATGTTTATGTGGAAAGTTTTATGCTTTCCATCAATATCGACCACATAGTCAACATCGGAAATCCGAGAGACTATTGCATACGGACCTTTCCATGCAATAAGAAGTCTATTTTCCCTTCTGGGGAGTAGGACGAATGCTTTGTCACCTGGACAAAGTTGTCGTAGACATCTATTCTTGTTAGCAAACTGCCTTGCCTTCTCTTTAGCAATTTCTGATGAAGCAGTTGCTAGCTTACATGCCTCAATGATCTTTTGTCTAAGAGCAATGACATACTCATATGAGGATTGAGTTTCATTGCTAATATCATCGGCAGTGATGAGATCGTGTAATAAAGACATAGGGCCGCGTGGACGCGCGCCAAAGACAAGTTCGAAGGGAGAAAATCCTGTGTGTTCATTAGGGACTTCTCTATAGGCAAAGAGAGCCGCGGGTAAAACCCTGTCCCAATCTTGAGGATGATCTTCAGTTATCTTACCAAGCAAAGTCTTGAGCGTTCTATTCAGACGCTCAACCTAACCCATTAGACATAGGATGGTAGATACTACTGAGAGATCGTTCAATATGTAAGGTAGACATTACCTGTGACATAGTGTCAGATATGAGTTGAGTGCCATGGTCTGACAATATTTCTCTGGGGAACCCCAAGCGAGAAAATATCAACCAAAGAGCATCTGCGATATCTGTAGTAGATATGCTCTTAAGAGGAATAGCCTCTGGCCAACGTGTGCACATATCGACACATGTAAGGATAAACTGATGTCCTCTGGCCGACTTGACCTTAAAAGGGCCAATAATATCTATGGCCATTTTCTGGAACGGCCGAATAGGAATGTCAGCAGCCTGGATAGGCGCAGCATGTCGTGGTCCTCTAGATTTGACCTCCTGACATACCTTGCATGATCGGCAGTAAATACGAATGTCCTTATTGACAAAAGGCCAAAAGAAAGCCGCAAGGACTCTCGACTTCGTACGGGAAAAACCCATATGTCCAGCACATTGCGAGTCATGAGCATGTTGTAATATTTGCACTCTCATGCTCTTGGGAACAAGAATTTGCGAATGTGCCGACGTAGTCGAATCTTGTACCATACGTACAAGTACGCCGTTTCTCATTGCAATCCAAGATTTTCTATTTGTATCCTGATTCGGATCACCTTTCTTCGCAAGAACGAAGAATTTTTTTAAAGAAGGATCTTCTTCTTGCAATTTTATGAAAGAGTCACGAGTGATTACTAAGTGACTATCTTGGCTATCAACTTCATTATCACTATTCAGTGAAGTTTCGGGTGTTTGTAGAGCTTGTGCTCTTGTAACTACTGCATTTGTAGCTTGCATGTTATTATCTTCCCAAGCAGCAATCTGCTGTGGGGTACACTCCCTAACTCCGTGAATACGACCAATAATAAGGTCCGCAATAGGATTAGGTAAGAGACAAGCATGCACATCTCCAGTAAAGAAAGGAGTGGCAATGCGAATTACAGCAGTAGGATATTTTTCTAGAGTGCCGCCAAATGTGACACATTTAATAACCCTTCCTGTAGCACAAGATGGATCTACAAGCGATTGTCTAACACCAATAGTGGTGCATCCGGAATCGAAAAGTAGTGAGACCGGAGTATCATTAACAAGACCCTTATGTATAGAATTAAAGAACCCTCCCGTCATGCGCAACAGCAGCAGGAAGAGCGGGAAGTGGGTGACCACAACTCAAAGTAGTTATGGTACCCGGTTCGAATAAAGTACTGCATTGGGGGCATTTGTTTGCTCTCTCAAAGTCAAAAGCAGAACCAGTGACAGCGTCAAAGTTTTTACTATCAACAACATGATTACAGGCTCCCTCAGTTTCCTGTTGTACAGCATTAGCCTGCTGATATCTCTTTTTTTTGTGTTGAGATCTACCCCGACTATTATTACCTCTGAAGTTATCAGAGTTATTATTATCTCTGCAGTTATTATTGTCTCTATTGTAATTGTTATCCTGGTTCGAATTCCAGTTTCCACGATTACTATCATGTTCACATTGATGCGAACATCTATTTGTTTGGTTCTGAGGTCTTCGGCAGGAATAACCTCTATTACCATATCCTCTTTTGAAATGCCTATAATTATTAGGGTGATAGTAACGACCACTATCAGGTTGTCTCCAATTCTTCGACGAAGAATCACCATGAAATTGATTTCCATGATTTTGACAGAAATTACCGCTACTCTTTCTATCAAAATTTTGTTGGGATCTACGAGCAAAGTTTTGGCCATACGGAGCTGCCGAAGCAACTGGTAAACCTTCTTTCACCTTAGAGTTACCCATGGTTATGTGTGGGTGCGCAGTTACGTATTGGCAACAGAAATCTTCCATTTCTTTTATTGTTTTAGGTTTACGTTCATGAAGGAAAGCAAGGAAAGACTCATTGACAGACGACATGACTTTGTCTCTAAGTATTAAGTCCATAAGTCCTTCATAAGTTTTTTCCGTCTTAGATAGTTCAACCCATCGTGAGAAAGTAATGCGTATTCTTGCAATAAACTCGGAGAATTCAACTCCATTTTCAGGTAACATGTTTTTAAATTGTAGACGATAGCCGTCTTCATTAAGCTGATATTTCTTTAACAAAGCGGCCCTG
Source organism: Oreohelix idahoensis (assembly GCA_024509875.1). NCBI lineage: Eukaryota > Metazoa > Mollusca > Gastropoda > Stylommatophora > Oreohelicidae > Oreohelix > Oreohelix idahoensis. The sequence continues at coordinate 31,858 of JAMPIV010008494.1, read as the reverse complement.
ACAACCTCATAATTGTTCTTGTCAGGTTCATCCACCATATTTAATATACTTAGAGCTTTACCTGTCAGTATCCCTGATAACTGATAAACATATTTTGCTTTGTCTATGTTATGAGCTGTACATGCTTGTTCAAATCTGTCCAGATAGAACATTATGTCATCACTGGAAGGACTAAATGTTGGTAACTTAATCTTAAAAGTATCATTATTAGCCTTACCAGAAGATGAACCCTTGTTTGAATCATTACCATTACTCATGCTCGTCAATTTCAATTTTTCCAACTCTAAAGCTAAGACCTTTTCTTCATGTTCCATTTTTGCTTTCTCTTTCCTCTCATCAGACTCTCTCTGTAATCTTCTTTCCTCAGCCTGAGCCTCTTTTGAAGTCTTTCATTTTCAGCTTCTTTTTCAAGTCTTTTATTTTCAGCCTCTTTTTCAAGTCTTTTATTCTCAGCCTCTTTTTCAAGTCTTTTATTCTCAGCTTCTAGCTGTAGCTGGAGTTTTCTCTCCTCAGCTTCTGATTCCCTTTTTTGTTTTTCCATTTCCATTTGGAATCTTTTTTCATCCACCTGCATCTGCAGTTTCTTTTGTTCAGCTTCCATTGCTTTATCATATCGAGCAGTTGCAAATTCTTCTAACTTATCACCAGTCTTGCCAAGCAATTTACCCTGCTCAATAAAGTGCTCAAATGTAGACATGTTGTCTAACATATGAGTCCAAAACCTGAAATAATTAACTAATTTATTTCAAACCTAAGTGTAACAAGTCTTAATTAAGCACTTGTATATTCACATCACATTATATTATCCCAGTCTCTGTGGGAAACAAGTCTCCAATCAAAGAACTTGTATATGAAATATCAGCACTCAATTCTTGATCATAAGTGCACTTCTCATTCAATAGTGCACGACACTATTCATCATTCATTTATCATCAGTGTAGTAGTAACAGTGCATTAGCATAGCCCATTAACTAATTACCATAACTGTAAACAATGACTATGTAAACACATGCAGAATGTAAACATTGAAAATGTAAACAATACAAACAATGTAAACAATAACAATGTAAACAATAACAAAGATCAGCAACAATACAAAAACTTTCGCAGAAATCAACTAAAAATAAAGCAGAAATTAATGAAATATCACAAAAAAATGTGACGATATCTGCGATAGAATTAAACAAAATACATGACACCACAGTGTATAAACAAAAATGTTGTATGAAACTAAATTATAGACAAGAGTAGGCTAACAAATACAAACAAATCAAAACAAAACTAAAGAATGCGAAATAATAACGAAAACAATATTAAAACATGTCATCACAGCTAACATAAATAGCAACAGAAGTCGCTTAGCAAATTCCAGTATCGGAAATTTGCAAACCTTACAGAAAACGCTCACAATAGACGACCTCTATGACGTGGCATAATCTAACGGAGACACCACCCAACCGAGAACCCGCTGAAATATAAACATATAAATATACGAATAACATATAAACATATAACATATAGAATGAGATGATACACAGAAGACTCAGCAGAAGTATAAGGGCACAGTTTACATACAAACAGGCCACTTAACTTATAGGCTTCCAATCGTCGAACAGCAGAAAAACGGATGTCAATCAACGTCCTAAAGAGCGAAGCTCCAACGATGATGGCACATCTGAACTGCTTCCACTGCTAACACGATGGTACAAGAGCTTCTGAAATACTGTGTGTTGAGTTGTTTCGGCACTTGACCTTCTAATCCAAAAGTAAGTTGATGGAAATCGGTACTTGGCCTTCTTCAGAAAACAACCCGTTTCAACCGGCACTTGACCTTCTCAAAAACGACAGCACTGGAACCTTGACAGCAGCAACTTGCTTGACTTGCGTAAAAGATAACAGCAGTCCGAGTTATCCGGCAATATGTAACAACGCCGGGTACTGTCAAATTCTTGTTTCCGTCAAAAGTTGAAATTTTGACTTTTACCGGGCAACGCCGAGTACTTTAAAAATTTTGAAGATGTTGACTGTATTGAAGAATGTTAATTTCTTGAAGGATGCTGATGAATTCTTGTTGAAAATGAAGTGGGTAAGGGACCCCGTGTTTGCTGGTACCAGAATCAAACCAGCTTATGGCCACCAAATGATGCGTGATGCCATATGATGATGGATGGTATCCGCATGTCTGGTTTTGTGTAGTGTGTAGATGTGTTCAGTCAAAACAATGTTCATACAACAATAACAGGGCAATCCACATAGGACGTCAGTAAACTCACGACGTATAAAGTCAATGAGTCTTGAAACAGCCGTTGACGTTTTCTTCATTATTTATTGTGGACGCCACAGTGACAAAATGGTTACGCAAATGTGTAGGCACATCAAACAGTCATTATCACAGCAACATTCAATACAGCAATAGACGGTAGACAGCATTACAATGATGAGTCAGATGCATGTTATATTTCATAGTGCTGTAAATGTAGTCAGGTGGAAAACTCCATCCTTTTCTATAACAGCCAGGAGATAACCAGATGTATGAGATCAGTTCACTCTCCTTAGTTTGACTTCAGCAAGACAGACACGTCTGCCGAAGTATAAATAATGTCCTCAAAAATATCCTCTAGATAATCAAGGTTTTCCAAACCTAGTTCATTTAACAAAGTAGCAAGTAATGGTCCTTGGTACATGCATCAACCGATGCAGTACAATGCAGCGACATGTGAGCTGGGAAAGAACATCTCGTGACGACGACTTTCGGAGACAGGCTATGAATCGAAATCGCTCACGACCCAAAATCGATAGAGTTAATGAAAAAGTCAATTTACCTTGCTTTCATGAAATACACAGAAATATCGCGCCTCCCGGCATGTGCAAATACACTAGAGGTATTATCCCGAATAAACGAAATATCCATAAGAGGACTACACATCCCTGACAGAACAAAAAATAGCGGAGATCCCCTCTTCAACGAGGCATCTCTTTCGCCATTCCAAATCGCTCACTCCACTAGTCGTGGGCGGAAACCGATCGACCAACAAGCAAGACAAGTCATGCCCACATATATAAATTATTAGGTAAATATGAAGCCTAACAAATAAAATTAATAAAGAAAAGAGCAATGGTAAAATGACAGTGCTGTCACAAAGAATGTACTCGAAATCCCCCTTGTTTTCTGCTTCGTCTGCAAATTGTAACGCTTTCACGTTGATAGTAAAAGCTTACTGTATTATACCCGCTTTCTTCAATGAAACGTGTGCTGTATTTCTTGGAAAAACATTAAGAGGCAGACTGCGTAATGACCTAAATTTTAAATTCCATTCATGTCTTTTTCTACATTACGTTACCAAAACGAACGAACAGATGGACAAAAGGATAGCGAGAAGGGAGAGGCAGAAAGCCGAACATTAAACACGCGTCGCGCGATACACAAATACTACTATCACGCGTGTTAGGCTACAAGCACTAACTTTTTTTTTTCAGACGGACAGTGATAAAATACACTACCCTTTCCCAGAGTTAGGTTTATAAATCATAAAAAACTCTTATTAGAAAGATAACAATAGATGGGTTTACGGTTGAAAACATAACAGTACCCAGACAGCATATCTTCGAAACAGGAGGTAGAAAATACATATTTTGAACGCAGCCACGTAGCTCTTTTAAAGTGGAAAAATTGGGTTCCTTAGGGCTTGCTGACAAATAATATGTAAAACGTTACGCAATAGTCCAGGAATTAATAAATTATACCCAAAATAAAATATTGGGGGTGCCTGACAGCATAAAATCATTTCTGCTCATAAGATTTTTTTTTAACGTGTTTGAAAAAAATTTACGTTACATAAATAGCCTACCATGTAAACTCCAAATTGATTGGAGCGCAACAAATGAAAGCCTAACCACGATTGGTCGAACTATAAATACTATCTTTCGTTGTTAGGGGAAACGGGAAAAGGTAACATTTTTTCAAACACTTGTCGAAACGTGGCTCATTGGCCAGTCTCGCTGATATACACACTTGGGAGCGTTAGTTCGAGACCACTTGTTTAAATGATCTTGATAAAGCAACAGTGCGTTGAAGCCAGCTCATAATTGTGTTAAATAAAAGCCTGGAACATAGGCAGATGGAAATTTGTGCCAGTTTGTGCCAGAATTCATTGCTAATCAACGTATCTGTGTTTATTTCCATGAAATTGTGGGACAGTGGTCTTGATGGTACTGAGCAGCACCTAGTCAGAGCTTTGCTGAATCCAGTGTCGGACAGCATACTCCTTGGTCCTTTTAGCTATCAGTGAGGTGTCTCCAGAGCCCAGAGGAGAATTCGAGCAGAGGAGTCCTTTCCTGCCGCCATCACGCCAGATAAGCTAACTTGGCCAGCTGAGCTCAACATTATGTCCCCTCATCTTGAACTGACTTTGTAAAATTAACATTAAGAGGGGAATTTACTTGTCTTAAAATCAGGAACTGTGAACATCTCCAATACTAGTCCCTAAAGACAAACTATTGAAGTCATGATGACAAATACCAACAGAGCTTGAACAAAACAAAACCAGTATTACCTCATTTTACTACTACACAACTGACACACATAGAACATTTGTAATAATATATGTCACTACAATATTCATATTAAATACATTCTGTACATAACTTGTAATTTAAATTGATTGTGATTCCTGATTCCCTTGTAGTTGAATCAGGACACATATTCATTCATGCCAGTAATGAATACATATTGTTATTTGAAAGTTATCAGTGCCTCCTTTAAGATATTCTCATAGAGTGTTATATGTATGTGAGTGTCACAGTGTTGTCAAGAGTAGTGGATTAAATTAAATTGTTTATCTGTCTGTTGTTGTGACTTACACTTCACCATACTCATACCCTAGACACATAACGTAGCATCACACTATTCCAGAATAATTCTGACTGAGATATATAGATATGTGGTAGCAAGTAAGGTTATCTATAATACACTACTCTTAATAGATATAGATACCTTCACAGCTGATCTCAGTCAGTACACTAAGTTCCCTATAAGTATTTATAACATCCCACTTCACCACATATATTGGGGTCTCGCTCTTGGGATTTTGAATCTTTAACTATTAAAAATATTGGGGGTAATTCACTTCAGGGAATATAAGAATTAAAAGGTATCCTTGGGTGGAATTAAATAAGGTTGAGCTCACGGTGCCTGTGTTGTCCATTAGAGATTGAATTGTTGGTTAGACATTATATAAAGTTACCTGATAGACAATGGCGGACCTGGCCAAATTTCGATCTGCTGCGGTTCAGACTGCAAAAGAGTTAGGATTAGATGGGCAAGTTATGGTTGCCTATGTTACTACGGAATGTGACAAATTTATTGAACGCGAAGAAAGAAGGTTTGAAGCCGAAAGAAAGTTAGAGGCTGACAGGGAAATTAAGAAGTTACAATTTGAAGCTGAGGCTGAGACTAAGAGGTTGCAGATTGAAGCTGAGGCTGAGACTAAGAGGTTGCAGATTGAGGCTGAGGCTAAGAAATTGGAGGCAGAAAGGGAAGACAAAAGATTAGCTGCAGAAAGGGAAGAGAAGAAATTAGCTGCAGAAGAGAGGAAATTAGCTGCAGAAAGGGAAGCAGAAGATAAAAGATTACAAAGGGAACATGAGTTACGACTAAGGGAGTTTGAGTTTCAAGGCCATGCTCCTGAAAATGGTGCCAGTCCCTTTGCCTCTGATGCTACGGTTACTCAAGGAGCCTCAACCTCAGCTATGAATTTTCATTTAGATCATTTTGTTGAGAAAGACGATGATATTGAGAGCTACCTAAATAGGTATGAACTATTAGCTACCACGTATGGGTTAGAGAGAGAAAGGTGGAGCTTAAAGTTATCTCAGGGACTTCGTGGGGCAGCTTATGAAGTTTTTGCAAAAATGAGCAGAGGTGATCAGGAAAATTATGACATGCTAAAGCAGGCTCTTTTGTTAAGGTATGAAAAGAATGCAGAGTTTTACAGGAAAAAATTTAGGAATGCTAAACTACTGTCAGGTGAAACCTATCACCAGTTCTCTGCACGAATAGAGACATACTTGGAGAAATGGACTTCTCTGGGGAAAACCCAAGATCTTAAGGAAATGGTTCTTATAGAGCAACTAAGAGAGTCCATGGCTCCAGACCTGAGAAAGTTTCTCATGGAACAAGGTGCAGAGAGGCTGGGTGAGTTGCTAAATGTTGCTGAAAGGTATCAAGCAGCTCAAGCAGAGGTAACAGGTAATAAAAAGAAACAGGTGGACAACTTTAGGGCACCACAGAACTTTAATAAATTTGATCCTAAGGATCAAAATAAAGGTAAGCACCAATTTGATAGGCCACGGTATGAAAATAAAAATAAATTCCCACAATTCGATGAAAGGAAATATGATGAAAGAAAATCTTTCAACCAAGGAAAAAGGTGGTGTAAGAATTGTCAGATGGACAATCATGACACTGACCGTTGCAGAAGGAAACCTGTGTATATGGCAACCCTTCAGGTCAGGTCGACCTCAAGACAGGAGGAGGATATTATGTTAGATACCACTCCAGATGAGATGAGGAAGGCACAGGCTGAGGACAAAACACTCAAGCCTTGTTTCAGAAAATTGTCAACTTGTCATACAACTCCAGGCAAGGGAGATTTTTACATGAAAAACAAGTTGATGTATAGGAAGACTGGAGCTAGATCCCATGGTCACGGACAGCTGGTTCTTCCAAAAAGATACAGGACAGAATTAATAAGGAGCCTACATGTGAAACCAGATGGGGACCATGAGAAAATAGGTACCATCATTCAAAAGGTGGCTCACAATTATTATTGGCCCAAAGCAAGATGGGACATTGAGAATTTTGTAGAAAGGTGTAGCATAGCACATGAGGGAACACCCACAAGTGGGAACATGGATCAGGACCTGGATACGCCCCGGGGCAAAATCAGGCCTGACAATAAAAAGAGAAATAGATTTGATAAAGTGGACCAAATGGAATGGGAAGCCCCTTTTCACGGACAAGCTTCACTTAACTGTTTTACAATGGCCACTATGCGGAGAGTGCAAAAAGATGTCTTACCCCAGGATAAGCCGAAAATCCCTCAATCGGACTTAAACAAACTGGAGGAAGAGGATGTAGAGAGGAAATCTCTCATCAAGAATTTTAAGAGGGGAGACAGCCCCAAAAGAAAAATTGGTAGCGGTCGTTTTGTGAATGATAATTCTGGGAGGAAAAATCATCACTATAAAGCTTCGAGTGGAAGAGACCATACCGGTGCATGGACAAATAGGTCCACACAATTAAAGGTCCATATGTAGCTTTGTTAAGAACGTGGACTGATGAAAAGGCAGAGGAAAACATTACATCTTCATACCAATATGTGAATGAGCTGACCACTCGGTTGAAAACTGGCTGGAAACTTGCCAATGAAAATTTGAAACAAGCCAGGAAGAAACATGCTGCCTATTATAACAGGAAGGCGAAAGACAGAGATTTGGCTGTGGGAGAGAAAGTACTACTTCTTTTGCCTGAGAGTCAGAATAAGTTACAAATTGGATGGCAGGGTCCATATACAGTTCTAGAGAAGGTGTCTAGAACAAATTATAAGATAGATAAGAAGGGGAAAGAAAAAATCTATCATGTGAATCTCCTGAAGAAATATTTGGAAAGAGAACATCAGGAAGAGACACACTTGTTGACCTTGTCCATCGCCATGGAGATGAAAAAGGAACCACTTTTCATCATTTGAATATCCATTACACCCCTGTGAGACAGCAGCACAGGTGAAAATCAGTACACATTTAACGAAAACTCAGAAAGAGAGAGTGCAACAGGTTCTAAATAATCATGCAGAGGTGTTAACAGACCGACCAGGGCATACAAACCTATTGGAATATGATATGAAACTAATAGACTCCACACCTGTCTGTATGAAACCATATTCTATTCCGTTTGCTAAGGAGAAAGCTTTGAAGGAAGAGATAGATTATCTATTGAAGGAAGGAATTATTTCGCACAGTGAGTCTTCGTATAGTTCCGGTGTTGTACTTTTAAGGAAGCCCTCTGGAGAACATAGACTCTGTATAGATTACAGGAGACTGAATGCTATTACAGAAGGACAGGTGGATCCATTGCCGGATACAAATCAGCTGTTTGCCAGACTAAATAAAGCTAAATATTTCTCAAAAGTGGATCTGAGTAAAGGATACTATCAGATTCCAGTAAAGCCTGAGGTTAGACCATACCTAGCTTTTAGTACCTCAGAAGGACACTATGAGTTTAATAGATTGCCATTTGGATTGAAGAATGCGCCTAGTGTCTTCTCTAGAATGATGAGAAAATTATTGGATCCTCTGAATAATCCCTGTATAACAAATTTTATGGATGATATCCTTATAGCAACAGAAACATTTGAGGAACACATTGACTCTCTGAACATGCTGTTTGATCGACTTAGGGAGGCAAATTTAACAGCCCGACCAACCAAATGTTGCGTTGGATGTAAAGAATTGGAATTTTTGGGACACACAGTTTATCAGGGAAACATGACCCCTGACCCAAAGAATTTAGAAAAACTACAGAAAGCCCGAGACCACAAACCAAGAAGGACGTGAGATCCTTTGTCTCATTATGTGGTTTCTACCAGAAGTATATCAAAAACTTTAATTCCATATGTGCACCTTTAACGGAATTGACACGTAAAGGACATCCAGATCGCATTACATGGACACCACAATGTGAAATGACTTACCAAGAATTGAAGGAAAAGCTCACAAGTAAACCCATTTTGAAATTACCTGACTTAAGTCAAGAATTCATTGTAAGGACGGATGCAAGTAATATTGGGTTAGGTGCAACTCTACTACAGAAATCAGATGCATTGGATGGGGAATTAAGCCCAGTGGCATATGCTAGCAGAAAGTTGAATAAAGCTGAAATCAACTACTCAACTAGCGAAAAAGAATGTCTTGCAGTAATATGGGCAATAAAGAAATTCAATATATATCTATATGGGAAGGCATTTAAGTTGCAAACAGATCACAAACCTTTATCGTTTCTGGCACAGGCTAAGCATGAGAACTCCAGGTTACTCCGATGGTCTTTACTTTTGGCTCCATATAATTTTAGCATCGAGTATATATCTGGAAAAAAACCAATTTGGGAGCGGATTTTTTAAGCCGCCATCCGTGTGATGAGAATCACCGTAAACCCCAGAAATAATAATAAATTTCTCTATGTGTATATAGAATAAAGGACTGACATATAATGTCTGTTTTAAGAGGGGAGGTGTCATGAAATATTCTAATCCACATATATAAATTATTAGGTAAATATGAAGCCTAACAAATAAAATTAATAAAGAGAAGAGCAATGGTAAAATGACAGTGCTGTCACAAAGAATGTACTCGAAATCCCCCTTGTTTTCTGCTTCGTCTGCAAATTGTAACGCTTTCACGTTGATAGTAAAAGCTTACTGTATTATACCCGCTTTCTTCAATGAAACGTGTGCTGTATTTCTTGGAAAAACATTAAGAGGCAGACTGCGTAATGACCTAAATTTTAAATTCCATTCATGTCTTTTTCTACATTACGTTACCAAAACGAACGAACAGATGGACAAAAGGATAGCGAGAAGGGAGAGGCAGAAAGCCGAACATTAAACACGCGTCGCGCGATACACAATTACTACTATCACGCGTGTTAGGCTACAAGCACTAACTTTTTTTTTTCAGACGGACAGTGATAAAATACACTACCCTTCCCCAGAGTTAGGTTTTAAAATCATAAAAAACGCTTATTAGGAAAGATAACAATAGATGGGTTTACGGTTGAAAACATAACAGTACCCAGACAGCATATCTTCGAAACAGGAGGTAGAAAATACATATTTTGAACGCAGCCACGTAGCTCTTTTAAAGTGGGAAAAATTGGGTTCCTTAGGGCTTGCTGACAAATAATATGTAAAACGTTACGCCAATAGTCCAGGAATTAATAAATTATACCCAAAATAAAATAGTGAGGCTGCCTGACAGCATGAAATCATTTCTGCTCATAAAATTTTTTATAACGTGTTTGAAAAAAACCTTACGTTACATAAATAGCCTACCATGTAAACTCCAAATTGATTGGAGCGCAACAAATGAAAGCCTAACCACGATTGGTCGAACTATACATACTATCTTTCGTTGTTAGGGGAAACGGGAAAAGGTAACATTTTTTCAAACACTTGTCGAAACGTGGCTCATTGGCCAGTCTCGCTGATATACACACTTGGGAGCGTTAGTTCGAGACCACTTGTTTAAATGATCTTGATAAAGCAACAGTGCGTTGAAGCCAGCTCATAATTGTGTTAAATAAAAGCCTGGAACATAGGCAGATGGAAATTTGTGCCAGTTTGTGCCAGAATTCATTGCTAATCAACGTATCTGTGTTTATTTCCATGAATTGTGGGACAGTGGTCTTGATGGTACTGAGCAGCACCTAGTCAGAGCTTTGCTGAATCCAGTGTCGGACAGCATACTCCTTGGTCCTTTTAGCTATCAGTGAGGTGTCTCCAGAGCCCAGAGGAGAATTCGAGCAGAGGAGTCCTTTCCTGCCGCCATCACGCCAGATAAGCTAACTTGGCCAGCTGAGCTCAACATTATGTCCCCTCATCTTGAACTGACTTTGTAAAATTAACATTAAGAGGGGAATTTACTTGTCTTAAAATCAGGAACTGTGAACATCTCCAATACTAGTCCCTAAAGACAAACTATTGAAGTCATGATGACAAATACCAACAGAGCTTGAACAAAACAAAACCAGTATTACCTCATTTTACTACTACACAACTGACACACATAGAACATTTGTAATAATATATGTCACTACAATATTCATATTAAATACATTCTGTACATAACTTGTAATTTAAATTGATTGTGATTCCTGATTCCCTTGTAGTTGAATCAGGACACATATTCATTCATGCCAGTAATGAATACATATTGTTATTTGAAAGTTATCAGTGCCTCCTTTAAGATATCTCATAGAGTGTTATATGTATGTGAGTGTCACAGTGTTGTCAAGAGTAGTGGATTAAATTAAATTGTTTATCTGTCTGTTGTTGTGACTTACACTTCATCATACACATACCCTAGACACATAACGTAGCATCACACTATTCCAGAATAAATCTGACTGAGATATATAGATATGTGGTAGCAAGTAAGGTTATCTATAATACACTACTCTTAATAGATATAGATACCTTCACAGCTGATCTCAGTCAGTACACTAAGTTCCCTATAAGTATTTATAACATCCCACTTCACCACAAAAACGTATCGGTAAAACTGGAGGGGGACACAACGAAAGAGGTTTTGAGACAGACTGGAGGCAGAGTTTCGCCACTACCCATGAATTGTGAGCGGATCGCCAGAAACATTGTTCAGTCCAGTATCTGAAGTCTGAGGGTAAGCGAAATTATGATAACTACCGTGTATAATATTTATTTCAGGTTCATATAGAATTCACAAAATATGCCTGTATAATAGTCATTGATATAATGTATTGTATTTTTAATATGAGCTAAACATGTGCATTGTGGATGATTGTTGCTTGTACAAAAATTAATCACAAATAGCCCCACAGCCTAATGAAGACATACAGTATTTATCATATTGCTGTATCGCTTTCGAAGATAAAGGCAGTCCCATGGCAGAGATTGTCATAGGGAAATGAAGTGTTAGAAACTTCATCATGGGAGATCCCAGTACGAGGTTAAGGTGACTAGTCCCCTTCCTCGCTGCCTTTGCCTTCCCTAGTTCGAGCGCACAACTTTGTACCCATTTACAGCTGGTAATGGAGGGTTCCACAGCCAGGTTTCAATTCCAAAAAAATTATGTAATTGTACTACTGCGAAGAAAGAAACGTGATCGCTTGGTCACTCTTTATTTATGTATTACTTTTGTGTAGATGCTAAGAATAGCATCAGTATTTGAATTTGTATTTGATATGATTTGGAAGGATCAAGTTATAGAAAGGGATGTATAGGAGCGGAATAAACCAGATGATGTTTATTACTGATATGTTAATATTAATTCTGTATCATTGAATTGATGTTACTTGCTATGACTGTATAACTTTGACACCTGATGACTGACTTGTCTGACTTATGTGCTAGTCAGTTACACTTAATTGAAATGTTAATATTAATGCTATATCACTGAAATGATGTCCTTACTTACTATGATTGTATAACGGTGACATCTGATGACTGACTGGTCTGACATCTGTGCTAGTCAGCTACAAGTCTAGTCAGATACTAGCCAAGGCTGATATGTTGCAGGTTCCATGAAATAACTCAAACCAGACTGTCCAGTATCAGAAGCCTGTGTCGTTCATCCGAGGCACTCCCACAAAAGTGCAGGACCCCAAAGAGTGAACTTCAACTGGTCATTGGCATCCCTACTGTTGGGCCTACCAAGTCTGATATCAGCAAAGGACAGTTTCAGCAGTATCAAGTTGAACAGATAAGTGTCACTTAGGACACTGACTACCACAATATATGAAACACAGTAAATAGTCAAGTGATGACATTTATCAGAGGACTAAGAACAGTGATATATTTAAAATGAATGCAGTCTAAATAGACAATACTAGGAATTGTGTGACTTAATTTTATATATATATATATATATTTCAATGCTCTTTTCCAACTAGTAGAAATAGAATATTAGTGTAATTATTAAACTGTTTTAACTGTACCTGAGGATTTATTCACTTCTTCCATTTTGTGGGTTCAGTGAATGTACATTTTACTTATCCCCTAGAATAAAGTAATCATAAGATAGTCACAGGGAGGAGACACCTTAAATCCTGGTACTACTTCTTACCAACTGGGCCAGGGTTTTCACAGTCTGACTATTTTTATGATAACAATACACCAGTGCTTATTTCTACGACTGGGGTATTACTTGTAAGGTCAGAACTCTTTACTGGCATACTCTTACATAATAAATAATTTTAAATAACCTCCCGCTACAATCATCATCAGCAACATCATCATCATCATCATCATCAGCAACATCAGCAACATCATCATCATCATCATCAGCAACATCATCATCATCATCATCATCCCTCTTCAGCTCCCCAAGGAACATAGGTTAAAAAAAGGTAAAGGATCCCGTTACACGCCCATAGAGGCATATTGGGAATATGGTGTTAGGGCCATATTTTCTCGACCATCGGCACACTAGGGGTGATGTGGTCAGCATCACGCCGGCCGCCGTACCTTCCCAGAGCTGCTCTGGTACCCAATTGGGGCTGGGTCGACCCAGGAGCCGTTTGCGGCCTAAAAAAATCCAACCTCAACTGGGGATCGAACCATGGACCACTGAGCTAGGAAGCCAAAGGAACATAGGCCTTCCACAAAAAATCATGCCTAGCCCACCTGTTCCATGCCATCAGCTAAACGTCTTGTCATACCTTCCTCATCCCTGTCATTTCTGTCCTCATTTGTCTTTTCCATGTGTTTCCGGTCTCCTGCTACCTGATTTACCTTGGCTATCCCATAATAAGCTCTGCCTTTTAATGCTATCAATAGGTTTCTTCAGCGTGTGTCCTATTCGTTGCCAGCATCTTCTTCTCATCAAAACAAAAACGTCAACAACAACACAGAGAATTCAACTAAAGTACTGACAATCACTGACAATCACTGACAATCACTGACAGTTACTGACAATCACTGAACAAAAAATTCTCGCAATAATTCAAATTATTATTTATTTATTTGCTGGGTCTCGTGGTGTTCAGAAACACGGATATATTCCATTACATTTTTAGACATTTATCTCAGATTTCAGATATCTGGAACGATCTCATCCCAACGCGTGATCAAGATTCAACCACGGGTGTCATTAATGCAATAATCTCCTTCCCTAGGGAGGTCCAGATTGGCTTCACACTGACCAACAGCTGCGAGTGTCTTTGGAATAGCAGCTTACTGTTCAGGCGTTTGAATTAAGTCCCCCTGAGACCATTGGGCACCACATGACCTTGTTACGTGTCGTGGCGTGTTGCGGCCTGGTCGAGTGCCGTCATTTCTCGTGTTCATTTTGTTATTTTGGCTTTTTATCTGGGTAGATCGGAGATGTGCTGAGAAATTGGACAGGGCGGCATACATACAGCCGGGTAGGTGGCTGGACGCACAGGTAGACAGAGAGCTATTACACACTTGGCAGATAGACAGATACACATATTACACACTAGCATGGCTGTAGATAGGGGGGGTATTAGGGTTTCAACACCCCCCCCTTCCCCTTTAGGGTTTGGTGAAAAACATTTGTGGGGAAATTATACTGTACCAAACATGTTTTGCGCCGAAATTTTTGTTATAAACCCCCCCCCCCCCCGACCCCCCCCCTACTAAGTCCTAACTACAGCCCTGCACACTAGGCAGATAGGCAAACAAATAGTTTACATTGGTAGATAGAACGAACGAACGAAGGAACTTTATTTTCAAAGGGTTGAGAAAAGGCTCTTGAGTATAAGAATCAGATTCATCTTTGTTTCATAGATCTGGAAAAGGCGTTTGACAGGGTCCCCTGGAGCAAACTTTGGGACTGTTTGGCAAGGAAGAACATTCCAGCACCTCTGATTCATGCTATACAGAGCTTCTACAAATCTTGCAGAAATTATGTGAGGACAGCAAACCATAAGTCAGAAGAGTTCAGGACCACCACTGGTGTAAGTCAAGGTGATATCTTGTCACCTTATCTTTTCATACTCCTCATGGACGATGTTATCAAGGCATGTAAGGAGAGAACAAGAAAGTATTCAGTGGGGTACTGGAAGATGAGACAGGTATGTATTTCAGAGCTGGCATTTGCTGATGATGTTGCCCTGATTGCTAAATCAGAGGCACATCTCCAATCCAACCTGCAAGTCTGGAAGGAAGAGCTGGAGAAGAGAGGGATGGTCATAAGCAGCTCGAAAACAAAAACCATGGTGATATCACGAGAAGAAAGAAGACATCAGATTAAGCTGGGAGAACAAGTCCTGGAGCAGGTCAACCACTTTAAATATCTCGGAGCTATTATAGACCGAAAGGGAGGCATCAAAGAAGAGTTGGCCACTCGAAAAGCAGCAACTGGGAGACTTTTTCAGGCCATAAATCGAGGATTCCTCAGCAAGAGAGAGGGGTTGGTAAGAAAACGAAGATGGCTGTATACCGCTCCACCTATGACCCAGTCTTGACATATGGATGCGAGTCATGGGCAATGACTACTACCCACAAAAGCCAGATCCAAACCTCAGAAATGTGGTATCTGAGGAAGGTGGTTGAAGTAACAAGAAGAGACATGGTCCGCAACCAGACGATACGTCAAGGCCTAAAATCCCACCCCTTGCAGACCCAAGTAGAACAGTACCAACTACGATGGTTTGGCCATGTCTGCAGAATGGGAGATGATCGGCTACCACGACAAGCATGGGAAACAAAGAGCCAGGGATCCAGACCCCAGGACGACCCAGAGTCCGCTGGGAGGACAACATTAGACAATCTTTGAAGGACCGAGGACTAGAATGGAGCCAGGCCAGGAGGAAGACAGCCGATAGGATAGTCTGGCGCTCTCTCTTCCAAACCTCTACACCTCACGGTAGAAGGGGAACTACTAAGTAAGTAAGATAGAACGAACGAACGAACGAACGAACTTTATTTTCAAAGGGTTAAGAATTGGGCACGCAGTCCCGTCAGACATTCTGCCCTTCCTTTCTCTCACCTTTCATACTGAATTCATTTATTCTCACATGCATTTTACATATCAATTTCAAGGAATTCAACGTTGTAAAGTAAAATAAAATAGCACACTCATATTAACATTAATTACTTATAAGCATGACATAAAATATGTTGAAAAGTATAAACATCGTCATTAGAACCTACAGTTGACATTATATGGTGTTAACATTATATGGTGTTAGGCCCATATTTTCTCGACCATCGGCACACTAGGGGTGATGTGGTCTCAGAGGGACTTAATTCAAACGCCTGAACATTCAGCTGCCATTGCAAAGACTCCTCGCAGCTGTTGGTCAGTGTCAAGCCAACGTGTGTCCTATTCGTTGCCAGCATGTTCTTTTCATCAAAACAAAAACGTCAACAAACAAAACAGAGAATTCAACTAAAGTACTGACAAAGATAGATAGATAGATAGATAGATAGATAGATAGATAGATAGATAGATAGATAGATAGATAGATAGATAGATAGATAGATAAATAAATAGATAGATATATAGATAGACCGACAGACCGATATATATATATATATATATATATATATATATATATAGATAGATAGATAGATAGATAGATAGATAGATAGATAGATAGATAGATAGATAGATAGATAGATAGATAGATAGATAGATAGATAGATAGACCGACAGACCGATAGATAGATAGGTAGATAGATAGGTAGATAGATAGATAGATAGGAACGAGAGAAAGGATAGATCGAAAGAAATAAAGAGAGAAAGAAAGAACAGGTAGGATAGATAGATGGATGAATCTGATTTGACGGCTCAGTGGGGATGGAATGGTAGAGACTTAGTAAATGTAGAGGCGTAGATAGATAAATATATAAATAGACTTGTTCATGATTAGTTTATGAGTAGATAAGCATGTCTGATGAAGGAATCACAAATATTTCGTTTGTTGTTTTGGAATAGAGGGTTGCATGTGGACAGGGCCAGATTAAGGCCAACTGATGCTCTAAGCTTAACTGACGAGACATTAAGACTCCGTAAGTGCTGATGTTGATATAAGAGATAGCAGTAAGCAATATAAGCAAATTATGTACTTATAACTAGGGAAACACGGCCAATAAAGACAATTTAAAAAAAAATCGACTAAAGTGAAGTGGGACAGTTAAAGAGTTGAGAGTTAGGGGCATAAAAGCTAGGGGAAAAACTCTGTGGTGCCCCCTTCCCTTGGTGCCCTAAGCACATGCTTATTTTGTTTAATGGTTAATCCAGTCCTGCGTGTGGACCAAAAAGGCGCCTCCATCCATTATGATTTCCTCTTTGTTTCTCCTCATCATTGAATGTGAGCGCAATGAGAAGGTTCAATAGGCTAATCAAATGTCTTGTGTTATTACATAGCCACTTCTCATAACTGCAGCAACTTCGGCTGTTTGCACCTCCCTCTCTCCTATGTTAAATATATGACATGTAAATTTAGCAACCAAATGAAATACATGTACTTTAGTTACAAATGATACACGTTTATTAGTATCAATGAAGCGTAATTACTAATTTAATGTAAACTTGTCTAGCGCTTGCGGGAATATCCCGTAGTGTTGTCCTGATTAACAGGGGTGCCAGACCCGTTCTCGAAAAAAAAAAAACCAGTGCTTTTCCAGTATTTAGAGCGTCCGACTGACACAGTGGTAAAAGCCTGGTCTTTCGCGGCAAAGATGCAGGGTTCGATTAATGATATCGACATGCTTCAGTAAATGGGTACCTGACTTTGAACTTGAGTTGGGGAAGAAAAGGCAGCGAGGAAGGGAACTGGTCCCCCCAACTCTCGATGCTGGACTTAGTATAGTGAAGTCTCTAACACTCCATACCCCTATGGCAGTATCTGCTTTGGGACTACCTTTTACCTGAATTAAATTAGCTCTAACAGTTTTCTCACAAGAGTTTTGAGGCATCTTTACATTTTAGTTATATTTTTGATTTTATCTCTTCTTTCATCTCCCAGTCCATGCTTCGGAAAGTTCAAAATGGATGGCTTCAGCATGAATGGAAAACACCCATAGAAGCCTAGAATCTTCAGGAACTGGTGTGAATCTACTGTCCTGGTCATGCAGAGGTACGCGGCAATGAGCGGACTGACACACTAGCCTCCAGAGCACACATAGGAAGGACATTGGATATGGATAAGGGACAGATACTGAGGGTAATTAATGATCACCTGCTAGAGAACGACACTACAATAGATGAATCAACAAGGTTATGATTGCTGGAATTTGGCGTTAAACGTCAGGCTAGCAGAGATGGATGGATGAGAGGACGCATCCGTCATGTATACAGTAAAACAGCTAGCATCATAGGTTTCGACATATGCTGTGGGAGACTGAGCACTTATGGATTTTCCCGGCATGCAATGATGTCGATTCGCTTCAACAACAATAATAACAATCTCTTTTGTTCTTTGTTTATTCTTCTTTCTCTAGGTTTTATTTTTTATATTTATTTAGGTTCTTATGTGTCCTATCTAGCCTTCACTTTCTTTCCTTTCCCTGACGAAGGCCTTGTGGCCGTGACGTTGGCTATTTTCTTTGTCTTTTGTCCTCGTAAGACGGAATCACCTTTTTCGATTTTTTTTTTCACACTCACCAATTCTAGTTACACCGTGTAGCTTATTCATTTGCTCAGTTACTTCCCTTTGACTAGTCTAGTGCTAATCTCTTCTGTATTTCTACTTTACAGAGCAGGGCGTTTTGGCCGAATTTTGTTTTATTGACCCCTTCGATTGTCCGGTGAATGCTGAAGGCCCCTCTGATTGTCCAGTGATGGCTGCGGACCCCTTCCTAATATATATCTGTATAATTAAAAATTTTACATTAAAAATTTTTTGTGACGTACATGGACCCCCTAGAATTCACAGGTTTAGAAGCCCTGATACAGACAGTACACGAAATTACGTGTAGATCACAGGGTTGCTTGATCTGTTCTTAAGCGCTGACTAAAGTTTCATTTATTACCTTTTAGCTCCGCACGGAGCACCCGAGTTCAACAGAAACACGTCAAGCCTTCCAGTTCTGTGCTATCTGTTCCATATCTTTATTCCCTTCACGTCTGCGTATAATTCCAGTCTCCTTATGTCTTTTCGCGCTCCAATCCACCCAGCTGTAAGTGGGTACATGGCTCTGCTCTTGAAATAGGGAAGGCAAAGGCAACGATGAAGGGCACTCGACACCTCATCTCTCAAAGCTGGGCCTATTTCAGAGACATCTCTAACATTTCACTTTCCTATGGAAGTATCTACAATAGGACCTCCTTTACTTTACCACGCGTGTTTGGACTCTCTCTTTCTCTTTCCCTGGGGATTTCAGAGCCAGGCCTACTAGCCTATTTATAGCAGTCTATTCAGTTATTTATAAAGCAGATCCTCGCAGTTAAATAATAAAATTAACTACAGCCAAACTCGAACTGTAAGAGCCAGATCTTCGATTCGCAAAACAAGTTTCCCTCCAAACAAGTGCTCGTTACAATGTCACAGCTACTGACTCATAACCTCTTATTGTACATCAAAAAACTTAAGTGTCGTTCTTATCTCCATGGTAACCTGGCTACTTAATGAGCCCTTATTACTTCAGTAATTTCCAGTGATGCTTTCAATAGCTCGTCGTTGTTTATGCTTGTGTTCTATGAAGTCCCGTCTCTGACATGATGGATCTCCAGTATTAGGCTGCAATCAGGAGATCACACCGGAAAGGCCATCTTGTTTCCTCCTCCCTTATTTCCTGGCCTCGTTAGAGAAGGACCAAGCCAGATATTGTTATGTGATGCCGTCAGGGTGAATTTTGTCTGTCAGAAGTAGCTCGTGCGCGAGACAAGGAAGAAAAAAAGAAAAAAAAAAGCCAATATTCTTGCCTCCGTCAGTATATCTACACACATTATAATCGGTGATCGCTGAACACTGGGATAAAAAGCCAATATTCTTGCCTCCTTCAGTATATCTACACACATTATAACCGGTGATCGCTGAACACTGGGATTTTAAAAAGCCAATATTCTTGCCTCCGTCAGTATATCTACACACATTATAACCGGTGAAATCGCTGGAAACCACTGGGATTTAAAAACAGCCCAATATTTCTTGCCTCCGTTAGTATATCTACACACATTATAACCGGTGATCGCTGAACACTGGGAAAAAAGCCAATATTCTTGCCTCCGTCAGTATATCTACACACATTATAACCGGTGATCGCTGAACACTGGGAAAAAAAGCAAATATTCTTGCCTCCGTCAGTATATCTACACACATTATAACCGGTGATCGCTGAACACGGATTTAAAAAAGCCAATATTCTTGCCTCCGTCAGTATATCTACACACATTATAACCGGTGATCGCTGAACACTGGGATTTTAAAAAGCCAATATTCTTGCCTCCGTCAGTATATCTACACACATTATAACTGTGGTGATCGCTGAAACAACTGGGATTTAAAAAAAGCCAATATTCTTGCCTCCGTCAGTATATCTACACGTCATTATAAACCGGTGATCGCTGAAAACACTGGGAAAAAAGCCAATATTCTTGCCTCCGTCAGGTAATATCTACACACATTATAACCGGTGATCGCTGAACATGGGAAAAAAAAGCAAATATTCTTGCCTCCGTCAGTATATCTACACACATTATAAAACCGGTGATCGCTGAACACACGGATTTAAAAAAGCCCAATATTCTTTGCCTCCGTCAGTATATCTACACCACATTATAACCGGTGATCGCTGAACACTGGGATTTTAAAAAAAGCCAAATATTCTTGCCTCCGTCAGTATATATTACACACATTATAACGGTGATCGCTGAACACTGGATATTTAAAAAAGCCAATATTATTCTTGCCCCCCTTTTTTTTCCGTCAAGTGATATCTACCACACATTATAACCGGTGATCGCTGAACACTGGGATTTTAAAAAGCCAATATTCTTGCCTCCGTCAGTATATCTACACACATTATAACCGGTGATCGCTGAACACGGATTTAAAAAAGCCAATATTCTTGCCTCCGTCAGTATATCTACACACATTATAACCGGTGATCGCTGAACACTGGGATTTAAAAAAGCCAATATTCTTGCCTCCGTCAGTATATCTACACACATTATAACCGGTGATCGCTGAACACTGGGATTTAAAAAAGCCAATATTCTTGCCTCCGTCAGTATATCTACACACATTATAACCGGTGATCGCTGAACACTGGGAAAAAAAGCAAATATTCTTGCCTCCGTCAGTATATCTACACAACATTTATAACGGTGATCGCTGAAACACGGATTTAAAAAATCCAATTTTCTTGCCTCCGTCAGTATATCTACACACATTATAACCGGTGATCGCTGAACACTGGGATTTTAAAAAGCCAATATTCTTGCCTCCGTCAGTATATCTACACACATTATAACCGGTGATCGCTGAACACTGGGATTTAAAAAAGCCAATATTCTTGCCTCCGTCAGTATATCTACACACATTATAACCGGTGATCGCTGAACACTGTGAAAAAAGCCAATATTCTTGCTTCCGTCAGTATATCTACACACATTATAACCGGTAATCGCTGAACACTGGGAAAAAAAGCAAATATTCTTGCCTCCGTCAGTATATCTACACACATTATAACCGGTGATCGCTGAACACTGGGAAAAAAAAAAAAAAGCCATCTGCCCAATATTCTTGCCTCCGTCAGTATATCTACACACATTATAACCGGTGATCGCTGAACACTGGGAAAAAAAGCCAATATTCTTGCCTCCGTCAGTATATCTACACACATTATAACTGGTGATCGCTGAACACTGGAGAGGTATGGGCAGCATTGGCGTAGCTGGCAGTTCTTTTTCAGGGCTTCATCATGCTAGCAGATAGATAATGTTAGTCTTTCAGGGCTTAGTATCTAGCAACGCTGATCGGGCTAGCAGTCTTTTTCAGGACACGTCCTTTTCAGGGCTACTTCCTGCTAGCAGATAGATAATGTTAGTCCGTTTCAGTTATTAGTATCTAGCAACGCTGGTCGGGCTAGCAGCCATTTTCCGAAAGTCCTTTTCAGGGCTACTTCATGCAAGCTGATAGATGTTAGTAGTTTCAGGGCTTAGAGTATCAACAAAGCGCTTCAGTTAACAGAGTTCGCTTATTTTTGAATGGAAAATTACGCTCTCATATAACCAACGGACTTAAGTCTAGGTTGAAAGATTCGCGCCTTGCGATAAGAAGATAAACCCCTCAACAAACAACACCCTTCACACATTCATCTTATCATTTATATTTTAGTGACCACATACAATAATATATGTATGTAGGATCCACACCAGTGTTATATATACTCTAGGCTTGCACATAAACAGAAACATTTAAACAGACATATGTATATATATATATACTCTTATTCATACATAAATACCTGCTCATTAATCCGCATACATATGATTTGATATATAAATGGTGGTTTAGTTGTTAGGATGTTCGCCTTCGAAGCACATATTCTAAGTTCGATTCCACGCATTAAAAAAAATTATTTTAATTTAGTCATCTATCTTCATTTTTTAAATGTGTGTTTTTGTTGATGATTATTTTCAGAACATCTGTGCGCGTGCGTGTGTGTGTGTGCGTGTGTGCGCGTGAGTGCGTGCGTGCGTTTGTGTGTGTATGTGTGTGTGTTGACGGGCATACTTTCTCGCCGGAAGATGAGAAGTGGAAATAAATGAAGAAACTGAATACAAAGGAAATTGTGCTATTCTCAGGACATGAGACAGAACTCGCACATTAGAATGCACTGCTTGTATTTCTTGACGGGTTACTTACTAGTACTCTCACAAATACACACACACACACATATATATATATATATATATATATATATATATATATATATATATATATATATATATATATATATATATATATATATATATATATATATATATATATATATATATATATTTGTGTGTGTCTTTAGGCAGTATATACATACCTACATATGAACAAACATATATACAGACAATACATACACTCCATGAATAAATATCAGTACATACAAACAATAGTACTTATCCGTTGACACGTGCGTCATACCGGACAAATACAATACGGAAAAATATTGGTGAAAATAAAATAGCTCGCCCGAAAATCGAATATGGAACTCTTATGGAGATGACATCATGCAATTAAGCATTACATCCGCAGAGATCAACATTTATCTCTCAATTCATATAAAATTACAGAACTCTTTTTCATTCATGTACATGCAAACAAGCCTCTCATAAAATTGTTTCATAAATTAAAAAAAAAAAAGAAAAAAGCGAGCAGTATTCTCCCTTCGACTTTTCTTCACTCTAATAAGTCGTTATATTTCTCTCACTCGCCAGCCAGCTCGTTATTTGGCTTAGCGTTTTTCTCCACTCACAAAACGTTACTCACTCGGAATGAGATTGCCACGGCGTAAGCGCGAATTAAAGAACAACTGTTTCTCCCGCAGGCACCAGAATTAGCAATTCCTCTGGGAAATATTCTTGCTTGTTTTCTAGATTTCCTGGCAGTGGGAACACAAACCCGCCCTGAGTGTCTCGCTGTTTCTGACTCGTCTTTAAATGAATGCTTGATTCGGTCTCACTCTTTTAATCTCTGTCTAGTTCAGTTATTATCATTTGGTTGCATTTTTTTTTTAAAATTTCACATCTTTTCTCTGATTTGTATGGAACTGTTCGGATTGTCAGAAAGACTGATGTTTTAGTTTGGTTTATATCTATTGTCTTCATGTAAGGTTCCTTTCTTGTGTTTGTGATTTGTGTTGTATTTGTTATATTTTGTGCTGTTATTAAGTAATGTTATCTTTATTATATTGAGCTGTTAATGTGTTATGTTGTCTGTGTTATGTTGTCAGTGTTATGGTGTCTGTATTAAGTTTTCTGTGATATGTTGTCTGTATTATGTTGTCCGTTTTATGTTGTCTTTGTTATGTTGTCTGTGTTATGTTGCCTGTTATATTGTCTGTGGTATTTTGAGCTGTTCATATGTTATATTGTCTGTGACATGTTGTCTGTGTTACATTGTCTGTGTTATGTATGTATTATATTGAGTTGTTCATGTGTTATACTGCCCGTGTTATGTTGTCTATGTTATGTTGTCTGTGTTATGTTGTCTGTGTTATGTTGTCTGTGTTATGTTGTCTGTGTTATATTGTCTGTGTTACGTTGTCTGTGTTATGTTGCCTGTGTTATGGTGTCTGTGTTATGTTGTGTTTTATATTGTCTGCGTTATGTTGTCTGTGTTATTGTGACGTATAACGGAAATGAAGCCTCCTGTATCCGACAGCCTTTCGTGACCTCAGCGTAGTTTTAAGATTCGCTAACAATGTCGCGCATTTTTCTGCCTGTCTGACTCACCTTGTAATCCACGCCTCTTTTTACTTGACGATATCAAACGAGCTTGTTTACCAACTTTCGCAACCTGTCATTCATAGCAGGGGGCGAACCACGTTAGTTTACGCAAGTTTCTCACGCAAGCGAATCTGTCAATATTACGATGACGAACAGATCGCACGTGGAAAACACGTGGAAAGGTAACGGCCTTTGAAGATTCTCTATAAGGGGAGCAAATCCTTTGATCTCGGGAAACAGGGAAACTCTCAGACGGGAGCCCGCTACACGGGTTAAGCTTTTGTTGTTGGTTAGCAACGGCCGGCAGAAGCGACCGTTAAACCCTTGATCTGGGAAACGTAGTTTCAGATTTCTCTGCTGGGAAACGGAGTGTGAGAATTCACATCTTCTAGAGATCATAACAACATGATCGTATATAAACTGCGTCTTTCTAAAATCATTATCAGAGTCGCTCAGAATTTTTTCGGAGAGTCTAAACACGTTATCTAGAACCATTGGGAATAGATAGTGTTAATAGAGCGTGGTGTTCTTTCTGGATTTCTGGTAATATATAAATTTGTGCTTAAGCGTATTGAAGTGTTAAAAGTTGTAGCATCTTAAATTCACTGTGATTTTCTAGGTGTTAAGACTAGCGAATTAAATAACGCGTAGCTATCTTTATTCCAGATGTTTCAGTTGTAATGTAAATTTAATCACCCGCTATCACACAGAAAGAGACGGTTTAGTTGACTAATAAATACACTAGGCGACTGATAATTGATGGAATACAATTCACTTTTTATTTCATTGTGTGCTCTTTAGTAAGTGACTGTGTTTAACTATCGCATGCGACTAAACATATAGACGCCAAAAATCTAATAGTTATTAAGGACAGGCGATATTTGTTGAGTGCACGTAGGGATAATTTAATCATAACTGAAATTATGCGCTGATCGTTGACCGGAGCAGGAGGGGAAAGGGCTGCTTGCCCCAACCAAACTTGCACCCGCTAAGCGACGCGCGGCAGGGTAGGCTGGACATAACGTGTGCCTTTTAACTTTAATCAGGACTGACGGAGAGGATGAGAGATGTCTCGTCCCCTTCTGTATATATATACGAAATCTGTGACTTGAATTTTTGGGACGGATTCCTTATCACACCGGCCATTATTTTAACGGTCTGCAGCACAACCAATGAATACTAGGAGAATGAACACTTACACACTTGTACATGCGTATGTGCTTATTACATCAGATGTGACGTCATCATGCTCCTCCTACGAATGTCCACTTGGCGCAGCACGGTCGGGTTTCATTTGAACACGCTTCGTATATATATATATATATATATATATATATATATATATATATATATATATATATATATATATATATATATATATATATTTATCATTAGCACCAATTTTTTCATAATGTTCCTATATCCTTTAGGCAACCTGATCAACGGCGACCAGCGGTTTTTTTATGTGGCTATATCTTGGGCCTTGTCTCTATTTTTACTGATTGGATTAAAGTTGTCTTCTGTTGGCTGACGCGTCTCTAAGTTTCAGTTGTGAACAGGACGGGCCACAGAGACGAACGAACATTGTAATAGTAAATTTTAACAGGACTTACAAAATACCCAGATATATTTTCTTGCTTTTTTATCAGCCCATTGTGGTGAAATAACATTAACTGTTCTCCCGACTTCTGATAGTCGTTTCCAAGAGGATATTTATCCAGAAGAGTCACGCTATTTCAGAATCGGCACTCACCAGAGCCAGCCGATAGGATTTACCAATCAATCACGTACCATCATCAGTAACAATTTTTTAGCAACTATCTGTGTCCAAATACCAGAAGTATTTGTTTTTCCAATCTTTGCCGTGAACACTAGATCTCGAGTTTTCTACCATTAACTATTCGAGGTGACACTATCGATCCAAGATTACCTCACCAAAACTTGGCGTTCACCTTATAAAGTTATTGTCAAGGCTGGACTGGGGCCAAACTTGGCACTGCACCCTGACACTATCAATATCGATAAATATACTCAGGATAACTGTACATTCCAGGAAATATCACCAAGATTAGGTAAGGAGAGAGAGAGCGTGGCCACGTATGTCAGAGAGAGAGAGAGAGAGAGATTGAATATTTTCTTGTTACGGTAGCTTGTACCAAACTAGCTATTTGGCTTTAACAATTGTTTACTTTACGGATTAGCACGTATTAGGAATTTTTTCTTTCTGTCTATACTGTAAACTATTGCTAACCTTTTGACCTTTGGGGTTATTAACTTGGTTGGTGATAAAGTCTCTTTTTGGAAGACAGACGTCATCATCATCAGTTGATAAACTCTTAATACAAGACCCTTGCCCTGAGCAAGAGACATGCTGAAAGATCTGAAGCTCACTCGAACATCACCAGAGTTAAATACTGTGTTGTTGTGTTGCTCGTGGTTTGAGTATGGAATGTCAACTTGGCCTACGCAGTGGTGTGTAGACATAGATTGAGTGTATAATATGCGAATGATAAGAAGAGTTCGTGGTGTTGACAAATGTTCTTTTCTCACACTCATGTATGGCTGGAAGTCATCGACACCAACTACTGTGTACCTTTACTACAGTTTAATTGGACGTACACACTCGACAGCACAGATAGTAACAAATCACAGGTTGGCATAATACATCATGGTACAGTGGATAAATGGTCTTGCAATGTTACATGGGCACTCATGTAGAATAATAGTATAATGGACTGTCAGTAGCCAAGCACTCAGTATTGCCCATATATATATCATCTGAGTTTACTGACAAAGCACGTCAGATTATAAACAATATCCAAGATGGCTTCTAGACCTAACCTCGTCTAGCGAAGATTCCTTAACATAATGTCCAGCACAGATTTTTCCATAATAATAATATTGAACCGCTAGCAATGGGTTCTCATGTGTAGCAGTGATCTCTGGACTAATCAAGCGATAATACGGGCATCCCTTTTCTCTTCTTGAAAGTCACTACATGTTTGGTTACAAGATGGCTTCTCTCGTGAGCTGTCACTTACGTTTGGATACAGATAATGAATCTGTCTTAGAGTTAGTCATTCATTAAACATTTCATTGCTCTGTAGATTTTATCATGAACAATTGACTGCATTCTACAGGATATAGTGCTGCTAGGAATCAGAGTCGTTTTTCATCTAGTTAAATGTATCCTCTCAGACGTACAAATCGTACCTATCGAAAAACGGTGGCTTCGTACGAGAGTTCAAAAGAGTGTCTTTTATTACCTTGGTATCAGAAATATGATTCTGCCATTCCTGGGCAATAGGAATAAACACTGGGGTAGAGCATACACGATAGGTCTAGACGACTATCACTTTCCCCATAAATATAGAGATCACTTTTTCCGGCGACAAGCCGACAAAGAAAAACACAGCCCATCATCAGGGCGAAGCCAAAACACACCTCTCTAGCGACACATCCGCCGAACAGCCTTTGACCTCTCTAGAGACAAAAAAAACATATAGTTCGACTTAGATATGTAAAGATATACAGATATAAGACAGACTCGTCCTACTCAGACAAACAATACACATAAATTCAGGCCATAGATATTCTGAAGCAAGAACAATCTATTACTACCCAAACAAAGAATAAATCGCAGTAAAACTGGATTCATCCGCGGAGTTCGATCGAAAGAGACGACACAACTTTCAAGGGAAGTAACTCAATAATGACTTTTCCTTAAGCACTAAAAAGTATCTATTTTGTTTACAAAATATTTGCGAACATAACAAGTATACCAATGTATAATATTGTAAGATATCAAAGACTGCACGTAACAGTCTTACCACACCTCCCGGGAAAAAAAATGGAACTTTTTTTTTTTTTGAAATACATCTAGGAGCAACGTACAATAGGCTCACAACGCATGAATAATGCGCAGATGAAAATATCAGGAATAAATATAACGCCTAATATGAGGCTAAGTCGACTTATGGAGCGACTGGTGAGAATGTGTCTCATCAACTGAGAGAAATTATTTCTCTACAAGTATATTTTTCCAGGAAGGTGTCATCAAAGTATAATACAATTCCGGCAATTACACGATGCCTAAAAAATTCATACCATAATTTCGTATTAGATATCTTACATTTATGATTTATGAAGAAAAAATCATCAAAGCACAGCGGTGAATAAACATCAATGAACCGCTATGTAGTGATACAATCATTATATTATTAAATTACAAATGTGTATCTATCATGATATAGAAAAGGAACTACTATAGAACTAGACATATCAAGAAGTCTAAGCCCTAATAGTTATGTGGAATCATGTGGGCATCTTGACAGAATGTCTGCCATCACATTATCTGATCCACGAATAGCTCGCACAGAGAAATGAAAAGGTTGAAGAGCAATTGCATATCGAGTAGACCTCGAGCTCTTCAAATTCTTACTCTGTATAGCAGTAAGAGCTTTTTGGTCGGTTTCTACTATGAAATGTGCGCCTAGAAGGAATCTCTGTAGTTTGAGGATCGACCAAACCATAGCTAATAGCTCACGGTCTAAAACCGAATAATTCCTTTCTGCCGCATTAAGTTTTCTGGAAATATACATTACAGGATGCAGAGTTCCAGAGTACTCTTGCATTAGTGCCGCTCCAATCCCAGTGGATGAAGCGTCACTACGAAGAACGAATGTCTTATCTTTAGTAGGTAGCACTAAAATAGGTGGTGTTGAAAAACAATGTTTTAATCTTATCCAGAGAGCATTGGCATTCCTGAGACCAGTGGACCATATTAGGCGAACCTTTCTTTAGAAGTGTTGAAAGAGGTGCCATGATAGAGGATAGATTCTGAATGAATCTGCCATAAAATTGAATAAGACCTAACAGACTTCTCACCTGTTTTTTAGTCTTAGGGATCGAGATGTTAAGTATCTTACTAGTATTATGGTCCTCTGTCTTTAGGAAACCATGACCAACTCGGTGGCCTAGGAAAGAAATTTCGCTAAAACCAATATAGGCTTTAGAGGGTTTCGCTGTCAGGTTGTGCTCGCGCAAAGTAGACAGCAATTCATCTAACCCTGAATAGTGATCTTCCCAAGTATCGCTGAAAAGACAGATGTCGTCTAGATATGCAATGACATCTGACCGATAAGATAGGATTCGGCGCATCATGCGTACGAATGTAGCTGGTGCGTTCATAAGACCGAAAGGCATAAAATTCCATTGGAACAAACCTCTAGGTGTTGAAAAAGCCGAGAGAGGTTTGGCGCGTTCAGATAAAGGAACTTGCCAATATCCTTTAGACAAATCAAGTTTAGTGAAAAAATGAGATTTGGAGAGTCGAGTAAGTAGCTCTTCCAGTAAAGGCATAGGTTCGGCATCGAACTTCGTTACTTGATTCAATTTTCGATAGTCAACGCAAAGACGTATGTTATTGTCTTTTTTTACGAACAATAACCATCGGCGAAGAATATGCAGAGGTGGATGGTTCGATTATTTTCAAATCTATCATCTCATCCAACTCTTTCTCGACCTGTGCTTGAAAATGTATAGGTATAGGATAAGGTCTAACCCTAATAGGAGTATGGTCAGTTAGAACAATGTCATGTTCAATGACATTCGTTTGTCCAGGGATGTCAGTGAGTACATCCTGAAATGTTTGCAACATAGTTGAAACTTGTCGCTGTTCTCCTAGAGACAAATCAGGAGAGACAGTAACGTTCTTCCATGATTCACTAGAATGAAGTGGGATCATTGGAAGAGGAAGATTTACATCTGAAAAACTTGTTTCCTCATCCTGTATCACGGACAGTGATGAGTAATGACCATGTTGTACTGGAGAATTGTCCGTTGCTTGGAAAATGGGTTGCAAATAATCCGGACGTTCATGGAATTCAGTAAGCATATTGATGTGGAAGGTTTTATGCTTCCCATCAATATCGACAATATAGTCGACATCGGAAATTTTCGATATTATATCGTACGGACCTTTCCAAGAAATAAGTAATCTGTTTTCCCTACAAGGTAGTAATACAAATGCTTTGTCACCAGTACAAAGTTGTCGTAAGCTAGGATGACTTTGTGTCATCGTCTAATATTGTTCAGCTGTTTATGAGATCGTATGCAAGCAACGACATAGAGGGCCACGCGGGACGTTGCAGTCCGCAATAGCGAGTTGGTCAAAGGGACGAAATCATCTGTTTGGTTCTATTGAAGGTCTGCCTCGATCCTGGGTAAGCGAAGAGGGCCGCAGCGTAAATTGAAGCAGGGTCCATGAATAACTGTCTGGACAGTCTTGAGGAATGTTCCTCTGTTATTCCTTCCCTAGTATAAGTTTTTGGAAGTGTTCATAATTAAGGCGTTTTGTAGACCATAACCATTAGTCATGATGGATGGGTAGTGATACCTACTTAAAGATCTATCTATTACTTGAGCAGCGTAAGACATTTACTATGTGAGACATGGTATTCTGATATTAGTTGGGTGCCCCCTCCACCACCTCCCCCCCCCCCCAAACAAGTACGCCCCCCCCCCCAATGGTCTGACAAATATCTCTCGGCGGAACCCCAGACGAGAAATAATTTAAGCTAAGGGCATCTGCAATTTCATAGAGGTAAGGTTGCTCTGCAGAGGTAGAGCCGAGGGCTTCCGTGGGCTTGTTTCAAAAAAAAACGTCAAGGGTTAATTGGAGGGCCTCTGGCAGATAGATTGTTCGGTAAAGGGACTATGAATGGGGCGATGGCATTGTTGGGGAAACGGACGAAAAAAACAGTTCCGTCGTATTGGATGGGCCGGCCGAACTAATCGGGGAAGGGGTGGAGCTGGGCCGGGGGTCCCTGGGTGGGATCGAGGGTACTATGTGGTACAAGAGCGGACTTTATTGCGGAGGGACGGGGGGTCCAGGGCCATTAGTTTGCAGCTAATGGTACGCGGGACGGTGGACGGGAATATCCCTTGTGGCCAGCACTCGGGGAGGCGGGAGAGGGGGCCGGCATAAATTGGTTGGGGTTGGAACTGACGCAAATTCGTGGGAACAGGATGTGTGAATGAAGGTGACGTATTGGAGTTTGAACATAGTACAAGTACGCCAGTCTTTTTGTATCACGATGTTAAGACTTTTTGTGTCTTTTGGCGGTTCCTCCGGTAGTGGTGGGTGGGGGGGGGGAGGGGGGGGGAGTGGGTGGGGGGGGGGGGGGGGGGGGGGGGAGATTGCTATATGTGTCTGTTGTCGGGTGGGGGGGTTGCTGTTAGGTGGGATTGTTAACATGGGTGAGTGGGGGCGGTGCTGTGCGGGGTGGGAAGGGGGGTGTATGGTTGTTGTTGCTTGGTTGTGGTGGGCTATGCGGTTTGGTGTATAGGGGGGGGGAGATTTGTTTGGGTGTGTGGGGTGGGCTAGGTTGAGGAGCGAATTTTTAGCTTTATGCAGGCACTTGGCTGAGACGTGCTTCTATAGTATCTTTAAATTGTTGATAGGTTTTTATGTGACTTTATAATACCGCCTTAAATCATTTATTATTCCAAATTTAACAATTAAATTAATAAAAATTTAAAATTACACAACATAAATAACATAAAACAATAACCAAATTTAAATCTATTAGTTTGGATATTTCTGGATCCAAAATAATCATTTCATGGTCAAATACCAACATTAAAAAAATCACTATTATTCACTAAAAACAAACAACTTCCCAACACC